>CM075819.1:17327539-17800922 GCA_037975025.1 Excoecaria agallocha | reverse complement strand
TAGAGCATGGTTGTAACCTTGCTAGGGTCAGTGGAGATCCCTTTTGAAGTTATCACATGCCCTAAGTAATTCACCTTGTCTCTACCAAATTCACACTTGGACTCCTTAGCAAATAGCTATGTTCCTGCAGCCTATTGAAGACTAGCTGTAGGTGTTTGATATGGAGCTCCAAGGAGGAACTGTAAACTAGGATATCATCAAAGAAAACCAACACAAACTTCCTAAGATAAGGCTAAAAGATGTGGTTCATGAGTGACTGGAAGGTTGCAAGGGCATTGGTTAGGCCAAAGGGCATAACCTGAAATTTATAATGCCCTGAGTGAGTCTTAAAGGCAGTCTTGAATGTATTCCTCCATCCACATTCTGATTTGGTGGTAACCAGACCTCAAGTCTATCTTGGAGAAGTAGGCTGCCCCATGTAGCTCATCTAGGAGATCCTCTATGATTGGAATGGGAAATTTGTCTTTGATGGTATGCTGGTTGAGCTCTCTATAGTCAACACAAAATCTCCAAGTGCCATCCTTCTTCTTGACTAGCAAAACAGGAGAGGCATAAGGGCTAATGCTAGGATGGATGATGTTGTTCTCCAACATTTCTGCTACCAGTCTTTCAATTTCAGTTTTCTGTTGTTGTGAATACCTGTAGGGTCTGATATTCACTGGTTCAGTGTTAGGTTTAAGGGGAATTTTGTGGTCATATGATCTAGGAGGGGGTAAGGATGTAGGGACTTCAAAAATAGCCTGGTATTGCTTCAACAACCTTAAAATTTCAGTAGGAATGGCACTCTCCTCCTACTGTACCTCCTTCGTCATTCCAAGCTTTAAGCTGATGAGAAACAGCTTAGTAGTGAGACCCTTCCAGCCTTGATGAATTGCCTTGGTGAGACTTTTGGTTGTAATTGCCTTGAGGGACAATTGTTCTGCCATCCCTTTAATTCTAAAAGGTTTGCCATCCTTCTTGATTGTTAGTTCATTGGCATCATAGTCAAGAGTTACTGGAGAGTGACACTTCATCCAATCCGACCCTAGTATGATGTCATACTCTCCTAGTTCGAAAGGCCTCATATCAAACTCGAACTTGCTGCCTTTCATCAACCAACTTACCCCCTTGCATTTGACTGCCACGTGACTCTCCTTCCATCTGCCACTACGACAGTAGTAGGAAGTACTGTGGTGAATGAAAGTTTGAGACTCTTAGCCATCTTGGAGTCCACAAAGCAGTGAGTGCTCCCACTGTCAATTAGGATCATAACAGGCTTTCCATTGAGCTTCCCTTTAACCTTAATCATGTAATTATTGAGTCCTCCTTCAAAAGCATTCAAGGATAGTGCTATATGCTCATCGAAATGCTCTTCCACTATAGGCGGTTCTTCCTCTTCCACTTCCTGCCAATCCTCATCACCAAAGTTATCACCTTCAGTTACTTGCATTGCCCTCAATCCCTTAGGATTGCATTGATGGCTTGGTCTATACTTTTCCTCGCATTTGTAGCATGATCCCGAGGTTCTATTCACGTTGGAGGGGTTAGGTTTAGGCTGTGTATTTAGGTGATAGCAATGTTTGGCTTATGTTTTTGGGTGGCTCTTGGGTTAGTAGATGATGGGGGTTGGTTGTGTGGTCTAGGTGTTGACATATTATGAGGGAAACTTTTGCTAGAGGAAGCCTGGCTGTTTGGGTTCCATGTTTGGGTAGAGGGTTTGTAGGAATGTTTGGGTTTAAGGGCCTCCAAATGAGACTCTTGCAGTTTGGCTTGTTCAATGGCAGTATACAGGTTGGGTGGTTTGAACATCTTAACAAGAGACCTTATCTCATCCTTAAGACCTCCAATGAAGCTATAGACATAGTAATTTTCAGGCTGGTTGGGGTAGAACCCCTCCATTTTGAGCTTAAAGAGCTCGAATCTGTCCAAATACTCATCAACCGAGGTGGTTTGTCTGAGCCTCTACATCTCTTCTACCACATTATTTTCTCCAATCTCCTTGAACCTCTTAGACTTGGCTTCAGCAAATTCTTCCCAGTCTATTGCTCCCTTATGTCTGTTCCAATTTTGGTACCATGTTTTTGCCCTTCCTTGTAGATACAGGCTAGCCAATTCCACCTGTCTCTCGGGTATAACTTCATACACAAGAAAATATTTCTTGCACTTAGAGATCTAGCTCTGGACATCAATCCCTTCAAAGCTATGCAAATCCAGCTTTGGTAATAACTTGTTATAATAAGTTTTTCCTTGGCACACTTCTTCTACTCCACTTTCATGAGGAGTAGGCAATAACCCTCTCCCATTCCTAACATCTAAAGTGAGGTTAATAGTGTCCTTACCTCTGTTAGCATAAGGAAATTGAGTGCTACTACTGGATGCCGGTGCTGGAGCTTGGCATTAGATTAATTGAGCCAAGTAAGCCACCGATCTTTAGTTTTCTATCGTAAGCTCTTCATATTGGTTTTGGTTCTTCCTTTGCTCTACCTTCATACTGGTTTGATCCAGCATCAACTCTTGTAACTTAGATTCTAGAGAATTGAATCTGGTCTCATTTGTTCTTCAAACCTGGAACTCAAAAACCAAAGCTGCTTTTCAAGTTCCCCCATAGACACCATCGATTCCTCAGTTTCCTTATTTCTCTTAGCTGCTGTGTTATTCACCATCTAACCTAGAGAAAAGTGGTTGCTCTGATACCAATTTGTTAGATTTAATTCCAACAAAAGAGATGATTGAATAATATTCTGGGTAAATTCCAGAATAGAGATTAGGAGTAGAGTTTGATAGAAAAGAAGAAGAAGACTAGAATGGAATAGAACATAAAAAAGAAAGAGAGAGAAGAAGAAAGAAAGAGAAAATCAGGAGAATTGCTTTTTTGATTTCGTAATGATTAGTGGACCCCCCAAAGGACTAGTATAAATAGGCATGAGCAAAACTAATTCTGCTGAGATACAAAAACAGCCAAAATGGCGTGTGCACCTTAAAAAAAAGAAACTTAAGTAATTCTGAAATTTCTTCTAACAGCCAAATAACTAACTTAACTAACCTTTTTGCAATTTTACACCTTTACCCTCCGAGTATACCTAACATATTGACCCGAGCAACAACCATTTCTGACAGAAACCAAGAATCAAACTCACCAAACATTTAAGTAGTGTTTCAAGTATCATATCTGTACTTTCTTCTCCTGAATAATTAACTCAGCAAGGGTATTAATGAAGATTTCAAGTTATGTTTCAGCATGCACATGTATACAAATAAGAACATGTAGAAAATTCATATCAAAGAGATTCTTTACCACTTTTGCGAATTGCTTCGGAAATAAATTTTTCAGGAAAACCCATTCCGACAAAATAATCCATTAACTTGGATCCACAAGAACCTACTGATGAACTTGCCTTGATTTGACAAAAGAAATTGCTAATCTTAGACACAAAAATGAATACAAATTTTTGGCTATAGCTGATAAATAGATAAATAAAAGCATATGCCTCAGTATGAGGAAATTCCACAGGACATGGTTGCATGAGCAAATGACCAACAAGAGAAAAAATAATAGTTCATTTGTAAACATGGAACATAAATAAGAAAGAAATAATGGATATCCACTTGCTAAACTACGGCATTAGCTTCCCCAGAAGCATAACAAAATAGCAGTAAATGCCAAGCACAACTAGTTAAAGTGAAACAAAATGTCCAAGTTCTATCTAGGGAAACGATAATGCACAATATATTTGTTTTCGAAACAAAAGAGACCTCAAAAATACAAAGCATTACCTCTGTTGAACTAGTCATAGCATCTGCAGAAGGAAGTGTCAAACTCAAAGAAGACGACCTGAAATTCTCAATTTCTCGATCATCTTCACTGTCCCAGTAAAAATTTTTAACCTCACCAGCAAAAGAATCCCCATCCTGGACAATTTTATAAGCAAACAGACATATGCCAGACAAATAAAATGCAAAGAAAAATTGATCTAACAAAGAATTAAAATTATTACTTGCAAATCATGATGGATCAGTTTGTAGCATAAAATTTATCCAGGAAATAAGGACAATAAAGAAAACATATTATTATATAAATAACAAAAAGAGATGTACAAAATAAAGTACCATTTCCCTGCAAGCTACAGCTTTGCCCAAGCTTTCAAGCTGTTTAATAAATAAATGAAGGATTAAGTGAGAAACTAAAGCAGAATGGCAACTAATTTTAATATGATAAAGTTTCAAACTCAGGCAGCACTGGCTCTAATTGGTCCTTTGTAGCCCAAATCGTACGAGAGGATAAATAAATAAAACTTTAACAAAGCAACAAAAACAAAAAAAAATGCTTCTTTGTACCAATAACTTGACAATTACAGATTCAAAAAACATATCGAATATCTACTCAGAAATAGACAACAAATATTGCTGATGCACATACATGGTAAGAATGTCAAATGGCAACTAATTTTAATATGATAAAGTTTCAAACTCAGGTAACACCAGTACTGATTGGTCCTTTGGAACTCAAACCATACGAGAGGACCAATAAATAAAACTTTATAAAAAAAAGAAAAAGAAAAAAGCTTCTTTGGACCAATAACTTGACAATTATTGATTTAGAAAACAATAAATATCAAATATCTACTCAGAAATAATAGACAACAAATATTGTCGATGCACATATATGGTAAGAATGTCAAATGGCAACTAATTTTAATATAATAAAGTTTCATACTCAGGCTACACCAGCACTTATTGGTCCTTTGGAACCCAAATCGTACGAGAGGATCAATAAATAAAACTTTATCAAAGCAACAAAAACAAAAACTGCTTTTTTGGACCAATAACTTAACAATTACAAATTCAGAAAATAATAAATATCGAATATCTCTAACACACGTATCTCGGTGAACTCAAATGGAAATGAATTTAGGATGCATAAATTGATTCTATTTCCACAATATAGACTACTCATCACGTAATTAACAATGAATATAGATTCCGAATATCCCACAGCCAGTAGATTAGTTATTTTTATACTATAAATGTTCAAAGGCAACACCAACACCACAAGTAGGTCATTTAAAATAAAAAATCATGCTGAATCAAAGGTTCAATAAATCAAAATTTATCCCCAGAAGTTAATGGATAATAAGATTGCAGATTCTAAGTACAAAAACCTTGAATGTGCTTGGTTTTCAGTAGAGGAACAAACAAACGAAATAGGAAATTGCGAAAATAGCTCAATGCATGCATTCAAAAACAAAGCATCAGAAGAATTTTCACACATTTGTACCACTCACGGAGGTTATGACACCTTAATCTTTATGCCACTGAAACTAACATGAACAAGCAAAACACCAAATTAACACCTCACCATAAATAAAGCATACTTAACATAATATTAAGCCACATTCCTCCTAGAAGAAAATTCAACTTCGCACAAAAAAGATGATTACAGGGAAAAATCTCTAAGAGTTTTAATACAACAGTTTACTTCACAAACTGAGTATTTTCAAACCAAACACAACACAATTATTATCATAAAAAACATAAATACAAGCCATAAACAAAACAAAACCCTAAAACAACTATGATTCTAGAAAGCGAAGCTAGAGAACACGAAAATTAATTAAAGAAACAATATAAGAACAATGATTACTTAACAAAACAACCTGTCAGTAGTGAGAGAGCCTGAATGGGGCTTATTCAGTAAGTTAATGGTAGGTGAAGGGATAAGAGAGAGAAGGTATTTAGCAATTCTCTCTCAGTAGATGAGTTATTTCTTTATTCGACAGATTGATGTCAATGTGGCGCTGACCCGTGGTGGTTTTATTATAAGAGCAGCCTTGAAATTTTTGACAGAACTGTTAAGGATGATTTGTGATATTAATTTAATGTGTGAGGTTAATTTTGGAAATTTCTAAACTTAAAAAAGCAGTAAAATAATTAAAAATTAAAATCTTGTCAACTCAATTCCCCAGTAAATTAACCATAGTTAATAACATTATCTAACTCAATCTAGTAGACCTGGTAAAATTGACCCAAATCCATGGATCGACCCAAATTCATTAAAAAAATTTGATCCAAATCCAACCCAATCTAAATGCATACCCACTGAATCAACCCAAAATTGATCCATTTTATTTTTCAACCGAACCCAATATCCATTGGATCAACCCAAAATGGACCCATTATATTTTTCAACCCATTGGGTCATTACCTAATGGATTTGTCTAAAATCATTTTCTTTAATTTCTTTTAGGGTTTGACGGTGATGGATTCAACCAATCAAAAACTTTTATTCCCCGCTTGATACAGTCCGCGAAATTTTAGATCTAGTGCGAACGATTCACTATCAGGTATGGATCCTTCTACTTCTATGCTATTTCGTTTAGATCTTGTATTTTTGTCTCAGAAAGAGGTTTTTCTTTATGCATTAGCTGTCTTTTCTTGGTTTAGATCTAAGGCCATTTAGTAGCAAAAGTTTCTAGCTTTAGTTGTTTGACTTATACAACTGCAAATTTTGGGTCCATCGGCGGTGGTTTTTGGCTTAATCTATCGCATTTGCTATTTAATTTAAAAATCTAGTGTAGTGGTAAGTGGTTGTTTATGGGTTTGCTTTTTCTAATCATATTTTGTTTTAAGTTGTTATGTGTATGTTTGAATTTGTTTCTTCTTTGATCTGATGGGATGGATTTGGTGTTTTGGGTGTGATGCGTATATTGATGCTCAAGTTATAATGCAGCTAAGGCCTATTTTAAGATTGTTCATCATCTAACGGTTAGGCTTATTACAATACTTGTTGTTGTTTTAGTTGGCCGTAGGGGAAGGATATGGATTCAATGTTGAAACCCTCATCTGGGTCTCAACTGGATGAGATTTACTTTGTGTTTTTAATGATTTGGATATCGAGTTTTTGTTGTTTCTTATGTTTTCTACTAAAAATTGATCCATAAACATTTTGAATTGTAAACAGAGTTAAAGGTTTATTGATGGTTAGCATAAATATTATGGTGTATTTTGGGAAAATTATATTGAAATGATGAAGGTGATTTAAGAGGTAAATATGTTGAACAAATGAAGTGTAAGAGTAGACATAGATTAGCATTGAAAATGACTCTTAAAAATCTGCAAATTACAAAAAAAGGGATTTATGTACTTCTTTTCTTTCTTTCTTCTTCTTCTTCTTTTTCTTTTTCTTCTTCTTATTTTAAAAAAAATTTGATCTTTGAATTTATTATCAAATAAGAAACAAGGTACACTGTCTGCAAAGAAAGAAAATAGAATAATATAACAACCAAAGTTAAAATATAAAAGCAAAAAGAGTTAAAAAGAAGGTTGTTGAGATGTGTAAAGAAAAGGTTAAGAAAATCACGGTCTAATCCAAAGGCTCGTGAAGGGCCAAGATGAGTCACTGTCTATGGTTTATTATGCTGATTACATGGCTTGAATAAAATGATTCTTACAATTATTATTTATTGTCAAAGTTCTTAATAAAAAAAAGAACGAAAATATTTGAGCAAGAGATTAAAGAAAGAAAATACTTGCAGTTTTTGCTCAAAGCCTATAGATCTCTAGAAATGTTTTTCAATGTTGGCTAAGCTTGTAGATATTTCAACAGGCATTGAGCTTCCAAGCTTATCAAAGCCATCACATTTCTCCTAAGTTGCTTCTCAACTTGGCTTTTCTTTATTTCAAATGATTCAAAAAAATATTATATTGTCTCCCTCTTAGAATATATTATTTTCGCTTTGGCATCATTACTTTTCTTTTTTTATGGTTTTGGTTTTGTAGCTATCATTCTGTATTATTTTTAGATGGGGACCTGAGGAGGAGGAGCTTTCATTTATGTAAGGGATTTATGGTTTGGTACTTTTTAAACGTGTCACCAACTTTTTAAACGTGTCAAAATGAAAAGATGATTTATCTTGATGGTTTGGTACTTTTTAAACTTTAATTTATTGTTTAGGAGGGCTAGACTTGGCGTACTGTTATTTTGGTTTTATATATTTGGTAATATATACACTTATAGGTAAATATTCAACACATCTGAAATTAAAGCTATGGGTTGAATTGGAATTGATTTAGACACTTGTTCTTCCTTAATTTTATTATTATTATTATTATTGGATCATGCTTATTTTTATTTTTTTCATTTACAGTTATTTATGAAATGGATCCTAGTGTTGGTAGTGTTGATGAGAGTATCAATACTTCTGCCGAAACTACTTCCAAAAGACGACGACAATCTTCTATATGGAATGAATTCAACTTCTTACCAGCAAGTCAAAATAATGATGGAAAATCGAGAGCAAAGTACAAGCATTGCTCAAAAGAATATGTTGCTGATCCTACATCTAGAACTTCTAATTTAAGACGTCATTTAAAGTATGTCCTAGATTTGATGATGTGGTGTTTGATGAAATAAAGTACAAGATAGACCAAGATGTATATAAAGAGCATGTAGCCTTAGCTATAATTAGGCATGGATACACTTTTACTTTTACTAAACATGAAGCAAATAGAAGTATTCATACATACTTGAACCAAGACGTGAAACCGACATGTAGGAATACAACAAAAGCATATTGTTTAAAAATACATAAGAGGAAATAAGATTTTCTTAAAAATGCTTTGGGTAAAGTACTTGGTAGGATATGCTTAACTTGTGATATATGGACCTCATGCATTTTTTAGGGTTATTTTTGCTTAACTGCTCATTATGTGGATAAAGATTGGAATTTATGTTGTATAATATTGAACTTTTGTCATTTTTCTCCTCCACATACTGCTTCTTTATTGTATGAAAAAGTTTATGACAAGTTAAAATTTTGGGGAATAGAGAAAAAGATATTTACTATTACTTTAGATATTGCACGAAATAATGACAACATGCAAGAACTATTGAGAGATCAACTTAGTTTGCTTGGTTATTTGCATTGCAATAGTGTTTTTTTTCATGTGCGTTGTGGAGCTCATATCTTAAATCTTATTTTTCAAGAGGGTTTGAAGTTGATTGACCAATCCATTATATCTATTAGAGAGGGGGTGAAATATGTGAATGGATCAGAAGCTAGGAGAATAAAGTTTGTTGAATGTGCAGATCGAGTGGGTCTTGATTTTTCTAAAGGATTGTGGTTGAATTGTCCCATAAGGTGGAATTCCACATATGAGATGCTTGATAGAGTCCTTCTTTATAAGAAGGCATTTTCACATTTGGCCATTGTTGACTCGATGTTTATTTGGAATCTAACTGATGATCAGTGGAGTTTAGTTGGAAAAATATGTAGTATTTTGAAACCTTTTTCAAGATATTACTAATCTTTTTTCAGGAACTCGTTATCCCACCTCAAATTTGTACTTTTATAATGTATTAAAAATTCATCTCTTATTGTTAGAGGGCACAAGAAGTGAAGATCAATGTATTCAAAATATGACTATTTTGATGTTGGATAAGTTTGAGAAGTATTAGGATTCCTATAGTACTATTTTGTCTTTTGCTGTTATTATGGATCCTCGTTATAAGTTGGATTTTGTAACATTTTCTTATAAAAAGTTATCTGGAGATGAGAGTGTGGCTAAATATGAGTGCAACGAAATTAAGGATAAGTTGTATGATCTTTTTGCATCATATGCAAGTAATAATCCAACTTCAGAGGCATCAACCGAAAGGAGACCAATCGTGGATGATGATCTCATGAAGGTGCATCTCTTTTTTCTAATTTTTTATAATAAGTGATCTGTAATGATAATTTTATATTTATTTATATTTTTATTATTAAGGTCATTTTTATTATTTGTAGGAATTTGATTGTCTTGTCAACAATTTTGGAGATAAATCCGAATTAGATATATATTTGAATGATTCAAGATTGAGTAGAATTTCACAATTTGATGTGCTATCTTGGTGGAAAGACAAATGAAATATCCTATCCTTTCACTAATGGTTAGGGATATTTTGACGATTCTCATTACTACAATTGCTTTAGAATCAGCATTTAGTATGGGAGGAAGAATTATTAACAAATGGCAAGCATCTATATTACTCGAAAATGCAGAGGCTTTAATTACCACCCGTAGTTGGTTATTTGGATTTGAAGGTAAAATTAATATAATTTTTTATTTATGTGTGTGTGTGTATATATATACACTAAATATTAATATTATTGCAGTTGAGGAGGAGTCTCAAGATAGCATGGGTAAAGATATTAAATTTTTAAGACCAAATCAAAGTGTGGATTTATCATCATTTGAAGGCGAAAAATAAATTAACATGTTATTTTTATTTTGTTAAACTAATTTTTACTATTTGTAATTGTATATTTAATATTTGTACATATTTTAATTTTTGAAGTAAAGTTAAATTATTAATGAAATATTTTATTTTTTATATTTTAACATATTATTTATATGATATTTTCAGTTGAATCTTATTATTATCGAATTAATTAATAAAAAATTTTTAAAAATTTATATTAAATCTATGGATTGATCCAAATCAATCCAATCCATTAAAGACCCATATTTTTTTATCCATGAATGATCCAATCCATTAATGACCTATCCATTAATGATCCAATCCAAACTCGTCCGATCCTTCCATTTGCCACATCTACAATCTAGATTGTTTTATGATCTCTCCGCTAACCATAACTTATTATTTATTTTATTTTATTTTATTCTATTCAATAAAAATTATAATATAAAAAAATAACATTTATAAAAGTTATTTTATTTTATTTCAAACGTATGTATAATAAACTAAGAAAAAATTTATTTTCGGACAAAAATAACATTTTATTTTTATATTATTAACCAAGATAACTTTATTAGGAATTTATAAAATAAAAAAAAAGAAAGAATTTCAATATTTTTTTATTTCTTTTAATATAATTTTTAACATGAAGAAGTTTTAAAATAAAAAGGAATGAGTTTTAGATTATAAGAATCTTATTTAGTTTTTTCATTTAATATCATTTTAGTGTCGAATTTAACTAAAAAGTAAGAACGTACAATTGCAACTTATTCAATAATTTCTTTTAAATTATTTTGGTTAACTTATTTAAGTGCTTTTAAAAATTGGTACATTAGTATGCTTATTAACAAATATATTTTATTTTTTAAGGATAAAGTCATCAACATCATAAAAAAATAATACAAGTTTTATCTAATTTATTCTATTTACAAATAATTGTTTAACACACTATAATTCAATATGTCTTTAACTTAGATAATAAAAACACCAAAATAATAAAAAACACCAAAAATAGGAACTTTATTTAAATGAGTTAGAAAATAGCATGTGACTAATTATTATTAGGGCCCTAAACAAATAAATTGATGATTAAAATATAGTCCAAACTGGTCTATATAGTTAACCGGTCGTATTGGATGCTGATTCCACCTTAATTTTTTTTTTCAAAGTATGGTTAACGTACTTGAATTGAAAGCTTGGAAAGTCCCTGATTAATAGTTAACTGATTCTTATATATAATTTTAGGGGTGATTAAAAAAATAAAAAATATAGTTAACTATAAAATTAATTTGAAATCAAATAGATTTTTTCAGTTAACCGATCGATGAATTCGGTTACGGATTTTAAGTTTTACTTTTTTTGTTACGGTTTAGGTTTTTAAGTACCGATTAACTATTAGTCAACGGTTAACTGGTTCATATATATTATATTTTTATACCTTAAAATTTTTTCTTTTTTTTATTTCTCTCTAAAACGTGCATAAAATAATAATTTAAAATATATTTTTACTTTTATACCTTAATTTTTTATATTTTCCTATAAAATTTTATTATATTTTAAACTAAATTTATATTATGTTATTCTCTTTATATATAGTGACCGATTAACTTATATATACATACAATATTGGTGTTCATATTTTGCTTAATAGCATTTAATTACATTTTGTTATATCTGACAGTTTATATTATAATATTTAATATTACCTAAAATTTAATTCGACTTAAAATCAATGATATTAATTTCTAATAAATATCAAATCTATTTTATAGCATTAGCTATTAATTTATATAACATGAATTTTGGCTGGAAAATTATGTTTGTTTTGTGATTTTTATTTTAATTTACTTTGCACATTTAAAATTGAATTGAATTTTATCTAATTTTTTTTTTAATTTTATGTTATAAATTTTAATGGTTAACCAAAAAAGTTAGTTAACCAAACCGAAAAATCAAAACCGATGGATTAATTAACCGAATATAACACATTGATTAATGATTAGTGATTTTAAAAAATCGATAATAATAGACTGGTTAATTTTTTTTACTTATGGACCGGTTAACCGATTAATGCTCACCCCTATATAATTTTTCATATAAATACATGAATCCAGACCTGTAAGAAACCTAAAAGACTAAAAAATTTTATGGTTGAATCCTATCCGAAACCCAAAAATATTTGAAATCTGACTGGAACCTTTAACACAATTTTTTCAATTAAATTTTATTTTATTTCATATTTATATATAAGTTAAAGTTTAATTACATATACATGTATATATATACACTACATTTTACTAATATCCCAATTCCAATTTTATATAAAACTTAGATTTAATTGAACGAAAAGAGAAACGTCCAATTATTTAAATTTTGAGTTGCAAAAAATAAAGGAAAAATAAATAAAAAGTGAAATGAAAAATAATAATTAAGTGGTGTACAATGTGTATTGTATTTCATTATTTATATTACATTTTCTTTTCCAATCTTTTTTCACTATATGCCCTAATCTAACATTATTTTGCATTATTTTGCAGCTCATAACTCATCCATCATCTTGCATCACCATTGTTATTTAGTCATGTTCTTTTGAATTTTTTTCTCAGCAAATCACATAATATCTTAAATTCGGAAAGAAATGTAACATTTGAAAATTCCTAATTTGTGATTAGTACATTTCGTATCGTGGATAGTAATTTTTGAGATAAATAGTGCCATCTAGGACATTAGCATTTTTTGGGCTATAAATGCCATTTGGGATAATTTGATGATCAAATTTGAGGTAAAAACAAATCCATTTTTAAAATTAAAATTGAAATTCAGGTCATGGTTTTGCGATGAATATTAACATGTTTGACTGTGGTCAAAGTTGACCTCAGACACCAAAAAAGTCAAACTAAAATGTATTGTGTGAGAGATGAGAGATGATTAATTCTAAAACTCAATTATAAAATTAACATCTAACCAAAATGCCTAATAAAAGGGATGTCCCGAATACTAGTCTCTGTTTGGACATCAAAATAAGATTGAGATTCAATTCCTAACATCTTGTTGGGTGGCAACTCCATGACATCTACCTCTTTAAGCCCACTAGTAGATGATTTCATAGGTTGACTGTTAGCAATAATTAGGGTTCAATCATTTTTATTGTGAAATGGCCAGTTTATGATCAAAAGCGAGTCTCCTCCGATCTCAGGCCCTAAAAGCAGGCCTCCGAGAGAGAACTTAGAAGCGAAGGGCAATCTCCGACACGCGTCATAATAACCAAATGCACAAATAATATTAATATGAAAAATAAAGTCAAAATATGAATAAAAGGCTAGAAATAAGGCTGCAAATGGGTATACATACGTGACAGAAGACCAAAGAAGTAAGGGTGATAGGATGGAAAAAAGGTCCCACTACGTCCCATCAGTCATAATCTACTATGGTCTTTTTCATGTCTGTCACTTGACAAATAAGCAGAAAACAGAAAAACACATAATAAACAAATAAAATATATTCTTAAATTAATCATGCATATTTCTACATCCTAAAACATGCCAAAATTATTCTAAAACATCAAAATATATTTAAATAATGTTAAAACAATTAAATTAGCATAAGAATAGAATTTGACCAAGAAATCTATTATGCATCAATGGAAGGGCAAAAACTATTCATGCCATTCTACTCATGTTATCATACATAATATTCACGGTAAAATATTGAAATGACTTTTAATTAAGAATAATCATGGCATAAAAATAAGAAAAAAAAGACACTACTTTTACATAATGAATCAATGCATCTACATGGCAATTAATTTATCATTAAAAATAGAAATTGGAATGAAAACTCAGAATATTACCTTCAGTTGCTTTTTAAAAGGCTAGAGAATTATGTTCTAAGTTCCTCTCCAATTTACTTTCACGATTGATTAAAAGAATGAAAATATTTTTTGTCTTATGTAAAAGAATGATTTTTCCTCAAAATGGATGCGAGGATCTTTGCCTTATTTTGAAAAGATAAAAATCATATTTTTTTTATTCTCCAAAAAGAATGACTGCCTCTCTCTAGTTCCTCAAGAAAAAATGAGAATTTTTTTAGCCACCAAAGGAAGAAATGGAAGAAAAGAAAAAGAGAGACCCCAAAACCTTAGGTTTTTCCTATTTATTTAAAAGAGACTTTGAGTCCCTTTAAAACTCTCCTTTTTTGGATTAAAAAACCCTCAAAAATCCTGTTTTTAAGGCTCAAATCCCTAATCTAATCCCCCAAATATCATATTAGATTTGAAATAAAATTTCCCTAAAAAATTCCCTCTTTCTCACCTAAAAAACATGGAAAGTAAGTCTAAAAACCACATGATAGACAGGTAGGGTGCCTATCATAGGGTGTTTATCATTGGGTGTCTATCACAGATGGGTAGGTGTCTATCATAGGGTGTCTATCATAGATAGGTAGTCCATCTGGCAACAAAAAATGTGATTTTTTTCCATTAAAACCTCGTTTTGGCTTTAAAAAAAATGCAAAAGGACAAAGCCTAATAAAAACCTTAAAAAATTTTATGGAAATCAATGATAGGACTCAAAGTTTTCATTCCCCTTCAGTAATATGAATAATACTTCCTCATTGGGACGTGACTATAATCTGGGTTGCCTCAAGACCTAGTGTTTATAATTGTCCTAAATTTTAGGGAATTTAGTGCATTAATGCCTAAGTGAGCCAAAATTCAGAGTAAAAGGAAAAAGATGCGTACTTGAGGCAGCGAATCTTTAGGTGATTTGATGTAATTAAAGACACTACCATTTGAGATAATAAATCTCTGGTTGATTGTTTGATTAGTGTCAGCTTGTTGGCATGCAGAATCAAGAAATTTTGTTGATTGGTTCACGACCTGTAAAAAAGTCTAGTTTTGGTGACTTGTGGAAAAGTTTGGTTTTAGTGACTCGTGGGAGAGTCTAGTTTTGGTGATTGTGGTAAGGTTTGGTTTTCACCTGTGGAAAGGTTTGGTTTATCATCTGTAGGAAGATTTTAGATTACCATTTATGGGCAAATGGATTTTCATATGTAGGAAGATTTTAGATTACCATTTGTCACTACAAGAAAATTAGCAAATAGCAAAAAATAGCAACCAAATTTTTTGAATTTCCATTGCTAATAAAAATTAGCAATGGAAAATAGCAACGCAATATTCAGTTGCAAATTTAACGGTTGGTATTTTTAGCAACGAAAATTTTTTTCCTTTGCTAAATTTAGCAACGGATTTCAATTTTCGTTGCTAAATCCAACCCATGTATGTTTCGGTGAATTGGCCAAAATTACCAATGGACTTGCTTTTTCGTTGCTAAATTTAGCAACGAAATAGAAATTCCATTGCTATTTATAGCAATCGAATCAATTTCAATTGCTAAATTCAGCCAGTATTATAAAAAATTACGACGGAATTTCGTCGCTATTTCATTACTAAATTATTATATATTCTCCAGTAGGCTTTACTTAAATACCATTTATATAAGCAACATAATGGAAAGGGCTGTCAACTCCAAAAAATCTAACGAAACTTCCTAAGATGACACATGGCATATGATAGCAATTCATAACAACTTCAAGAAGATGTGCATTAGTACCAATCAGGAAAACAAGAACAAGGAGACACACTGTATTGTATAGGACATGTCAAGGAACATAGGTAAAAATTTAACCCATCCCTAGAGTTCCAATAGAGAGCATGTTTGAAAACAATTAAGTCCGTATTTTCAAATATCCATATATACAGCAGTTGCTCATATTCAAATTAACAAAATTATTGTCAGTACATTCTTAATCCATAAAAGACAATTGAATCTTCCTTGCTCTCAAATATTAAATAAGAGTGTCCAGAGCGCCATCAACAAAATCATACCAGCAAAAATTACATATTTATGGCACTTATACTAACATTTTCGGTGCCTTTGCTTAAAATTTTGTCCTCTTCATCGGAATTCACTCTTGCCAAAACTAATAGTTTATCCATGCTCTGCAAGGTCCCAAAAGGATAAAAGAAAAACAAATGGAATCCCTTAGTAATGGAAAGTGAGGAATCAGATTTCAATTATGAAGTAGGTAGTAGCTTAAGTTCTTTAAGAATAACTAAAAGTAAATACCTTAACCTGAAAAGGATGCATCATGTTCAAGCATGTTATGTTCCGAGTAACAAAAACAAAACATAAAATTTTCTTGTTCAAAAAGAGGAATAGTGAACTGAGAAGAAAATAAAAAATTGGATACTTTGAATTACTATCTTCATTCATTTCTTAAGAAATTATAGATAATGACAAACTCCATTATTCTAATAAAATTTTATTATATTCTAGGTACCTAAATAGTTGTGCCACAAATAAGGAATAGATAAAAGAAAATTTTTCACTGGCCATTTTCTTTTCCTTTCTTTTCTTTTGTATTTAATCCCAGAAAAAAGGTGGAAAAGAAAAAAGAAAAAAAAAGCACTCATAATATATCAGAAAGGGAAAAATTTCAAGGTAAGGATATAATCACAAATTATCAAATAAATATTTGAGTTTAATGGCTAGTGACTATGCTCTAAGTATCTCATTTCCAATCCCATGCCTGAAGAAACACATAAACCTAGGGAAAAATAACAACATTAACTTTAATAATTGGAGGTGAAATAAAAGCAAGCTTTGTTTACCGAAAGGATACTGCATGTACCTTTTGCATGTCATATCTGCATTAATATGCATATTCATCATAGAATCTAATCAGCTTTCCCACTAAATTATCACTCATTGTAGAATGCAAATGAAAGAGCAAAGAAAAATAAATCCCTTTCCCCTTATCTTCTACAAAAATAGGAAATAAATATAAAATAAGATAAAAAATGGCCTACCAAGAACTTTGTGAATTACAGCTCTTTCAAGCTTAAAGCCTTCTCTTAGCATTATAAAGCAAAAATATTCCATATGTTCTCTGCTTTGTGATAAGCAGAAGTTATTACTTTAGGTTTAAAGTACAAGGGAAATGCTTTGTGATAAACAATGGTGATGTAGAACTGCTTCCCTGCTTATCGTAGAGGATTTCAGCAGCCAAATCTGCATTTTTCTCTGCTTTGTGATAAGCAGAAGTTATCACTTCAGGTTTAAAGTTCAAGGGAGATGCTTCCATCTAACTATATTTTAAGAAAAGGTTAAAAAAAGTTAGATAAGAAATAAAACATTCTTTGTTATCATGATTTGACCACTAGCGATGAGAAACATGAAAAAAAAATCCTAAAGTGGCTTACAGGAGATGCAACCCACACTAGATTTGGGTTATTAGTACACATAAAGAGACATTTTCTTCTGTAAAATCATGAATTCTTCTAATGAAAGTAAAAGGTAGAGAAAGGAAGAACAAATTTTTCTTTATTTCTCCTACAATTATCTTTCAACATAAACACTCATTGCAATTTTCCTCTTATTACTATTCAATATAATAGAAGAACTAAAAACGAGTGAAAAGAAGAGAAACCTAGCAAGTGAAACATTTTAATCTAAATAAGAAAAAAATGTAGCATCCTAAACGAATATGCTATGAAGGCAAAATTAGATCCTCCTACATTTTCGCAAATATCTTTCAACTATGCGACTTAAGATCTAAGTAGAACTCATTGTTTCACAGGAAAAACCATCATCGAGCTCTCATAACCACTTTCATCATTAGAAAAAGAAAAAAATGACAATTTTTTCATCAAGATTGAAAATTTCACAAAATGCAATCAAAGTCCTACCAAATTCAAAGGAAATAAGAAAAGCCCAACCAATAAAATCAGAATCAAGATGTCAAAAGCCAAACTGATTATAAAAATTCTCACAATTGCAGCAACTAAGCTCCAGTTCCCTCTTAAAAATATCGATCAATAACAAAGAAATTCCAAAAAAAATCAAACTCATTGACAAAACAACAAGAACCCATAATTAGAATTAAAGAGAGTCACCAGTTTGTAGTGAAGTTGCAGAGAAAAATTAGAGGCAAATATTTATTGTAGGAGGTGTTTGAATAATTATATATAGATAAACAAAGAAATGGCAAGTATATGAGCAGTATCAGTACGGTAATTTTTTTGTGGGTATTTAAAAGGAAAAGACAAAAACAAAAAATAAAACTTTCTGGTGATATAAACAAAAAAGAAACCCAATGCCAGACTATGATTAACAACACCAACATAACCAAGTCGTAGGAGAATCACTTTTCCAAGTAATAGATTACGAGCATCAGTACCTCTATCCATAATATCCAACTGAAATAAAAAAAAGGACCGTCAAACATCCCAAGAAAAATTTCCAAGAGCTTGAAAATATCATACCACTTAAAAAAAAGAGTTAATCAAATTGCAAAGTCACCTTAGTAATCACTCCAACAGTTCTATGACCTATAAAAGGAAGATTAACATGTGAGAGTCCAAATAAAATGAATATACAATAAGCACCAAGAATGAGAAAACTACCATCAGGATCAGCATTTCTAGCAATCTAAAGAGCATCCGAGTTTGCTAAATCTGAATTTGTTGGTGTAACTACTAGAATCAGATAGCTTGGTTTCTTGATATGTGACAAGATCATAGTTCGAATATGTGCTTCAATATCAGAGGGCTGATCACCTAGGTAGGTCAACAAGAGTTATACCATGAACATTTGGTTAAAAAAATCTTCAAACGAATCTGCTTGTCTGAGACACCTTTGTTTCCCCCAGCTTCCTTAGCTGTTTCAACCTATAGCTAATTCAAAATGGTAGAGAACTTAAAGGGACTAATCATTAATAGTCAAGATTAGGTCTAGTGCCATTAACCTTATATAAGTGAGAGATATATAATGAACTATATAAGATATTGGAGTATGAGGTGAATAATGTACCAGTAGCAGAAAATACGGCATGTACCAGTGCAGTGCATTCGCACACTGCTGATTTCTCGACCAAGAGTGGAAAACAAAGCCACATATCTCTAGTTATAGGAAGTATTTCAAAGGTACAAATGTATGCCCTTATATTAGCTTAATGAACCGCAACTACCCATATAACACCCTAGTTACACTATGAGTGCAAACTACTGACACACATGTGCTTGGATGTATGCACAGCCATGCAATAGTTCAAATATAAGTTGTTTACTGTGGTCTCTTCCTACCATTTACCAAACTTCAGTACAGTTCAATATTCTATTGCTAGAATTATACTCCTACCCAAAACTCAAATACTTAATTAAACTTAAAAAATAAGAATCACTTGTTGAATAAAAAGATCACTAAAGTTCTGAATACAATGAAGGAGCTCAAGTAAGTAACATAATAAGCAAAGGATAGCATTTTGTTGGATGGATCTTATTATGAAAAAGAAGTCAGAAAAAGCCCAGGACAGAAATTTTACAGTGATTAATATTGTTTGTCACAATGTGCATATAATTTTTATACCTGAATAAGCCAAGGTTTAGAGTTACTAAACATAGATCTGAAATCCTCAGATGTAATGGAATTAAGAACCGGATCTCCATTAGCTGATACAAGCATAGAAAAATCTGCTCAGAAGATTTTATCATTCAAGGGATTAAAATTCCTTCAAAAAGCTTCAAAGTCCCATCACAAACCTCTGTAGCTTGTTTGTTTTTTGACCCCACGAATAGTTTGTACTCAACTGCACCTACCACAAGAAAGCAGAGGCATTGGAGATTAAATCTTTGAAGGGAAAATCTTAAAGTGGATGCAATGAGAATTTGCTAATAACATCAAGTTATTGAATATAACAAACATATTCACAAATAATCCAAAAATAGAAGAATGTGCAATCAACAAGCCCAAACTTGGGTAGATTGCATCGTGAAGCATTCTAATATTTACAATTACAAACTTAATATAAAAATGAAGACCAAACTGGTGTTGAAGACTTGACAGTAGGTATTTGGTAGATTTAAATGCTTTAGTAGACATACTGGTAAAAAGGCCACATAAAATCAATGCTATGTGTAAGCAATGATCGCATAGACGAGAATATAAGTCAATTATATAAGCTGACGTAGATTTAACAAGAAGCTGGCTATGATACAAGTAACTTAATTCATGTCAAGAACCAGAAATTGGCTGATTATAAAATGCCAAAATAATTCCTTTCATCATATACAGGTGTAAATTAGTCAATCTTAAGACATTTCACCATGAACCAACATTACACCCTATAACAGAAAGCAAGAGACTTAGATTGAATATCGGAGTACTCACCTTGTTATACAATATTACACCCGATGAAAGAAAAACGTAGATCAATAGGTATAAGTAGGTCAAGACAAATGGCTTGTTGATGATCACTTTATTAGACCTAATCATTTACAATTAGCCTAGATAAGCAAGAAATCAACAACAAAAGCAAAAATACAACTAAAATTCAACAAACAACTGCGTAACTAATCCAACTAATCATAGCACCGATAATGCAGAATAGCAACGAATAAGATGAAGATAAAGAGAAAAGAGAGAGAGAGAAAGGGAATTACCATTGTTGAAAGGCGGCATTCAAAGTTGTTGGCGAAGATGAAGAGAAGAGAAGAGATGGGGGCTAATTTATACCTAGGGCAACAAATAAGAAAATTAGATAAATACCCTTAATTTTAGCAATAAAATTCAATAATTAGCAACCGAAATTAATTCTGTTACTATTTTTGGACCAAAATTTTTTCGCCTCTTTGGGACCAAAATACCAACGGAATATTAATTTGGTTGCTAAATAGCAGCGAAATTTAATTTCCATTGCTAAATAGCAACGGAATATATTTTTCGTTGCTATTTTAGCAACAAAATTTAATTTTTGTTGCTATTTTTGGACAAAAAAAATTTTTCACCTCTTTGGGACCACAATACCAATGGAATATTAATTCGGTTGCTAAATAGCAACAGACTTAAATTTTCATTGCTAAATTGCAAAGGAATTTAATTTCGGTTGCAAAATAGCAATGAAATATATTTTCCGTTGCTATTTTAGCAACGAAAATTATTTCTATTGCTAAAATAGCAACGAAATTAAGTTTTCGTTGCTAAATTTTGTTCCAAATTTTTTTCGCCATCCAATGCTACCATATTTAGCAATGGTCATAGATTTTTATTGATATTTTTAGTGGTTATATTTTGGCGCTAAAATTTTCCTCGTTTTTTAGCAACGGAATACCACCATTTTTTATTTCGTTGCTAAACATAAATAATTCAACCAAATTTAGCAACGGAATTGAATTTTCGTTGCTAATTAGCAACGAAAATCAAATTCCGTTGCTAAATTAGCAACAAAATCAATTTTGTTGCTATTTTTCCGTTGCTATTTCTAGATTTTCTTGTAGTGTGTGAGAAAATGGATTTTCATCTATAGAAAGATTTTAGATTGCCATTTGTGGAAAAGTGGGTTTTTATCTATAGAAAGATTGGGTTTTCATCTGTAATAAGATTTTAATTTTTATCTGTAAAAAGACTTTGGTTTATAGACTATGGGAAGTTTGTTTACAATATGTAGGAAGATTTTTGTTTACCATCTATAGGAAGATTGGGTTTTATTTATAGGAAGATTTTGGTTTATAAAATGTAGGAAGTCGGTTTACAATCCGTAGGAGGATTTTAGAAATGCTCTTATCTTCGATATATGATTTTTCTCATGCATATTTGACTGTAGAAAGGGCTAATCCCATGCTTCAATTGGAAAGACATGTCAAGTTCACCTTGAGTGCACTTTATAGCTTGCTTCTCATCAACTCATGTCGAATGAGTATATTTCATAACTTGATTTCCATCAACCCATGTCGAATGAGTGTACTTTGTAGCTTGCTTTCCATCAACTCATGTTGAATGAGTGTACTTCATAGCTTGCTTTCCATCAACTTAGTAAAGCAGTGTCTGATGCATTGTTCAGGGGTGTGCTTCTCTTTTTCTTGTGTAGCAACATGTGTATACAAAGCATTGCATGTGTGTGTTGGTTACGTGTGTACAACTATATGTATAGAATATGTGAAGTTGTATGCAAGAACTATTACATGTATGCAAAGATTATATGTGATGCAGGTGTATGAAAATCTAGTATATGTGTGGTATGCATGTAAGGAATGATGCATGTAAAAATACATAGTCTATATTTTAAGCAGTTTAGGGGTTCATTAAGAGCATAACCGTAGGTGCTCCTTTAGATGTTCTCTACTTTATGCAATTTCTGTATTGTCTGATGCCCATGAAAGAATCTAGAAAAGTGCTGGCGTGGCTTTTTCTCTATAGCTTGGGACTTTTTGATTGGTTACATAGGTATGGTTCCATGTTTTCCATTTCATACAGGAGAGTGGTGCCCTCTGCTTGAAAGATTTAAGGACTTTTTGCCCATTGGTGTTGGGAATTATCGATTACATGCATTCATACATAAGCGGAATTTAAAATTTTTAACCAATAAATCTGATCTTGCCATGAATTTACAATATACATATTAATGAGAATAAGAAAAATCACCTTAGATTTTTATTGAACAGTTGATTTTCCTTCTCATAGGGTTGTCGCAAACCACAGTGTCCAAAATCGAACACCTCCAATGAGTAATCCACACAAGAGAAGGATAAAATGAACCAACAATTGGGAGAAACAAGGGCTGGCTGAAAACCCTAGATGCTAGCTAGAGAAGGTGGCGACTAGGGCTATTTGAGTGAGAGAAAAACTTTTCTCTTAATTGTTCACAATTAGCCCTAATACCCAATCACTTGGATTTTTATAGTTAGGTTAAAAATCCAACTTCATAATAGGATTAGATTCTTTAAAATTTTTGGAGAAATATTAATTAGGCTTTTAGAATTATTAATAATTTATTTGGGCTCAATTAAATCAAATTTAAGCCCTTTCACAAAAGACTATGCACAAAACCAACAAACTAAGCCCTTTGTGCATATACTTGAATTTAATTACCCAAATGAATTTCAAATCCAACCAAATTAAATATGTAGGCTTCATAATACTTATGAATATATTTAATTTATTTTGGTCTAAGAATCAGGCCTCTAAGGCCTTCTGTTTGTAGTTGACGTGTAACCCTTCATTTGGAGGGTTTATGCGCCAACTTCACTTCTTTGGGCCTCTTTAATTCCTCAAATGGATCTATTAATTATTATATCAGCTCTATAACACTTATAGTTTAATAATAATTAATTATGAAATACATTATTTCAATTAGATCAATTTTTACAGATCATTTCAAAAAAGTTCTGCGAACAATTTTACTTGATCATAATTAATTAAACTTTTTAATTAATTATTCTCTTATTCACTTCTCTATCCTCATAATAATATCAAATATTATTATCCTTGTCATTTTACCATTTTATCTTTTTCTCTATAGTGTGTGACCTATTGGATTCCTGTCCATGTTGGCAGTATAATATGTAATTGTGAGTTCTATTCAAAACTCACATGATTTAAACTTCTTTAAATCATTTTATCAATCCCTATTGATATTCTAGATACACTATTATATAAGTCATGATTAACCTCTAGCTAGGCATCATGACTACCCAAATGTCAGAAAAGTCAAGTGGTTTGACTATGCCCTTCCATAGAAATAGTTACTGTGCAATTACTCCTTCCACCACTCTTATCTCAATTAGATTCTGAGTATGGATTTCTGTCAACTCATATAAATCTAATTATGTATCTTCTATTAATTTAACCATTGTTCCCAAAATGCTCTTCATGGATCTCTATCCATCTTGGCATATTACTCTGGCCAAAGATTCTCTGAACAAGGCAATTATAGAATCATGCGAGATAAATTTCTTTATTAAATCTGGGATGGTGAATCCTTTGTCAATCACTCAACTATCTTCAAGTAGGTCATGATATACCCAATCTCCTAACCATGTTCACTCCCAGTTGGAAGTAATTAGTTATGGAGTCAAAATATACCACTAGCTACTTAAGATAACTTGGTGATCTTAAGTCCAAGGATATTTGCACAACCATTGTGAAGAGATTCGTCACTGACATAGATTTAATATCCATGTGAGGATTCTCTTTCCAGGTCTCCAATGAACTTGTTCTTCTAACAAGCATCCACATGTTAGCTTTGATTATCTTCCATAATCACAGTTATGAGAACCACTGCTTGAACCATTCAAGAAGCATAACATATGCTAGTCTGTCCGAATTAACAATGTCCTATCTTATTAATTCTATGACTAGGGATATTTAGATATTAACACATTTGCATGCAATAGACACCTCATATCATGAACACTTTTATGATTGCCTTTGCACCGTGTTTATAATATCAAGGACTTCATTTATTAATTTAAGATTTATAAACTCATGTATTTAAACAAAGCATTAATAAATGAATAATGCATTTTATTAAGAATATAAATTCATACATATGAAATTCATCCCTTTTACATGTTGGATTTTAACGGTTACATGCATCACATACATGGACGGAATTTTAAAATTTTTTAACCATTAGATCTGATCTTGCCATGATTACATAATATAACTATATGAGAATAAGAAAAATCACCTTCGATTTTTGTTGAACAGTTGATTTTACTTCGCACCGGGTTATCGCAAACCACAATGGCCAAAATCGAACACCTCCAATGAGTAATCCACACTAGAGAGGGATAAATTGAACCAAAAAATTGGTGTTTAACTAGGGCTGGCCGAAATTCCAAGAATCTAGCTTGGAGTTGGCGCAAAAAGGAGAGAGAGATTAGTGAAAAAGACTTTCTTTTTGTTTTAATCACTTAACCCTAATTCCTCATTAGTTGGCCTTTTATAGTTAGGTTAAAATTCCAACTCCTTAATGAGATTGGGCTCTTTAAAATTGCTGGAGAATTATTAATTGGGCCTCTGGAATTAATTATAATCATTTGGGCTTAATTGAATCCAATTTAAACCTTTTCATAAAAGACTATGCACAAAACCCACAAACTAGGCTCTTTGTGCAACTAATTGGATTTAAATACCCAAATGGATTCCAAATGCAACCAAATTAAATATTTGAGTTCCATAACACTTATGTAACATATATAAATTAATTTGGTGCATGAAATAGGTCATTAAGTCCTTCTGTTCTGGACTTGGCATGTGGCCCTTATAGAAGGGCTTTCGCCAACGGCTTCATTCCTCTGGCCCTTAATAATTCTTCCAATGGACTTATTAATTATTATACCAGTCCTATAACACTTATAGTAGTCCTATAACACTTATAAGATAATAATAATTAATCATGAAATACATTATTTCAATTAGGTCCAATTTACAGAACATTTCTCAAAAGTTTCGTGAACAATTTTATTTGATCATAATTAATCAAACTCTTTAATTAATTATTATCATATTCACTTCTCTACCTTTATAATAATATCAAATATTATTATCCTTGTCATTTTACCATTTTACCCTTTTCTCTATATGTGTGTGACCTGTCCATGTTGGTAGTATAATATGTAATTGTGAGTTCTATTCAAAACTCACATGATTTAAACTCCTTTAAATCATTTTATCAATCTCTATTGATATTTTGATACATCATTATAAAAGTCATGATTGGCCTCTAGCTAGGCATCATGACTATCCAAATGTCAGGAAAGTTATGTGGTTTGACTATACCCTTCCATAGAAATAGTTACCGTGCAATTACTCCTTTCACCACTCTTATCTCAATTAGATTATGAGTATGGATTTCTGTCAACTCATATAAATCTAATTATGTATGTTCTATTAATTTAACCATTGTTCCCAAAATGCCATCCATGGATCTCTATCCATCTTGGCATTTTACTCTTGCAAGAGATTCTCTGAACAAGGTAATTATAAAATCATGCGAGATAACTTCCCATATTAAATCTGGAATGGTGAATCCTTTGTCAATCACTCAACTATCTTCAAGTAGGTCATGATATACCCAATCTCCTAACTATGTTCACTCCCAGTTGGAAGTAATCAGTTATGGAGTCAAAGTATACCACTTGCTACTTAAGATAACTTTGGTGATCTCAAGTCTAAGGATACTTGCACAACCGCTCTGAAGAGATTCCTCACTGATATAGATTTAATATCCATGTGAGGATTCTCTATGCATGTCTCCAATGAACTTGTTCTTCTAACAAGCATCCACATGTTAGCTTTGATTATCTTCCATAATCACAGTTATGAGAACCATTACTTGAACCATTCAAGAAGCATAACATGTGCTAGTCCGTCCGAATTAACAATGTCCTATCTTGTTAATTCTATGACTAGAGATATTTAGATATTAACACATTTGCATGCAATAGACATCTCACATCATGAACACCTTCATGATCGCCTTTGCACTGTGTTTATAATATCTAGGACTTCATTTATTAATTTAAGATTTACAAACTCATGTATTTAAACATAGCATTAATAAATGAATGATGCCTTTTATTAAGAATATAAATTTTATACATATGAAAAACATCCCTATTACATGGGCTGTAGGGCATACTCTCTAACAATCTCCCACTTGCACTAGAGCCAATCACTCATATGTCTCAGAGCCATGCAATTTATATGGTGATCATGCTTAATCTGGGAAAGTGCTTTAGTGAAGGGATCCGCCACATTGTCATCTGTGGGAACCCTTTCTATTTTCACATCATTTCTAGCTACTCTTTCCCTTATGAGACGGTAGCGTCTGAGAACATGCTTGGATCACTGATGAGACCGTGGTTCCCTTGCTTGCACAATGGCTCCATTTTTGTCACAATATAAAGGAATCGGATCAACAATGCTAGGCACCACTCCTAGTTTAGTTATGAACTTTTTAATCCAGACTGCTTCTTTGGCTGCTTCTGAAGCAGCAATGTACTCAACTTCCATCGTGGAATCAGCAGTTGTTTCTTATTTGGAACTTTTCCAACTACTGCTCCTCCTCCCATTATGAACACAAAACTAGACTGTGATTTACAATCATCTTTGTCAGATTGGAAGCTGGCATCTTTATACCCATTTACTTCCAAATTGCCCTCTCCATATATCAAGAATATATCCTTAGTCCTTCTCAAGTACTTAAGGATATTCTTGACAGCTGCCCAGTGTTTCTGTCCAAAATTGGATTGGAATCTGCTTGTGACACTCAAAGCAAATGTTATATCTAGACGTGTACATAACATAGCATATATGATAGAACCAATTGCAGATGCATATGGTATTTTATTCATGCTCTCTCTATCCTCTAGTGTCTGTGTGCACATAGACTTAGAAAGGTGTTTCCCATGCACCATGGGTATAAACCCTTTCTTAGAGAGATCCATATTGAACCTCTTCAATACTTTATCTTTATATGTACTTTGAGAAAGACCTAGCAACCTATTGGATCTATCTCTATAGATCCTTATTCCCATAATATAGGATGCTTCTCCAAGGTCTTTCATGGAGAATTGCTTGGATAACCATATTTTAACAGATTGGAGAAGAGAAATGTCATTTCCCATGATCAATATGTCATCTACATATAGAACTAGGAAGACAATTGCACTCCCACTGACCCTTTTATACACACAAGGTTCATCTTCATTCTGTGAGAAACCAAACTCTTTAATTGTCTCATTGAATTGAATGTTCTAGCTCCTAGAGGCTTGCTTCAATCCATAAATGGATCTTTAAAGCTTGCATACCTTTTCGCCATTTCCTGATGTGAACCCTTCTGGTTGTGTCATATACACATCCTCAGTAAGATTTCCATTAAGGAAAGCTGTCTTCACATCCATTTGCCAAATCTCATAATCATAATGAGCTGCAATGGCTAAAAGTATTCTTATAGACTTAAGCATCGCTATAGGAGAAAAAGTTTCTTCATAGTCAATACCTTCTTTTTGACGATAACCTTTTGCTACTAAGCGAGCTTTATAGGTAACTATATTACCTTCCATGTCGGTCTTCTTTTTGAAGACCCATTTGCACCCTATGGCTTTTATCCCTTCAGGTGGTTAAGTTAAAGTCCATACTTTGTTCTCATACATGGAGGCCATTTCAGACCGCATAGTCTTAAGCCATAAATCACGTTCTGAACTATTAAAAACTTATTGATAGCTTGTAGGCTCATTGTCCTCTACTACAGTTATGCCTTTATCCGAATCAATGTGAAATCCATATCTCACAGGGATAGAATGCATCCTAGTAGATCTTCTAGGATTTTATGTATAATTAGGTTCAACTGCAATCTCATCATTATGAAATTCAGTTTCGGGTTCAATCGGTTGATCATCTTCTATTTATGGGTCTTGGACTTCACCAAGTTCAATTTTACTCCCACTGTCCTCTCGTAGGAGAAATTCTTTTTCCAAGAAGACAGCATGCCTTGAAAAAAATACCTTTTGTTCTAAGGGATGATAGAAATAATATCCAAACGTTTCTTTTAGATATCCCACAAATAAACATTTGTCAGACTTAACATCAAGCTTATCTGACATTGTCCTCTTCACATAAGCAGGACAACCCCATACTTTCATATGAGAAAGCATGGATTTCTTGTTATTCCACATCTCATATGGAGTAACATCAACCAATTTACTAGGAACTCTGTTTAACACATAAACAACAGTTTCTAGTGCATATCCCCAAAAGGACTTAGGCAAGTCTGCTTGGCTCATCATAGATCAAACCATATCTAATAGTGTTCGATTTCTCCTTTCAGATACACCATTGTGTTGTGGTGTATATGGAGGAGTCCATTGAGATAAAATAACGTTATCTCTAAGATAATCCTGAAACTCTTGACTTATGTATTCTCCACCTCGATCTGATCTAAGTGTTTTAATACTTTTGCCAAGTTGTTTCTCTACTTCATTTCTGAACTCTTTGAACTGTTCAAATGCTTCAGACTTATATTTCATTAGATAGATGTATCCAAACTTGGAAGAATCATCTATGAAAGTAATGAGGTAGGAGTAACCTCCTCTAGCATGTGTAGTCATTGGACCACATACATCTGAATGTATTAAGTCCAAAACCATTTTAGCCCGTTCTCCTTTACCAATAAAGGGAGCTTTTGTCATTTTTCCTAATAAACAAGATTCGCATGTATCAAATGATTCATAATCAAATGATCCTAAATCACATGACTTGTGTAATTTGGTCATGCGTTTTTCATTTATATGGCCTAAACGACAATGCCATAAATGAGGTATTTAAATTATCATGTTTCATTCTCTTGGTATCCACACTATGCACTTCTTTAATTAAATCAAGAATAAATATACCATTCTCAATGATAGCTTTTGCATAAAACATATTGTTCTTAAAAATGAAACAACACTTGTCCTTTAAAGAAATGTCATAATTGTTCAATAAACAACTGAAAGAAATAATACTTTTGGATAAAGCTGGAACATAATAACAATTATTTAATTCCAGTACTAATCCACTAGGAAAAGGTAAATGATAAGTCCCCACAACTGTTGTGCAGATGTTTTGTCCAGTAGCTGACTGTAGACATATTTCTACCTTTCCAACTCTTCTACTGCTTCTAAGCCTCTGTTGATCATTACACAAATGTGATCCACATCCGGTATCTAATATAAAAGATTGTTTTGAAGTAATAGAATAAGTATTAATTTCAATCATATGAATACTTGAGGTAGAAGCATCAGTATGCTTCTTCTCCTTGAGAGAATATAGATAAGCCTTGCAATTACGGTTCCAATGACCATCTTTTCCACAATGAAAGCAAGTTCCTTTGGGATTCTCTTTCTTGGAAACCTTTTTCTTGGAAACCCCACCATCCATTATCTCATATTGCTTCTGAAGCTTTGAGAACATAGCACCCAGCATCAAGCATGCTGCTGCTTCACTATCCTCCATGTATTTTCTATAAGTGCCCTTGATCTCATTAATGGCAACATCTGATAGAAGTGGTGGTGGATCTTTATCCAAGACATAATGGATCTTTTTAGCTCTGAGAACAATTCTCACTTGCTTGATCCAGTAAGAATACTTGCTGCCAACTAGCTTGTTATCCAAGATTGTTTGATGTGCTCATAATGATGACTTAGATGTGAAAAAGAAAAGATATGAGAGTATGTTCATGTATATGTATGTATTAATAAGGTCTTTAATTAATCCATTTACTCCGCCTATTTTATTGCGAATTAATAGCCCTCACTATATAATTCGAGAAAACCCGATGGTTTTCTTAGTGGGCCAATATCCAATCCTTGATATGTAATTTGACCTTGACTGTGGTCAACAAGCCAAATTCCATATCCTTGAAAGGTAGGTATCTATATACCAATTGTGTCTCTACACAACTATTGGATCATTAGGTTATCAACTCTTGATGCATGCATATCGTATATGCATTCCCTAATCTTGCCTCTAGAACCATTAGCCTTGACTGTGGTCAACAAGCTAATGGGCTAGCTAAGATGACCCATTTAATTAGATTTGAACATATTCGATATAATGTGAGCTTGACTGTGGTTAACAAGCCACACTATAAAGAACTCTGGTTCTCCTTAAATTGATGGAAGGCTTATATACTTTAATATTTGTTTGAGGGTTTTAGTTAATTAAGTCTCATCATACATGGTTGGCATACATTGGTATGCATCCTATATCTATCACATAAATATAAGCATACAAATATGGTATAGTTATGGACTTCACTACATTGATTTCCTCGAGCCAAGAGGGAAATCAAAAGGTCACACCTAGGTAGTATGCATGTTTCAAACAAGAAAAATAATTACATTATCTTCAAGCTTGTTGGATCTCTATCCGGCCCATCTTGCTCCTTGATAGTGGTCTCCATCTCTATTTCTAATTCTAATCTAAGTAATCTAATTACACATTACAACTTGAAAAGAAATACAAACCAAAAACAAGTGGCCAGGACATGAAAGTCCTCATTGGGCCAAAACATGCATAATGCTCAATCACATTGGGCTTTGTCCATAACTATCCATCATGCCAATCATACGCCCTTATATGCCTTTCTAATGCATAAAGAAATGGATTACTAAACCTTGTTTCAACTTTTGAAACAATATTTTGAGTTATTTTGATGATGTAATCAAATTAGGAAACTTTTTCATTTTGGAAACTTTCATTTTAGGAAACCTTTTTGCATGCATTTGTTCTTGCCTTAATAATCAATCCAATTGATTATTAATTAAATATAAATTGATTATTTAATTAATTAATCATACTAAATAATTAAAAGAATCAATTTTGGGCTTAAAACCAAGGGTGGGCCGAAACCCACAAAAGTGAACCCTAAATGTGTTCACACACAAACTAGTTTTGTGTCTTTTGGACCATTTGGGCCTTTTGGAATGAGCCAAGCCCACTCTAGCCCTTAAAACCCATTAATAAACTTAGTTAATGTTTAATTTAATTCATCTCCTTGGGGCCACCAAGTCATTCACTAATTTAAACCAAGTCCGTAAATATAATTAAGCTAATTAAGTGATTTTAACTAATTAAAATTAATTAAATTAATTTAAGGCCCATTTCAATTAACTCAATTAATTAAAAACACTTTAATATATCATATATATCAGATTTAGAAGATTAAAAATCGTTCTAACCAAGAACACATCAAGAACATATGAAGAACACCAATTTATCGAACTTTTCGACTAAACTAGTTTTCATGCAAAACTTGTTCGATTTTAATTTCGTTCGATCTTACGGCTTAATATCCCATATTAAACACATAAAATATCATATAAATGATGTTTTAATGGATCCATAAGAAATTAAATTAGAACAGCCCCTTAAATCACCTAGGGTTTCACGCCAAACCCTAATCACAATCCTTCAAAAGTTTCGGTTTTGTTTCCACCAAATTTATTTGATCACACATACAACCAGAAATCAATATTTCTCATTCACGAACAATCAAATCTAATATTTTAAAGTTCATGAAATAAATAACTCAAAACAAAACAAAACTTATTTCGCAGAAAAATATAGAATTGTATATCCATGGCAAAACCGAGGCTCTGATACCATGTTGGATTTTAACAGTTACATGCATCACATACATGAGCGGAATTTTAAAATTTTTTAACCATTAGATCTGATCTTGCCATGAATACACAATATAACTATATGAGAATAAGAAAAATCACCTTTGATTTTTGTTGAACAGTTGATTTTACTTCGCACCGGGTTGTCGCAAACCACAGTGTCCAAAATCGAACACCTCCAATGAGTAATCCACACTAGAGAGGGATAAATTGAACCAAAAAATTGGTGTTTAACTAGGGCTAGCCTAAATTCCAAGAAGCTATCTTGGAGTTGGCGCAAAAAGGAGAGAGAGATTAGTGAAAAAGACTTTTTTTTTATTTAATCACTTAACCCTAATTCCTCATTAGTTGGCCTTTTATAGTTAGGTTAAAATTCCAACTCTTTAATGAGATTGGGCTCTTTAAAATCTCTAGAGAATAATTAATTAGGCCTCTGGAATTAATTATAATCATTTGGGCTTAATTGAATCCAATTTAAACCTTTTCATAAAAGACTATGCACAAAACCCACAAACTAGACCCTTTGTGCAACTAATTGGATTTAAATATCCAAATGTAACCAAATTAAATATGTGAGTTCCATAACACTTATGTAACATATATAAATTAATTTGGTGCATGAAATAGGCCATTAAGTCCTTCTGTTCTGGACTTGGCATGTGGCCCTTATAGAAGGGCTTTTGCCAACTGCATCATTCCTCTGGCCCTTAATAATTATTTTAATGGACTTATTAATTATTATACCAATCCTATAACACTTATAGTAGTCTTATAACACTTATAAGACAATAATAATTAATCATGAAATATATTATTTCAATTAGGTCCAATTTACAGAACATTTCTCAAAAGTTCTGCAGACAATTTTATTTGATCATAATTAATCAAAATCTTTAATTAATTATTATCATATTCACTTCTCTACCTTCATAATAATATCAAATATTATTATCCTTGTCATTTTATCATTTTACCCTTTTCTCTATATGTGTGTGACCTGTCCATGTTGGTAGTATAATATGTAATTGTGAGTTCTATTCAAAACTCACATGATTTAAACTCCTTTAAATCATTTTATCAATCTCTATTGATATTTTGATACATCATTATACAAGTCATGATTGGCCTCTAGCTAGGCATTATGACTACGCAAATGTCAGGAAAGTTATGTGGTTTGACTGTACCCTTCCATAGAAACAGTTACCGTGCAATTACTCCTTTCACCACTCTTATCTCAATTAGATTATGAGTATGGATTTCTGTCAACTCATATAAATCTAATTATGTATGTTCTATTAATTTAACCATTGTTCATAAAATTCCCTCTATGGATCTCTATCCATCTTGGCATTTTACTCTGGCCAGAGATTCTCTGAATAAGGTAATTATAGAATCATGCGAGATAACTTCCCATATTAAATCTGGAATGGTGAATCCTTTGTCAATCACTCAACTATCTTCAAGTAGGTCATGATATACCCAATCTCCTAACTATGTTCACTCCCAGTTGGAAGTAATCAGTTATGGAGTTAAAGTATACCACTTGCTACTTAAGATAACTTTGGTGATCTCAAGTCTAAGGATACTTGCACAATCGCTATGAAGAGATTCCTCACTGACATAGATTTAATATCCATGTGAGGATTCTCTATGCATGTCTCCAATGAACTTGTTCTTCTAACAAGCATCCACATGTTAGCTTTGATTATCTTCCATAATCACAGTTATGAGAACCACTGCTTGAACCATTCAAGAAGCATAACATGTGCTAGTCTGTCCGAATTAACAATATCCTATCTTGTTAATTCTATGACTAGGGATATTTAGATATTAACACATTTGCATGCAATAGACATCTCACATCATGAACACCTTCATGATTGCCATTGCACTGTGTTTATAATATCTAGGACTTCATTTATTAATTTAAGATTTACAAACTCATGTATTTAAATATAGCATTAATAAATGAATGATGCCTTTTATTAAGAATATAAATTTTATACATATGAAAAACATCCCTATTAGATGGGCTGTAGGGCATACTGTCTAACATTACATGGGTTTAGGGCATACTCTCTAACAATCTCCCACTTGTATTAGAGCCAATCACTCATATGTCTCAGACCCATGCTATTTATATGGTGATCGTGCTTTATCTAGGAAAATGCTTTAGTAAGGGGATCCGCCACATTATCATCTGTATGGACCCTTTCTATTTTCACATCATTTCTAGCTACTATTTTCCTTATGAGATGGTAGCGTCTGAGAACATGCTTGGATCATTGATGAGACCGTGGTTCCTTTGCTTGCGTAATGGCTCTATTGTTGTCACAATATGAAGGAATCAAATCAATAATGCTAGGCACCACTCCTAGTTCAGATATGAACTTTTTGATCTAGACTACTTATTTGGCTACTTTTGAAGCAGTAATGTACTCAGCTTCTGTCATGGAATTAACAGTTATTTCTTATTTGGAACTCTTCCAACTAACTGCTCCTCCTCCCATTATGAACACATAACCAGACTGTGATTTACAATCATCTTTGTTAGATTGGAAGTTGGCATCTGTATACCCTTTTACTTCCAAACTGCCCTCTTTATATACCAAGAATATATCCTTAGTCCTTCTCAAGTACTTAAGGATATTCTTGACAGCTGCCCAGTGTTCCTCTCCAAAATTGGATTTGAATCTGCTTGTGACACTCAAAGCAAATGCTACATCTGGACATGTACATAACATAGCATACATGATAGAACCAATTGCCAATGCATACGGTATTTTATTCATGCTCTCTGTACCCTCTAGTGTTTACGGACACATAGACTTAGAAAGGTGTTTTCCATACACCATGGGTATAAACCCTTTCTTAGAGAGATCCATATTGAACCTCTTCAATACCTTATCTATATATGTACTTTGAGAAAGACCTATCATCCTATTAGATCTATCTCTATAGATCCTTATTCCCGTAATATAGGATGCTTTTCCAAGGTCTTTCATGGAGAATTGCTTAGATAACCATATTTTAATAGATTGGAGAAGAGAAATGTCATTTCCCATGATCAATATGTCATCCACATATAGAATCAGGAAGACAATTGCACTCCCAATGACCCTTTTATGCACACAAGGTTCATCTTCATTCTATGAGAAATCAAACTCTTTGATTGTCTCATTGAATCGTATGTTCCAGTTCCTAGAGGCTTGCTTCAATCAATAAATGGATCTTTGAAGCTTGTATACCTTTTTGCCATTTCCTGATGTTCACCCTTTCGGTTGTGTCATATACACATCCTCAGTCAGATTTCTATTTAGGAAAGCTATCATCACATCCATTTGCCAAATCTCATAATCATAATGAGCTGCAATGGCTAAAAGTATTCTTATAGACTTAAGCATTGTTACAGGAGAAAAGGTTTCATTATAGTCAATACCTTCTTTTTTACGATAGCCCTTTGCTACTAAGCGAGCTTTATAGGTAACTATATTAACTTTTATGTCGATCTTCTTTTTGAAGACCCATTTGCACCCTATGGGTTTTATCCCTTCAAGTGGTTGAGTTAAAGTCCATTCTTTGTTCTCATACATGGAGTCCATTTCAGACTGCATAGCCTTAAGCCATAAATCATGTTTTGAATTGTTCAAAACTTCTTGATAGCTTGTAGGCTAATTGTCCTCTACTACAATTATGCCTCTATCTGAATCAATGTGAAATCCATATCTCACAGGGATAGAACGTATCCTAGTAGATCTTCTAGGATTTTATGTATAATTAGGTTCAACTATAATCTCATCATTATGAAATTCAGTCTCGGGTTCAATCGGTTGATCTACTTCTATTTTTGGGTCTTGAACTTCACCAAGTTCAATTTTACTCCTACTGTCCTCTCATAGGAGAAATTCTCTTTCCAAGAAGGCAACATGCCTTGAAATAAACACCTTTTGTTCTAAGGGATGATAGAAATAATATCCAAAGGTTTCTTTTGGATATCCAACAAATAAACATTTGTCAGACTTAACATTTAGTTTGTCTGACATTGTCCTCTTTACATAAGAAAGGCAACCCCATACTTTCATATGAGAAAGTATGGGTTTCTTGTTATTCCACATCTCATATGGAGTAACATCAATCGATTTACTAGGAACTCTGTTTAACACATAAACAGCAGTTTCTAGTGCATATCCCCAAAAGGACTTAGGCAAGTCTGCTCGGCTTATCATTGATTGAACCATATCTAATAGTGTTCGATTTCTCCTTTCAAATACACCATTGTGTTGTGGTGTATATGGTGGAGTCCATTGAGATAAAATCCCATTATCTCTAAGATAATCTTGAAATTCTTGGCCGAAGTACTCTCCACCTCTATCTGATCTAAGTGTTTTAATACTCTTGCCAAGTTGTTTCTCTACTTCATTTATGAATTCTTTGAACTTTTCAAATGCTTCTGATTTATATTTCATTAGATAGATGTATCTAAACCTGGAATAATCATCTATAAAAGTAACGAAGTAGGAGTAACATCCTCTGGCATGTGTAGTCATTGGACCACATACATCTGAATGTATTAAGTCCAAAACCATTTTAGCTCGTTCTCCTTTACCAATAAAGGGAGCTTTTGTCATTTTTCCCAATAAATAAGATTCACATGTATGAAGTGATTCATAATTAAATGATCTCAAATCACTTGACTTGTGTAATTTGGTCATGCGGTTCTCATTTATATGACCTAAACGACAATGCCATAAATAAGAGGTATTTAGATTATCATGTTTTATTCTCTTGGTATCCACATTGTGCACTTCTTTAATTAAATCAAAAACAAATATACCATTCTCAATGATAGCTTTTGCCTAAAACATATTGTTCTTAAAAATGTAACAACACTTGTCCTTTAAAGAAATGTCATAATCATTTGAAAGAAATAATAATCTTGGATAAAGTTGGAACAAAATAACAATTATTTAATTCCAGTACTAATCCACTTGGAAGAGGCAAATGGTAAGTCCCTACAACCGTTGTAGAGATGTTTTGTCCAGTAGCTGACTGCAAACACATTTCTGCCTTTCCAACTCTTCTAAAGCTTCTAAGCCCATGTAGATTATTACACAAGTGACATCCACATCCAGTATCTAATACCCAAGATTGTTTTGAAGCAATAAAATAAGTATTAATTTCAATCATATGAATACCTAAATTAAAAGCATCAGCTTGCTTCTTCTCCTTGAGAGAATCTAGATAGGCCTTGCAGTTACGCTTTCAATGACCATCCTTTCCACAATAGAAGCAAGTTCCTTTGGGATTCTCTTTCTTGGCAACCTTCTTCTTAGAGATCCCACCATTCTTTGGCTGCACCTTGGTTATCTTCTTCTTCTTCTTCTTTAGCTTCTTGCCTTTAGCGGAAGTGACAACCATGACACTTTTTGGATCCTTCTTAAAGGATCCATCAGCTGTCTTAAGCATGTTGATTAATTCAGGAATGGTTACTTGGATCTTGTTCATGTTGAAGTTAAGCACGAAAGGTCCATAACTTAGAGCCAACAAGTACAAGATTAAATCTATGTATAGATCATTATCCATTACATAGCCAAGTCTACTCAAATGCTCAATATACCCAAACATCTTTAATGCATGAGTAGCAGCCGAAGTGTCTTCCACCATTTTGCAACTAAATAGAGCTCGATCAATCTCATATTGCTCAATTCTAGCCTGAGAAGAATAAAGCTCCTCTTGATGCAAAATGATGGTTCTAGCATCCATCATCTCATGTTGCTTTTGAAGCTCCAAGGACATAGCACCCAGCATCAAACATGCTACTGCTTCACTATCCTCCATGTATTTTCGATAAGTGCCTTTGATCTCATCAATGGCATCATCTGATGGAAGTGGTGGTGGATCTTTATCTAAGATATAATGGATCTTTTCAGCTTTTAGAACAATTCTCACTTGCCTTATCCAGTCAGAATAGTTGCTGTCAACCAGCTTGTTATCTAAGATTGATCGTATATTAATGTTTGATGTGCTCATAATGATGACTTAGATGTGAAAAAGAAAACATATGAGAGTATGTTCATGTATATGTATGCATTAATAAGGTCTTTAATCAATCTATTTACTCCCACTATTTTATTGCGAATTAATAGTCCTCACTATTTAATCCGAGAAAACCCCGATGGTTTTCCTAGTAGGCCAATATCCAATCCTTGATATGCAATTTAACCTTGACTGTGGTCAACAAGCCAAACTCCATACCCTTGAAAGGTAGGTATCTCTATACCAATTGTGTCTCTACATAACTATTGCATCATTAGGTTAGCAACTCTTGATGCATGCATATCATATATGCATTCCCTAATCTTGCCTCTAGAACCATTAGCCTTGACTGTGGTCAAAAGCTAATGGGCTAGCTAAGATGACCCATTTAATTAGATTTGAACATATTCGATATAATGTGAGCTTGACTGTGGTAAAAAACCCACACTATAAAGAACTCTGGTTCTCCTAAAATTAATGGAAGGCTTATATACCTTAGTATTTGTTTGAGAGTTTTAGTTAATTAAGTCTCATCATACATGGTTGGCATACATTAGTATGCATCTTATATCTATCACATAAATATAAGCATACAAATATGGTATACTTATGGACTTTACTACATTGATTTCCTCGAGCCAAAAGGGAAATCAAAAAGTCACACCGAGTTAGTATGCATGGTTCAAACAAGTAAAAATAATTACATTATCTTTAATTTTGTTGGATCTCCATCCGGCCCATCTTGCTCCTAAATAGTGGTCTCCATCTCTATCTCTAATTTGAATCTAAGTAATCTAATTACATATTACAATTTGAGAAAGAAATACAAACCAAAAACAAGTGGCCGAGACATGAAAGTGCTCATTGGGCCAAAACATGCATAATGCTTAATCACATTGGACCTTGTCCATAACTATCCATCATGCCAATCATACACCCTTATATGCATTTATAATGCATAAAGTAATGGATTACTAACTTTTTTTCAACTCTTGAAAATTGCTTTTGAGTTATTTTAATAATGTGATCAAATTAGGTGAAACTTTTTCATTTTGGAAACTTCCATTTTAGGAAACCCTTTTGCATACATGTGTTTTTGCCTTAATAATCAATCCAATTGATTATTAATTAATTATTAATTGATTATTTAATTAATTAATCATATTAAATAATTAAAAGAATCAATTTTGGGCTTTAGATAAAGGGTAGGCCAAAACCCACCAAACTAAACCCTAAATGTGTTCACACACAAATTAGTTTTGTGTCTATTAGACCATTTAGGCCTTTTGGAATGAGCCAAGCCCACTCCAGCCCTTAAAATCCATTAATAAACTTAATTATAGTTTATTATATTTGATTTAAATCATCTCCTTGGGTCCACTAAGTCATTCACTAATTTAAACCAAGTCCGTAAACATAATTAAGCCCATTAAGTGGTTTTAATGAATTAAAATTAATCCAATTAATTAAAAACACATTAATATATCAGATATATAAGATTTAGAAGATTAAAAATCGTTCTAGACATGAACACACCAAGAACATGCCAATAACACATGAAGAACACCAATTTATTGAACTTTTCGACTAAACTAGTTTTCATGCAAAACTTGTTCGATTTTAATTTTGTTTGATCCTATGGATTAATACCATGTATTAAACACATAAATTATCATCAAAATGATCTTAGAGTGGATCAATAAAATTTTAATTTAGAACAGCCCCTAAACATCATTGAAAAATAAAAGTCATTCACGCCAAAACCATGATTCCTTTCTCAAAAGAATTGTTTTTATTTTTTCGTTATATATATTTGATCACATATATCCAGAAATCAATATTTCTCATTCATAAACAATCAAATCTAATATTTTAAATTTCATGAAATAAATAACTCAAATATAAAACTTATTCCACCGAAAAATATAGAATTGTAGATTCATGGCAAAATCGAGGCTCTGATACCATGTTAGAAATTACTGGTTACATGCATCTCATACATAAGCGGAATTTAAAATTTTTAACCAATAAATCTGATCTTACCATGAATTTATAATATACATATTAATGAGAATAAGAAAAATCACCTTTGATTTTTATTGAACAGTTGATTTTCCTTCTCACTGGGTTATCGCAAACTATAGTGTCCAAAATCGAACACCTTTAATGAGTAATCCACACAAGAGAAGGATAGAATGAACAAAAAATTAGGAGAAACAAGGGCTGACCAAAAACCCTAAATGCTAGCTAGGGAAGGTGGCGGCTAGGGCTTTTTGAGTGAGAGAAAAACTTTTCTCTTAATTGTTCACACTTAGCCCTAATACTCTATCACTTTGATTTTTATAGTTAGGTTAAAAATCCAAATTCATAATAGAATTGGACTCTTTAAAAATTCTGGAGAAATATTAATTGGGCTTCTGGAATTATTAATAATTTATTTGGGCTCAATTAAATCCAATTTAAGCCCTTTCACAAAAACTATGTACAAAACCCACAAATTAGGCCCTCTGTTCATATACTTGGATTTAATTACCCAAATGAATTCCAAATCCAACCAAATTAAATATGTAGGCTCCATAATACTTATGAAATATATTTAATTTATTTTGGTCCAATAATCAGGCCTCTAAGGCTTTCTATTTGTACTTGGCGTGTAACCCTTCCTCTAGAGGGATTCTGCGCCAACTTCACTTCTTTGGGCCTTTTTAATTCCTCCAATGGATCTATTAATTATTTTATCATCCCTATAACACTTATGGTTCAATAAAAATTAATTATGAAATACATTATTTCAATTAGGTCCATTTTTACAGAACATTTCAAAAAAGTTATGCGAACAATTTTACTTGATCATAATTAATTAAACTCTTTAATTAATTATTCTCTTATTCACTTCTTTATCCCCATAATAATATCAAATATTATTATCCTTGTCATTTTATCATTTTATCCATTTCTCTATATGTGTGTGACCTATTGGGTTCCTATCCATGTTGGCAGTATAATATATAATTGTGAGTTCTATTCAAAACTCACATGATTTAAACTTATTTAAATCATTTTATCAATCCCTATTAATATTCTTGATACACTTTTATACAAGTCATGATTGGCCTCTAGCTAGGCATCATGACTACCCAAATGTCAAGAACGTCAAGTGGTTTGACTATCCCCTTCCATAGAAACAGTTACCGTGCAATTACTCCTTCCACCACTCTTATCTCAATTAGATTTTGAGTATGGATTTCTATCAACTTATATAAATTTAATTATGTATCTTCTATTAATTTAACCATTGTTCCCAAAATGCCCTTCATGGATCTCTATCCATCTTGGCATATTACTCTGGCTAGAGATTCTCTGAATAAGGCAATTATAGAATTATGCGAGATAACTTCCCTTATTAAATCTGGGATGGTGAATCCTTTGTCAATCACTCAACTATCTTCAAGTAGGTCATGATATACCCAATCTCTTGACTATGTTCACTCCCAGTTGGAAGTAATCAGTTATGGAGTCAAAATATACCACTTGCTACTTAAGATAACTTTAGTGATCTCAAGTCTAAGGATACTTGCACAACTGCTATGAATAGATTCCTCACTGACATAGATTTAATATCCATGTGAGGATTCTCTTTCCAGGTCTCCAATGAACTTGTTCTTCTAATAAGCATCCACATGTTAACTTTGATTATCTTTCATAATCACAGTTATGAGAACCATTGCTTGAACCATTCAAGAAGCATAACATGTTCTAGTCTTTCCGAATTAACATTGTCCTATCTTGTTAATTCTATGACTAGGGATATTTAGATATTAACACATTTGCATGCAATAGACACCTCATAACATGAACACTTTCATGATTGCCTTTGCACTATGTTTATAATATCAAGGACTTCATTTATTAATTTAAGATTTACAAACTCATGTATTTGAACATAGCATTAATAAGTGAATAATGCCTTTTATTAAGAATATAAATTCATACATATGAAATTCATCCCTTTTACATGGGCACTAGGGCATACTCTCTAACATTTGGACTCTGAATTGCCTATCCGAAGGGAGGTTACTTCGGGCCTTCTTCCTACTAACAACCTCTCATTTCTCTGATGCTTGTAGTCATTATTTGAAGGTGTGCACCCTTTGTGGGTTTTCACAATAGTTTTTCTTGGAGGAAAATATGTCCCTTTAAGGATTTTCACATAACCCTGTGCCTTATTTTTACCTAGAATTGACCTAACCTAATCCAGTAGCTTTTGCTTTTCTTTATTTTTATGGCACAGACTGTCTGTTTTTAGGTTTTCACCATACCATTTGGCCTAACTTTTCCTTAGATAGCTAGTTATGATTTTTATCTTTAACGGCCTTCCCCTTTTTTCTCTTTCTTTTTTTAATTTTTTTTAGCATGTTTCCTTGTATTTTCTCTAGACGGTCAATCACATGATCATGCTTATGTATGCATTCTTATCTTTATGCATTCTATGGCAACAATAATAGGCATAGCCAAGCATGTCATGCATAAACACCATTTTTATTTAATCTTGAAGAGGACATTTCGTGTGTATCCAACTCTTATTATCAACCAACCCTCTTAATTTTCTTGATTGAGCATTTTCACTCAACCCTTAATTTTTGCTTAGGATGCCTTTTTTGATTTTTGCCCTAACAGGGTGCCCAATTTTAGTAAGGCCGCCCCTTTTTGGTTTTTAACCTGTGGGGCTTTTTCTCGTTCTTTTTTTTAGGTTTCAACCTTAGAACCTTATTTATATTGTTGGCACAATGGCTTGGCATTATAAGGTATATTAACTTGCACTATTCACCCACAAACTTACAAATGCGGTAATAGGGACCTTTAATCTTATGGCCACTAGCCACTACTAATCAAATCATATTTGTAATGTTCTGGCATTGCTTGAAAATATACATTTGTGAGGAGTGATTATAGGTGAAAAAGCATTTATGTAGATTTATATATGTACCATGAGTTATGAGGTGGTCACACTTTATCTCGCCAAACTTGATGCCACCAAATCTTTTGCAGTCTACAACTAACTGTCTTGTGTGTGTACCGATCTGGTGTTGCAAAATTTCACTTTATCTTTAGCCATATGGATCCATCACTGGTAGAATGTTGAACCTATAAAGATGAGAGAATGAACCATTTCACCAATAGCTTATGGTAAACCCCCTTATTTCTCTATTGAGAAATGATTGCTTTAATTGATAGAGCAAAGATGGGAGTGGCATATTTTATCGAGACACTACAAATAAATCATTTTAACTTAAAGTAAAAACATGTGGGTTTGTAACAATCTTAGGAACTATTCTCTGTCTTATGGAAGGGTAGTTCTTTTGGGATTACAAAAAAACTAGAGCACCTTTTACCCATGCATATTAGGGAACTTGTCTTCAGTAGGCAGGAGTTGATCCTAGTATAATACTTTCCCTCATCATTAGAAGTTAAAATAGCTTTCTAGACCCTACCTCTTTTAGTGTGTATCATTCTTGTATCGTGTTCAGTGTCCGTGTCTTTCAAGATTTATCAGTGCCACTTTGGGTTCAAGAAAAGATTTTTTTTCTTTCTTTTTATTTTTATTATTTTTTCTCTCTTTCTCTATTTTTATCTCTCAAACCTCACTTTATGAGTTATAATGGATTGAATCAAATGACTTTTTCCTCGAGATTAAACATGAACTTGTGTTTATTAAATTAATATCTTAAAGATGCTATAATTATTACCATGCATTATGTAAATAAATAAGATATTGCAAGCATAAAAAAGACTCATATAATTAAAATATCTAAAGAAAAGTTCATTGTTCAAAGACGCTTATTAAAGCATGAAGAAAACATCTGGGTCCTATGATGCCCTCATGGTTGCTTAAGTGGCATTGTGGCTACTGTACCTCTCTTTAGGGTTTGAGATCTGCTCCCTGTCAATGAGGTCCTAGATTTTATACCTAAGACTTTGATAATCGGCTATCGGGTGCCTAGTGTGTTGGTAGAAAGTGCTGAATTGATCTGACTTATGACCTGGCTTGCCATGATCTTTAGCCGACTTGTATGGTGGGGGCTGCAATTTCCCTTCTCTAACTAATCTCTTAAAGACCAAAGATAGAGGCTTATCCAAATTATAATATTTTCTCTGAGTTGCTATAGTTGTTGACACTTCTCCTGTTCCTCGGGTTTCGTTGCCATTGCCAATGTGCCCCTCATGGTTCTAGCTACTTACCCTTCTTTTTAGATACTCCCTTTTGACTTCCATGGCAATATCCTTAAAAGGTTCCCAATCTTTGACCCCTTTCATTTTTAGACTATACCTTAAGTAGGGGCTAGCATTCTTGATGCATAACCTTATTTAGGCAGCAATGTTGGGCTTTTTCTTCATCTCTATAACCCGACTCCTCTATCAAGTCAAGTATACCATGTTTTTACTAAAGTAGCTCCAGATTCTTTAATGTAACCACCATATGGGTGTTGCAATCATATTACTTTAGGAATTCTTCAGTTAGAAGGTGCCAATCCTCTTTGGCCTAGTGGTTTAACCTATGGTACCAATTAATGGTTGTCCCCATTAAGCTAAGGCAGAAGTACCCTACCTTTTACTTCTTTGTCAATGTAGTTGCTGTTAGAAATTATCGGTTATATGCATCTCATACATAAGCAAAATTTAAAATTTTTAACCAATAGATCTGATCTTGCCATGAATTTACAATATACATATTAATGGGAATAAGAAAAATCACCTTTGATTTTTGTTGAACAGTTGATTTTCCTTCTCACCAGGTTGTCGCAAACCACAGTGTCCAAAGTTGAACACCTCCAATGAGTAATCCATACTAGAGAAGGATTGAATGAACCAATAATAAAGGAATACAAGGCTGGCCGAAATTCTTTGAAGTTAGCAAAGAAGGGGGTGGTGGCTAGGGTTGAGAGAGTGAGATAAATTCTTTTCTCTTAATTGTTCACCTTAACCCTAAAACCATATCACTTGGATTTTTATAGTTAGGTTAAAAATCAAACTTCATAATAGAATTGGGATCTTTAAAATTGTTGGAGAAATATTAAATGGTCTTTCTAAAATTGTTAATAATTTATTTGGGCTCAATTAAATCAAATTTAAGTCCTTTCACAAAAGACTATGTACAAAACCCATAAACTAGGCTCTTTGCGTATATACTTGGATTTAATCACCCAAATGAATTCCAAATCCATCCAAATTAAATATGTAGGCTCCATAACACTTATAAAATATATTTAATTTATTATGGTCCAAGAATTAGGCCTCTAAGGCCTTCTATCAGCAAGTGGCGTGAAACCCTTCCTCTAGAGGGTTTTTATGCCAAAGTCATTTCCTTGGGCCTCTTTAAATTACTACAATGGATCTATTAAATATTATATCAGCCCTATAACACTTATAGTCTAATAATAATTAATTATGAAATACATTATTTCAATTAGATCCATTTTACATAACATTTCTAAAAAGTTCTGTGAACAATTTTACTTGATCATAATTAATTAAACTCTTTAATTAATTATTCTCTTATTCACTTCTCTATTCCCATAATAATATCAAATATTATTATCCTTGTCATTTTACCATTTTATCCTTTTCTCCATATGTGTGTGACCTATTGGGTTCCTATCCATATTGGCAGTATAATATGTAATTGTGAGTTCTATTCAAAACTCACATGATTTAAACTTCTTTAAATCATTTTATCAATCCCTATTGATATTCTTGATACACTATTGTACAATTCATGATTGGCCTCTAGCTAGGCATCATGACTATCCAAATGATTAGGAAAGTCAAGTGGTTTGACTATGCACTTCCATAGAAACAGTTACCGTGCAATTACTCTTTTCACCACTATTATCTCAATTAGATTCTGAGTATGGATTTCTGTCAACTTATATAAATCTAATTATTTATGTTCTATTAATTTTAACCATTAAATGCCCTTCATGGATTTCTATCCATATTGGCATATTACTCTGGCCAAAGATTCTCTGAACAAGGTAATTATAGAATCATGTAAGATAACTTCCCTTAATAAATCTAGGATGGTGAATCCTTTGTCAATCACTCAACTATCTTCAAGTAGGTTATGATATACCTAACCTCCTAACTATGTTCACCTCCAATTTGAAGTAATCAGTTATGGAGTCAAAGTATACCACTTGCTACTTAAGATAACCTTGGTGATCTCAAGTCTAAGGATACTTGCACAACCGCTATGAAGAGATTACTCACAAACATAGAATTAATATCCATGTGAGGATTCTCTTTCCAGGTCTCCAATGAACTTGTTCTTCTAACAAGCATCCACATGTTAGCTTTGATTATCATCCATAATCACTGTTATGAGAACCACTGCTTGAACTACTCAAGAAGCATAACATGTGCTAGTGTTAGTGTAAGCCCTAGCCCCAATGCATTGTAATAAAACACTTTAATTAATAAAATGAGGCATTTGTTTTATCTATTGTATTCCTATGCATATCAATTGATAGAACTATCCAAGGATGTTTTTTCAGTTTAAGTTATCATATGTGAGGAACATGGTTGTAAGACCTTGGAACAAATGAGACTTCATTCTAAATATCCCTAGTCAATCATTGTTATGGGAATAATAAATGAATTAAGACTAGTATGCTCTCTCTGATATTATGAGTTTTATCTTACGGATCATTAGGACAAGAGTGTCAATCAGAGATCATAGATACATGTTAAAGAACATGGTATATGGATTCAATTCGTTCATGAGAACACTACATGGTACAAGTCATAAGTGTTTCTCATATGCAAGTTTTGTATCGGAGTTCTTAGACCTAAAATCTTTATGAAACTCTTTATGAATTACTACATACTTTAACATACACCTAACGTGCTCATAACAGAGTGACAAGTACAGGTATGATTGGGTATGCATTGATTCATGTTAGAGAGCATGAGAGTAGAGAAGGGATTACCCCTCTCTATAAGAGAGAAAATATCATCGGCCACTTGATCAGTGAACTGAGAAGTGTATGGCCATACCAAGATGAAATAATGAGTAATCATTATTTATCTGAGAGTTCAATGTCACTGGAATATCAAGAAAGGAATTAATATATATAAGGATGACTAGTTCCATGCCTTATATTAATTCTGATATTTATGGGTAAGGGACTATGCAAAATTGCATTAGGTCACTAAATGCCATATGCATTTTCATTTAATTTGGAATGCTATAATATCTTACTAGAGAATATATATAGCCTTTGAATTAATTTATTAATTCATTGCCAACTTTAAATAGACCTATAGGATCGCACACAAAGCATTGGGCTTAAAATATTTAAATAAAGTATTGGGCATTAATTTGGGCTTTTAATTAAAGTCAAATTAATGTATGTAATGGGCATTATAAATGCTATTGGACCTTGGCCCATGAGAGAGAGAAATTCAGCCCATATGGTTTAATTTCAATTAATTAATTATCTTGTATTAATTAAGTTAATTGAGTATTAAAGCCTAAAAGAATTTAAATTAAATTAAATCATTTAAATATAAGGTGAAGTGGCCGAAATTCCAAGATAAAAACCAAGGAATTTTGGCACATGCACATTAATTATGTTAAGTGATTTTATTTAATTAAATGTCTTGTGTTTTATTTCAAATTTGAGTTTTAAATTCAAAGGAGTTTAAATCAATATATATTACTTATTTTTAGGAAGTGATTGAAGTTGAATTAATTATCTTGAGATAGTAAAATTTAGATCAAATACTTGCCAAAAGATAAAGATATATATTAGAAAAGAAATAAAACCCTAGAGATAATATGCATTTGGCATGAAACCCTAGTTTTTCTAGGTTTGGCGTGAACTTATCTCTCTCTCTCACTTAATTATTTTAGCCAATTTTTACAAGGAGAAAGGATTGTTCCTCATTCTCTTGTGTTCTTAGGTAGTAATAGCAACCTAAGAGAAGTACAAAATCAAAATTTGTAGCTTCATACCATAGCCATTACACAATACTTAATTTGAGAGCTAGCAATCTCGATTTTAAGCCGTCGGTGTAATTGTGTGTGTGAACATAGAGAGGAGTGGCGTAAAAGGCTGTTCCTTGGCATTGGTGGTGAAGGTCTAAGGCTAAGATATCCTTCTTGGTTGCTGGTCATCATCAAAGTTAAGTTTAAAAGGCATCTAAAGTTGTAAGTTTTAAAACCCTAAAATTGCATGTTTTCGATTCTTGTCATGGAATTGTATGGCATGTATGATCAAATTTTATTGTTTTTCACTGCGTGATCTTTATGTGCATACCATGACATATTCCATCAGTGGTATTAGAGCCAAAATACCCCTAATGGCTTCCAACCTTATTGCTCCCACACAGGAGGTTGCATGGTCTCTTTCCTTTAAGGACCCAATCATGGCCCTAACAGGATTACAATAAAGTGATGAGAATTATGGTTAATTAAGGCAAATATTGAATTATTTTGCATTGTTAAGGTTAAGACCCATTAGGGGTATTTTGGTAATTTTAGCATGTATGTAAATTGAGTATGGTTAAAATTAAGATTAAAGAGGGATATAGTTGAAGTAAATTAGAAGTTTGGGTGTTTATGTTAAAAGAGATAAGTTGATTGGGTCAAATTGAATAAGGGCAAGTTTGGAAATTCACAATGAGATATTTACCCCACTAACTCACTCAATAGCTTCTTGGAGAAGGAAATAAGGGGATTGGAGATTGAGGGAATAGACATTTTGGGGGAGATAGCTCTCTCTCTCTCTCTCTTTGTTGGTTACGGGTTGGAGAATGGAGCTAGGGTTTGTGAGTGAAGATTAAAGGTAATGTCTTCAATTGAAGATTTCCTCTTCCTCTTCTCTTCTTCATTTATGATTTTTGGTTATAAGGGATGACAAGACCCTGTTGTTATCCCTATGTGTAAAGAGAAAGGAGAGAAGCAGATAGATTAAGGATAGGAGAAGGAAGAAAGAGCTAGATCAGTGGACTTCCTAAGGAAATGAAGCTGGTATATGAGGTACGAGAACTTTATGTAGATGGTTACTTGATGATTTTCTTCCTATGTTCTTATATGTGTTCCCTTAGTAGAAGTTAAGGGTTAAATAGTAGAGATTAGATGAACTCATAATGAATTAAAACTAAGTGCTTAAGATAAGATATGGGATTTGTGTTTCAAGCTGAAAAATTTGGGTTTTTATCACTGGCTGCCGAAGTCCCTTGCATGGCCATGTGACTTGTTCCTCTTCTCCTTGCATGGCCACGCATACTCGTGTTTTCTTGCTTCTTTATTGTGTGGCTGTGCCTCCTCTTTGTTTCTTTCTTGCGTGGCCGTGTGCCTCCTTTGGTTGTCCATATGTGGCCACGTGATTTTCTTGGATTTCTATGCATGGTAGCGTGTTCCCTTCGATTCTCCATGCATGGCCACGTGATGGCTTGTTCCTCTCCTTGTGTGGCCACGCACTGCATGGCCTTCCTCCTTTACTTCTTCTTCTGAGTGGCCGTGTGTTTGGCCTTTGGTTTCCTTGCGTGGCCACATGAATGGCTTACTTCTCCTTCTGCTTGGCCATATGTTTGGCCTTTGTTCTCCTTGCATGGCCGTGTATACCTTTTCTTCTTTCTTGGGCACAGCCACTTGTATGTTTTCTTTTAATGGTTTTACTTCACACTCTAAGCTATAAATTCTTCATGAATCATGAATCTCGTATTATAAAATACAATAGGAGAGAATTAAATGGACCATAAGTAATGTTCACGATGATTATGTTAATTAAGTGGTGGTTAATAAGCCATATGATTTCTAAATGAAATAATTGATCGGTGAAGCCTTACCAAGACATTATAAATGACATAGTTAAACATTAATCTCACATTTGATTACTTTCGCTACTTGCAAGACATAGAATGCATGTATATAATGTATTGAATAAAATTAATGTGCAATGACTAAATTAAGTATAATGATGCAAAGAGAGATGGTATTGAGGAACCACTTAGGTACGTTCTTCTTTATTGAATATGTTTTACGTGTGAAGGCATGCGCTCATGGTTTGTATGACTATATGTATGGATTCATTATCATGAACTATCATCGGGTATTACCAAAGTCAACCTTGAAATTCAAATCATGTTGTTACTTCATAATCTTATATTCAATGATGCGTATTGCATTAGGTTCTTAACACATTGTTTTGATTTAGTATTGCATAATACTCAGTTACCATTATGTTAAAGTATTCTAGTGTAAGATATAAGTTATCCGATGGCTATGCAAGTATATAAACATGTGATATGCATTCTTGAATATTAGGACTTTAAGCCAGTATTGCTATGTAAATGAATGATATGTGTTCATTTATGGAAAATGATTTAAGAAAAGGTTATATTAAATAAGGAAGAATATGATGAATTCAAGATGTTCTTAAAGTGATAAAGCCTGCGGGTCTTAGTTCAGTTATGGATTAGATAGGCATGCCTAGAGGGATTCAACAGCTGCCATAGTTGACCCCGTTTGGGTCTTGTTCCTTATGGAACCATCATTCGACCCCGTTTGGGTTTATTGTTTGTTCTTTGCTGGAACCATTGCCGACCTCGTTTGGGTATATTGCTTTGTTCCTTTATGGAACCATAGTTCGGCCCTTTGGGTCCATCATTTGATACCTTCAGTATCCATTGTTCCCGTTATCCACCCTTTGAACTAGCAATTAGGCAAGCTATTAAAAGTTAAAAGATTCAGCAATGTACTATATATATATATATAGCAATTGCTTCACCTATGCAATGTGAACATAATAAATGGCTTACTATAATGCTTGATTGAATTCCTTTTTGGCTAGAATGATATAAATGAAATGTAGTTCTCTACTCTATATTATATAGCTAAGATTACATGACATAAGTGATGTATTGATGCCTAAAATATCTCTTATAGATGATGTATGATATGTATACTCCCTTATGCTTTGAGTGAACATTGAAGGCATATCATGCATAATAAATGTGATTAAATGCTTTATGCTGAAAGCTGTACTATCAATTACTATGAGGTCTAGATGATTGTAAGAATAATGTTCATGTTTAGGATTGCAAATTCATTTGGTATAGCAAGGGTGAGATTGTTTAACATTGTTGGCTTATATGTTTTCCTTAAATTTAAAGGGTTTAGTGATTTCATGATATTTTATTTAGCTTTTATACTTGGAGTTGGTTTCCCCACTAAGCTTTATAGCTTAGCACGGGCTTGTTATCCGTGTAGGTACTGGTTAAGCTCTAGTGGATCGATAGCTGGTGGCTCTTTAGCCTTTGAAGAGAAGATCTGACTGGGTGCAGTTGCTTGAGGATTCCATGATGTATTTTGGCATTATGTTAGGCCTTTTAATTATAAGTTGGTTTTAAGTTATTGTGGCATGTAATAATTATGGCCTGTGTTATTTATTATTATCCTTCCCTTATCTTTTCTATGTTATGATGATTATTGATGTTTACGCATGGTTAGTGGATTAGGGTGTTACATTTCCTAAGTAGGCTTAGCCTATGGGTCAACTGGGGACCCAATGGACATATATGGTGCAAGGCAAAAAGCCAGTGGTATAATCTCTCTTAATTGAAAGCGCAACCATATAGCTTTTGGCCATTACGTATTTAAACAATTTAAATAAATCAAGTTGGGCTCGTCGAGGCATGATAGCCTTTAACTAGCACCTTTCTAATTTATTTGAATTTGCTTAATACATAAGGACCCACATAACAAATAAGAGTTGTTATGGTTATACAACCTAAGGGAAGTAGCTATTATTATTACATGAGCTTATAGTCAGGTGGTGAAACTTTAGGGCTATCCAAGCATGGTCCTTGCCAATAAGTCTAGCTCATCACAAGCATAATGATCGATGGGTCACCATTTTATATACCACTTATTATAAGATTTAGGATGGTGTTTCTCTTTGACACCTCCTTACATTGAGTGAACGTAGGGTGTGCTTTAGGATAGCATTGAGGCTAAAATAGGGACTTATAACTTAATTCTAAAGCTCTAAGATGTATGCAAGAAATGTAATTTCAAAAGGAGATAGGATTAATAATTAAAATCCAATTATAAGTTAGCATAATCGAGATGCTTTTAGGAGTAAGGCCTTTTAGTCCCCAGTGGAGTTTCCATTGTGATAGACACTGAAGCTCATTCATTTTTTGTTTAGTTCTTAGAGACCTACTTTTAGGGTCCAAGACCATACGAGACTCACTATAACTCATAAGTTGGCCACTTCACAATAGAAAGGGCTTAGGCTCAATTTATTATTAATGGTCAATCGATGAAGGCATCCAATGTGGGCTCAAAGAGGTAGGTATCATTAAGTCACCACCCAACAAAATGTTGAGAAATGAATCTCAACCTTTTGATGCCCAAATAGAGATTGGTATTCAGGACATCACTCTTACTTGGTAGCTCAGTTAGGTGTTGTTTTATAATTGGGTTTTAAACATTAATCCACTCTCCTCTCTCACATGATACATACATAAGTAAATAAGTAAATACATCTAGCATACATAAAAGCGATAAATAAAACAAAGAATCCTGCTTAAATTATTACATAAGCAAAATTTCCCAGTGAATAAAAATAAACTAAAAATCATACATAAAATAGGGAATTAATTAGATTAGGAACATTTGATCCCTCACGCATATTTAAAAATAATAGGTAAAGGGTCCTTGTCAAGTTTTAAAAAACGTGGGATGAGTGATCCAAATTTAGATGAAAATAGAACTTTCTTTTATTGTGTGGTTTTGGGATTAAAACTTAAACATCGATGTGACATGTGCCAAATCCAGGCTCATTTTTGGGTTTGCTCTCGGAGACCCACTTTTAGGGTTCAAAACTGAAAGAGGCTCACTATAACTTATAAATTGGCTACTTTGCAATAAAAGGGATCAAACCCATGAAGGCATCTAATAATGGGCTCAAAAGAGGTAGGTGTCATGGAGTCGCCACCCAACAAAAAGTTGGAAAATGAATCTCGACCTTTTAATACCTAAAAAGAGATTTGTGTTCGAGACATCACTCTTATTAGGCAACTTGGTTTTGTTATTAGCATACGATGGGGGGATAATCCCTTTCCCTTGGTTGTGGTAGAGACCATCATAGGCTTAGATGACTTTCAATATAGGCTTTCTATTCAGAGTGGCTCTTCCTTATTTTTGACAAGCAGTCATTTGCTCCTGTAGGTATTTCCTTATCTTTTAAAGGTAACATGCTCCTTGTGGGCTCTTATGTTAGCTTTTCTTATCAAAATGTGCATCCTTTTGGATTTTCACACATATCTATGCCTTACTTTTGCCTAAGATGAACCCAACTTACCTCAACAGCTTTTCTTTCAGGTATGGCTTTGTGAGAAGTTACAGTTAATGTCCGAGCCTCCTCCTCGAGTCAGAGTTACATGGATTTACCTTATAAGGCTTATCACATCTAGGGGACTTCAACATTTGCTCCAGTCGGTCCAGGTTGCCATTGGCTGGCTTAGCCATTCTATAGATACAAATATCAAGTTTAGGTGCCCCTGGCTACCTATTGTTTATGTGGTTATGGATGGAGAGTCGGGATGTATCCTTCTTTGTGGGCTTTACCGAGCCACTTTTTATGTCATCGCCCAATGTGTTCGTCAATTTAAAGGTGGATATGATATTATCAGGTGACCCTTAGGTTTTTGTGGACATATCCTTACTACTTACTTTATGACTGAATATTATCAGAGGATTTAGGCTCAGCTTCCAGTGAGGACCACCATTTCTGATGTTAGCACTTGGGATTTCACTTCTTCTGACTCTTATAAGCGGTGGGTCACCAGTCCAATTGCTGATAACATACTTTCCCACCTAGGCACCTAAATGGAAAGAGAGACATGATACTGATAGATCAGATAAGACACTTTCATAGATTTTGTTTTTTTATTGAACATATGATAGAAAATGTTACTTTCAGATATACATATGACACTTATGAATACATGTATGACATTTCATTTCTGATTTCACTATACATGATCAGTATTTGGCTTTAACATAACGACATATATTATTCAATCTCAAAATGAAAACTTACGAGCATCATAACTCCTATCGCCAATTAGCTCTCTTGGGTTTTCTTAATTTACTATTTTCTCTCAACCTCTAATTTTTACCTAAGATGCCTTTTTTTGGTTTTCACCCTAGTGAGCCGCCCAATTTTAGCAAGACCGCTATTTTTTTTGTTTTTGACCAGCGGGGCATTTTATTCTCTTTTTTTAATCTTTAGTCATGAAACCTTTTCAATCTATCAACATTCACAGGTTCTCAAAATTCGTTGCCATCGCTGTCTGATAGAATAACAACGCCTTTGGATAACATCTTTTTAAGCACAAAAGGTCCTTCCTAAATGGGTCTGAATTTGCCTTGGATGTCTAAAATGACAGGCCTTATCTATTTAAACACTAAGTCTCCTTCCTTTAGAGGATGTTTCCTGACATTCTTCCCAAATGAATGAGCTAACCTTTTCTAGTAAACTTGGTTGTGATAATATGCTGTCATTCTTTCCCCATCAAACAAGTTAAGTTGCGATAGTCTCTACCTAGACCACTATATTTCTGGTATCTCAGCCTCCAAAACTACTCTCAAAGATTGATGCTCAATTTCTATTGGTAGTATTGCTTCTATTCCATAAACTAGAGAGAATGAATTTGCTCTTGTTGAAGTTATGGCTGTGGTCCTATAGCCCTAAAGTGCAAAGGGTAGCTTATTGGCCCAATCCTTGTAAGTTTGCAACATCTTGGCTAAGATTCTCTTTACATTCTTAGTAGCTACTTCAACTGCTCCATTTGCTTAAGGTTTGTAAGTAGAATACTTGTGATGTTGAGTCCCATATCTAATAAGCACCTATCTAGTTTCACCCGAGATCGGCTAGTAATATAGGGAAATATAAATTAAGACCCCAAATATCATACTCGAGGGAACATGAATTGTTAAGAATAATATCTATGTCTAAATTAAATTAATCTGAGATTATTTCCCAAGTTTTTGAATTGAAAGCAATAAATAAAGTAAAGTAAAGCAAAAAAAAAAACTAAACTAACATAAATTAAACACAGAATAATAACTAAAACACTTCTGCTAAAGGAACTATCCACCTCAACTTCCATTACAATGACTAAAATCAAAAGTAACACAAGTAATTATGGAAAAACCAGTTAAACAAAAATAGATATCTTATCCAGAATATCATTCTAAGAATTAAATCCTCTGTTTAGGAACAATCTAATACTTAGCATAAAGATCCAATTTTAAACTCCTAAACCTTCATTAGATCCTCTTGAAAGAGATCTAAATCTAGCTCATTCTTAATTCAACATTCTTAAAATTAAAAAAACCCTTGAACAATAAACCACTGCCTCAATTCTCAGAATGCAACAATACATCAACATGAGACAAAATAAGCTAAAGATATGCATATCAGTGATCAAAGTCTAAATTAGCATTTAACCATCTATTCGATACATTAAACACCAATTCAACCATAACCATAAATAAGATTTAGCACAAGAATTAAGAAATAATATACTTGCATTAAAATTAAGCTCAAACTATGTCATTACAATAAAAGTATGAGGTTCAAATTTCCCTTAGCAAAATTAAGGAAAACTATTTACCAAACATGATTAAAACAAAAGAAAAACTTAAAATAGAGAGATAAATACTCATAAAGCTTTAAACTTTGCTCCTGATGACTTCAATAGAAAGCTTGATTCTTTTAGAGAATTGTAAACTAAAAAGAAAATAAAACCAAATTAAAGACTAAGCTAAAATTAATGTACAATAACTAAAGAAAACTAAAATTAAACCAAGAGTAAAATTCATAATTCTCGCTCTCCCCCCTGAGTCTGGTGCTTTGGTGCTTTTATAGTTGAATTATCTTGCAAAAAGAAAAAGTTTTGCCTTTGTAAACTTTCTAAACCAAATAAGAATTGAATTTACCCAAATAGGAACTTTAAATTCGTGCTTTCTCTTTCCTCACTCGGGAGAGTGGCCTTAGACACTCTCAAGAGTGATACTTTGTTGGAGAAAGAAGGAACATATTTGGGTGAGTGGTTTTTTTGCCTTTGGGTGAGTGAAATTTCACTCTAGAGAGTGCTCTGGTTACTCAAGAGAGTGAGGAAATTACTCTGCCAAGCAATTCTCTGTTTCCCCTCACAAATGTCAACCTTCCTTCTTCCTAAACTTACAATTTTTCCCCTTTAACTTTCCATTTCTTCTATTAAGCCCTTTTTCTTTTCAAATAAGCACTGAAAAACACCCAAGCTTACAATTAGACCTAAAAACGCATAAATTAACTAATTAAACCTAAAATCAACTAAATTAATAATAAATTAACTCAATTAAACACATAAAATACACTAAAAATATAGTATAATTCACACTTATCAAATACCCCACACTTAGTGTTTGCTTGCCCTCGAGCGAATTTGAACAATCCAACTCCTCAAAATTATCAAACTTAAACAAAAAATTATGTAGTTCAAAATCAAGCTTAGCAATCAGCAAGAGTACTCAATCAAATTCCAACTAGTAATAAATTCAAACAAGACAATATGAGTTAGTTTCCTTTTTATGTGTGCAAGACCAAAAATTTTTAAGTATTTTCAAAACTCAAAATACCAATGCAAATTCTTAGTTAAGCTTGATAATTGATGTACAACTAAGTGTACATATGGTTTTGCACTTAAAACTCTAGAAACACCATAAACCTCTCCTTTAATACCGACACCTGAATTTCATCTTTGCTAAACAATTCTAAAGGAAACTTAAAATCACTTAGGTTTTAATTTGGTTGTAATGGGGTTAAGGTTTTTGTTATCAAAGAATGGATAAAGATAATCAAAATGAATAGGCACTCTATGATTAAGATAGACTAAGATTCAAAATTTTAAATTTCTAAGCACAAACCCCTTTTTTCATACTTGTATGTTCAAACCCATACACATTATAAGTACTTTTGAAAGAAAATATCAATAAAACTCTCTTCACTATTCATCCCTTTTTTGAAGTCATACATGCTTTTCCTTGTAAATACCCCAAAATTAAGATTTTTGCCATGTATGCTAGCTTTATTACTTTTTCTTTCTTTTCTTTTCTTTGCTGGTATTGCTAGCAATACAATAATAAACTGAGTAATTACAAGGTAAATTCTTACTATTTACTTAACTTCATCCATAGCCCTTGACAATACAACCGAAAATGTCTTACTACACCCTTTAAAATACCCAACAAAATTAATCCATCCAATCCTAGAGTGGCCAATTCTAGAAGGAAAAGATAAAGGCTCTTTAGGCTATATGGTTAATAATTAAGTGTAATAAAAAAAACTAAGGTAGTACGTATTAAGCATGCCTCATTAGGCTCAAAATGGCTATTAAGGGTCAATTATATCAAAAAGGTGGGCAAATAATCTTTTTATGGCTCAACAAGAACAATTGTGCCTAGATCACTTTCTAAGTTGCTTTTTAATGCTTTTATGTTTTGAAGGGTGATGAGGAAGGTTCTAGTATTCTAAAATTCCTCACTTAACTACACCAATGCATTGGTTTTTCTTTAGGTTAAAAAATTTGTTTTCTATGGTCAAAAAGTGGAAACTAACAAATATAAGTCAAGTTAAATGTTAAACTAGCTAAAATTCCATTAAACAACATGCTTACCTTAGTGCTAAACAAAAATTTTGAACAATGCAAATTCTAAGTTTAAGTTCAGTAAGTTTAATTTTTGAGAGTAAAATTGGGGCAAACTAAGCTTAATGTATGCTAAATGATAAATGCAAACTTCCAATCAAACTAAACAATCTGAAACAAAAAACAAATAACTAAAACAATTCATGAGTAATATAAGAGAACTCCTTTGAATTGATCTTCAAAGTTTAGCTCAACTGAGCTTTGTCCCCCTCTTTAAAATCTTATTGTCCTCAGCAAAGTAGTAAAAGTATCAGCTCACTGCACAAATTTTAACGAACAAGTAAGTGCCTAGGAGAAATGGAGACTATAACAATAATACACTTGACTCAAAACAATATTAGCACAAGCAAATAACCACAATCAAGCCAAAATGAGACATGAGATCAATGAAATTGAGTGAACAATTCCAACATGCCTCTAAAACTAAGATAGTGCACAAAATAAGGCTTAATAATCATGGTATGCATAAAATCAACATGTCATCAAGTGTATATGAAGTGAGTGAAAGCATTAATAATCATGGTGGTCAAGCAAAAAAATGCACCTAGTTTAAAAACAAATGCTTGAATGCTTAAAGCACAATATCAATATATTGCATGATGGATATCAAGTGTGTGAATGTATAATTGATGATGGTTTAGCTTGATAAGATAAAGAGAAAGATGTTAAATTGGTCATTGATCAATAATATATGAAGTGTAAAATAACTAAGCCAATTTAAATGCAATCTCAACCAATTTTAAGCTAATAATTGAAATCAATGTTTTCTTACACAATAAGTAAACGAAGGGCATTGTGCAAGCAAGTGTAACAAAATCAAACTCAAGACAGGCTCTAAACAATCATATATATAAGAACATCACACTCTTAATCCAATTCAAACCAAGTAATTTAAATATGTGAATAGAAGAATTGAGCAATGCAAAATGTACTTACTTGAACAAAAGAGAGATGGAAATTGAAGAGAAATTATAACTTGATGTGAGTGTCTTAGGTAATGAAGTGTGTGAATTGATTAGGCAATGAAGTACATCATGCTTCCATCATAAAAGTCACAATTAACCATACCGTGCACATCATACAATCATTAAAAAAAAATCAAGTCATCCCATATCATGCTCAACTAAATGTATAAAAATTGATATATCAAAATTGTCGAATAATGACTTGAATGAAATATAGGTGCTAGGATCTCAGTAAAAATTTTCTTCCTAAAATCCTATTTTGCATCTATAATCAATGAGTAAGGAAATGATGCAAACAAAATTTAATCTTTAAGTTCCTTAGGTAGAGGTGCATGCTTGGATGAGGGAGAGAATGTGAGTGAGTGCAAGTGATGGGTAGAATTTGATTGAGGGGGTTTTAAAATTTAGGCACTCGGGTGAGTGAAAAGTCACTCAGGAGAGTGAGGGGTCTCGATTTCAAAAAGGGAGTGAGGAAAGCCGAAGAGCATTTTACGTAAATTGACAAAAGATAAAGCACTTGGGAGAGTGGAGAAGACCACTCGGCTGAGTGAAGAACTGCTGGACTAAAAGGCTAAAACTGCAAAGGAAGCACTCAGGAGAGTGTTTAGTCACTCAGGAGAGTAATAGGGCACTCGGAAGAGTGACAGGGCACTTGAGAGAGTGACAAGAGTCACTCGGGAGAATGACACGGGGCTATCCCAACTACAATATTTTTCTTCCTTGTGTTTGCCTTCACTCTTTCTTCGTCTGATTCTTTTTCATCTTCACTGGTTGAACTCCAGATGTCAATGGACACCAAAGCCTCCTAATCTTCACTCTTTGGGTGTCCCAATAGTGAATCATAGAAACTAGCTGATTTTCCTCAACTGGCTTTGTTACTTTCAGGGTGGAGAGAGCAACGGCTAAATACTCATTCTCATACAAGTCTTTCATTGCATATTATTTAGGCAAGCTAGACCCGATCATGTACATAATCTGAGGCACGACATTACACCCTCTATTTTTTTTCTTATCCCTTTTTTAAGGTCTGAAATCTGCTTGCTATCTATTAGGTCTTAGATTTTATTTCTCAGAGTACAACAATAATCAGTTAAATGCCCAGTGTGATTGTTGTATGCAAAAACCTGATCCTCCCTATGGTAGGGGAGCCCCTGGCTCTTTGTGGGCCTTGACGATAGTGGTTGGAGCTTCCCTTCTTTGACAAACCTATTCAACACCTAAGACAATGATTTTCCCAATTCAAAATAATGTCTCTATTGGCTAACTTCCATAGCGGATACCTCTATAGTCTTTTTAGCTCTATTTTGTCCATTACTATTCTTGACAACCTTGTTACCACCATAATTCCTCCTTGCATTTTCACTACTTGCCCTTCTGGCCAAGTACTATTCTTCAGCTTCTATAACTATATCCTTTAAGTATTTTCAATCTTTTAGACCCTTCATTTTCAAACCATCTCTTAAGTATGGACTGGTTTTTCGGATAAACAACCTGATTTGATCAGCTATGTCGGGTTTCCTTTTCATCTCCATCACCCTATTTCTCCATCTAGTTAGGTACTTATGGAAAGACTCATCATGCTTTTGTTGGAGTAATTCAAGGCCTTTCAGGGTGACTTTCATCCTCATACTACAGTTGTATTGCTTGAGAAACTCCTCTGTCAATAAATCCCAATCCTCTTTAGTTCTCATATCCAAACTGTGATACTAATCTATTGTAGTCCCAATTAAGCTTAGTTAAAAGTATTCTACCTTTTATTTCTCGGACAGAGTAGTCCCTTTTATGATCAGTGTGTACTGCTTAATGTGAGCTATAGGGTTAGAGGTAACTTCAAACCTAGGTAAGTCCGGCATTTTGAACTTTTGGGGCAGTGGTTCATCTCTATCCAGATCTCTATCTTCGGCTTTTATCCTTTTACCGGTGGATAAGAACCTAGACATAGATTCTATCTTTTCCTTTATCTTTTTAAGAGTCGGATCCTCAGCATTAGGACCCATTATTCTTATGTTCATCACTGGAGGGACATACTCTTCATCTTCTTCCTCTATGAAATCATCTTCAGGATCATGCCTCCTCTCCCTCCTAGGTGGATCTTGAAGCACAGTAGCATTAGCTACAACAGCATTCCCAATATGTGTCGACTCTACTATTTCACGAGCAGGTGCTACAGGCTAAGGCCTAACGTTAGGTGCTATAGAAGCTACCATTCCACCTATTATAGCTAACATCCTCTCCTCAAATTCCTGCAGATGCCTATTTATCCTCTGGTTTAAGTCATCCTTTACTGTTGAAGGCCCAGTAGGAGTGATATTCGCGTTTTCCCTTAAGAATAGAAACCTTGTTGTAGTATCATTAGTGACTCTCCCAGCTTTATCTCCTCTTCCAACCTCATTCATTTTGTCGTTTGCCATTTCTGACCTTGTTTCCTAACTACTTTCTGATAACTGATTGAAACCCAACTCAGAACTGACTTCTAAACCAAAGTATGACCTTAGCAAAGAAAACACAAATCTTCGAATTAGGCCACCATCCGACCCTCTAGACTACCTAGATGAGTTTATGATGGTTGAAAAAAATTAGATGTTAAGGATGATGTATGTACAAGATATACACATGATGCATGAATACAATGCATGATTTCATTAGATGTTAATCACAAACACACACAAGAATATACAAAGCCTTCTGCCTTTATCACTCCCACATAGGAGGTCGTGTAATCTCTTTCCTAGGTGGACTTGGCCTATGGGTTAGCAAGGTACCCAGTGGATGCGCATGGTGCACGGCAGCAAACCGACAACATAACCTCTCTAATTGAAAATGCAAGTATATGGGTTTTGACCATTATGTATTTTGACTAACTCATACAAACTAGGTTAGGTCCCTAGGGCATGGCAGCCTTTAACTAGCACCCTCCTAATTTGTTTAAGTTTGGTCAATACATAAAGGTCCACATAGCAAGTAAGAGATTATTATGATTATACAAGCTAGGGAAAATTGTTATTGTCATTATATGGGCTTGAGTTAAGGGTGATAAAACTTTAGGGCTACCCAAGCATGGTCCCTGCCAATAGGTCTAGCTCATCACGAGCACAACGACCAATGGTTTACCATTTTATATACCATTTGTTACTAAACTTAGGCTGGTGGGTCTCCTTAACACCTCCATACACTGAGTGAATGTAGGGCATGCTTTAGAATAACACCGGGGCTAAAAAGGGATGTCTAACTTAATTCAAAGGCTCTAAGATGTATGCAAGAAATGCAGTTTAGAAAGGAGATAAGATTAAATAATAAAATCAAATTATAAAAAACTTAACCAAGATGCTTTTTAGAGCAAAGTCTCTTTAGTCCCCAGTGGAGTTGCCACTATGATGCACGCTGGAGCCCACCTTTTCTCTCAAGTTTGCCCTCGAAGGCCTGCTTTTAGGGCCTGAGATCGGAAGAGCCTTGCATCATAAACTGGCCGCTTCATAATAAAAGGATTAAGTCCCAACTATTGCTGACAATTAACCCATGAAGGCATCTACTAGTGGGCTCAAAGAGGTAGGTGTCATGAAGTTGCCACCTAACAAAACATTAGAAATTAAATCTCTACCATAACGGAAGCATGACTTCCCATGAAAATTCCATACATCCACCATGGCCATGAATAAGTAAATTGCTCAAAATAATAAAGCAAGCAAACTAGTTAGTGTCAACTACAAAAGAATGTACACATAAGTGAGTCAATTATAGGTATAACAACATGAATAAAACATACTATATGTCACACAAACATTGTATAAAAAGACACTAAAATAAAAGGCATTAAAGGACCTAAATTACATAAAAATAACCTAAAAGAAAATCCAAGGATGGCCAAAAAGGAGTAAGGGGTGGCCATGTGGGAGCGAGGGATGACTAGGAAGAAGGCAGAAGGATGTCCTATCCTTCGAGTGAGGGACGACCATCCCTCGTATCTTCTTCTTGTTCCTCACTTACAGAACAGAGCAGGAATTGCAAAACAAAAGGGAAAGTACAGGAAATTATACAAATAAACATTTTAGCCCTAGGTATACAATAATTGATCATCAAATTACGTTAAAACATATTAAAACACCAAAATATACATAAAATTACATCAAAATTGAAGACACACACCACATATACATACTAAAAAATGGGATTTCAAAACAACAATGGATGAATCCTTTATTGATCATTGTGCCTTTAATATGTCATATAAACTAGGAACAAATCATATTTTAACAAAGCAAGCATATTATTTACTCTCAGCAACCAAAAAAATAAATCAGATTAACAATCAAATGATCATGTAATTGAGTGCATAAATGGTAGAGATAGAAAGATACAAATGAGCCTAGAATATTATCCTTAGGAGATATTCTGACTTTGTGATTTTTGAAGTCCAGATCTTTTTTCTGAATTATGTTCCTTGATTCTAAAAAATAGTGTGAAATTCATTCTTTGTGTTTTTAAAAGGTTGTTAAGGCATAAGCTTTTTAGAGACATAAAAGAAATTGATTTTTCTCCCTTATCTAATGGCTTTTTCCTTAAAAAATAATGATTCCCCTCCCTTTAAAAACCCTAATCTCCTTATTTTTATACTTAAGATAGAGTTTTAACCTAATCACAACCCAACATTTGCTAGATTAGGAGATCCAATCCCCAAAATTCAGACCTGATATTTATTTAAAAAACCTTCCTCTTTTGAAATTCCAAAAAAAAATGGGAAAAACTAGGTTTCGACCTAGAGATAGGCATCTGTGGGTGAGGGATGGCCATCCTTCATCACTAGACCTTAATTTTCCCAAAATGTCCCTATTTTACACTATTCTGGAGCTTATGACCTATCGACAACCACCTCTCAAGTGGTAGACAACCGTCTGTTGCCACTGTCTATCTAGAAATAGGTTTTTTTTGTCTATTTTGCTAAAATACCTAAAAATATTCTAAAGTTTTTAGTGACAAATGGAAATTTTTAAGAGAAAGAACCAAATCCATGACCGGAGTTTCGAGATCCAAACCTGCTGTCAGTAATACACTATTTCCTCATCATCAGGTAACCTTGATCTAGGCTACCTTAGGTCACGGTGTCTACAATAATGTCCCAAAATAATATGTATTTATTAAGAAAAATCCATTCCTAAAATTTAGGACCCTCAGTTCACTAATGTAGGGCAAAACATTAATATAACCCAAGCCCATTAATTTTTAGCCCTTTCATGTATAATTCGGCCCCTTTATGTATTCTAAGCCTCAAATGGTTATTTTGGCCCAACTCTTTAGAAGAGATAAGCCTAACTTTAGCCTACCCACTTAAACTACCTAAAATAATCAAATAAGCCCAAACCAAAATGAAATAAAAAAAAACCTAATCTAACTTAGGCTAATTCATTTTCTTAAGTTCTAGGCTACACAAATATACTTAATTACATGTTACATAAATAATAAAATAAATTGAAGAACCATTGCATCATTCAGCCTAAACTTGTCTTTAAAGTCTAGTTTAGCTTTTTCTCCTCTTGAACATTCATCTTTTCCACATAAGGTCTCATGAATGCTTGTAGGGCTTCTTTAAGCTTCTTTGACCTTGCTCTTGTGATTGTTCCTTGAGGAAGGGCTAGTTTATCTCTCTTGTTACCAATGGGCTTGGTTGTGCTTATATCAAGTCTGTTTGGGATACCTCATCAAATCATGCCTCAAGTACCTAATGTACCTCTTCAGCTGCTTATCCATTCGACTATCATCTGTCTCCTTCTGGGGACCTCAGCCTCAATGTGAATGTCCTACTCTCTAATCTGGGTGAGCGACCCATTAACTACTTATAGGGATACATTGAATCTCCATCATATAATTGCCAACTCAACTGTGATGCCTCGCACATCAGATTGTAAAAACTATAATGCTACCAACACTGACTATAGAGTCTGAGCGTATTTCTTGGTAACCTCTTCTATAGTAGTCAATCTCTTAGAGATGTCATTAGACAAGGAGGCTGATGGTGGATGCAATAGTGGTACAGAGGATATGGATGCCTCTGGGTGCCCTAATTGTGGTGAAGCAATTAATGTAGATGCACTCAAATGCCCATATGGTTAAGGAGCAGTAAAGGTGGATGACCTTAAATGCCTATACAGAGAAAATCTACCTAACCTTCTAGCTGACGACTACTGATGTTTAATCGATGATCGTAGATGCATTGGTGGTTGAGGTGACTCACCTTAAAGATCTTGTAGATTTATCTGCATGTCAATCTTATAATCAGAGTCAATATCTACCCCTTGATGCTCTTGAGGTTCCTTCTCTTAGTTATCCTAATGTCCTAGCTGTGTTGGTGGCGCCTGAGGTGTTAAGACTGATCCTCAACATCTTCCTTTGTAGGCGTATTTGGCACTATGGGTTCCAAACTATATCTTTCCCTAGTCTTTGGGATGGTTAATAGTTGATATTGACCCTCCCAACCTTGAATTGACTCTACCATCCTTATGGTAAGAATAGCCTGTATATCAACTTAGATGTCCTCTTGAAGCGGGTCCCTGAATCTACCCTTATCTGCTCCCAAAGCCAATAACAATCGAATCACTACACCCCCAATGGAGATCTACATGGTGGACTGGGTGGCTACTCTGACTAGGGAAGCGATGATCTCATGGGTGATGTCCACCCTCCTATGCTTTTGTATACCCCACAAATTGCTGATCTCTCGTACAGTCCAAATAAGATGTAGATAGTATGTGCTGGATGTATCAATATGCCTAAGTGGCTAACATGGTACTCTTCACTGTGTTCAACTGGTACACAACTCTCAAAAGTTCAATAACTGTCCATTGGGTCAGATCTACTATCCGGTTAGGGGTGACAACATTTGGTCCCATTCAAAGGCCCATGGCCTCAATAAACGGTTGGCGCATGATACTATAGTGGACACCTAACACCCAAAACTGAACTACACCCTTTTCAGTGTTTGATCTCTAAAAGCTTTTATACTCCAGTATGGCTAAAACCTCCCTAGTGACATCTAGGTAAGTTTGAAAAGGCGGGGTGAAGAACTCCATCTATCTCACTACGGCTAGCAACTGGTCAATCTCCTTCATCAATCTTATAGAATATATGAACTGCCTGGGCATAACGCGACTGGCTTTAAACTGAACTCAAAGCATGGCTCGATATCTGCTAGCCTGCTAAGGTGTTATATATACTGGTGTAGGTGGGGTCAAAGTAGCACAAGCATTCCTTCGAGGAATCATGCAAAAATTATATGTTAATTTTCTATGACTAACTTGGGTTGCAAGTAAATTAATGCGCTAGATTAGGTTAAAATTTTGGCAGCAAGCCGATTTAAACTGAAGCTAGCCAACCTGCATGGAAATATGCATTAAATGCCCTAAAATAAGGTACAACATCCTAAAGTCATTATCATTCCATCTAGTAAACATACACGACAAATGAGGCACAATAAATATTTTTCTTTTACAGAGGTTCTAACCAAAATTAGGCATCATTCTAGCTAGGAATGTGCTTACCCCTTGCACAAGAAAACATTTTAAACCAATCCACAGGCCATCATTGGCCACTAAGCAACGCAACTTAAATTATTAACATATTAAATCAAAGCTATCCTGGACTATTTTGGTGTAACTATTGATTCTCTCACAACAAGTTTTAAAATGCAAGTTAAATAAAGACTACCTACATTAGTCACAAAAATATCTACATCTTATGCTATTTACATGCTTATACATAAAGGTTTACTCCGTGCTATGGTGTCATGCAAACAAATGTTCATAAATTCGAGTCTAATTCCTAAATGTATCATTCAAGGCAAAACAGTCATATAGATTACATCTAACATTAACACTAGAGGTCTCAAATGCATATTCTACAAATAAATTAATAAAAGAATAAAATGGAGGAAATGGTTAAATAACACTTAGAGTGTAAAAATGGACGAATTAAAATGAGAAGTAAAAGATAAATGGATTGCTCCCTAAAGTGTATGTCGCTCCCAAAAGAATTTAGGGGTGAACGGCTAAAAAAATGGATTGAAAAAGAAGGTCAAAAGAAAGAAAAATCGAAAAGAGAGCTTCAAAATTTGCAAATGGCAGTTACTGAAAGTGGAATGGAAAAAGAAGAAGAAGAAGAAGAAGAAGAAGAAGAAGAAGAAGAAGAAGAAGAAGAAGAAGAAGAAAAAGAAGAAAAGGCTTTTTATTTTTCAAAATTTTGAGTGACAAATGAGCTAGCTGTCCATCGCTAGCGACAGACGACCGTATAGTACATCCCATCTATCACCCCTTTTTTACATTTTTTATTTCTTCATTTTTGATTCCTAACTCACATTATTTTTCTTAAAACACATTATTTTCATCCTTGTTACATACGTTTGAATTTATTTTATTTTATTTTATTTACATTTGTACACATATACACCATTTATTTTAATTATACATACTTATTGAAAATCCAAATACTCCCTGAATTTACTGTGCCTTTTGAATCTCTAAACTTCTCGTGTCTAAAATCTTTTGAAACTTTTTAACTCAACCACGGGCCTCTTAGATTCCTTACAAAAATGAAAATAAAAGGAAATATAAAAATATGTACATGCAATGCATAGAGCATGCTAAAAATGCATTTTAGTTGTCTAAAGGCGACAGATGGCCTGGCCGTGGCTTACTCCTCAAGGGATGACTGTTTGTCTATCTTTTTATATAAATAGTGCAAACTTTTTCTTAGTCTTTGTGCCTCTAACCTCTCCCTTACCTTAGGAAGCTTTTGCCAGGTGTTTTATCTTCTCTTTCTCTTTTTTTTTTCTTTTTTGGTCTTTTTTTCATTTTTTAGTTAGACCATTTGAGAATTCTTGTCACAATAACTTATGTACTTGCAAAATTATACCGGTTGTTAGATGACCTTAAAATCTAAAAGGACCCTCTTTTGGCTCCATATTCCAACTTGAGATTTTTTAAAAGAGTATCTTTTGATATAAACCTGATATTTGCTACTGCTTGGTACTAGGATCCAAGGTTCCATATATTTAGGTTCACACACTAGGATTGTGTCATTTGCTAGAGGAATTTGTTGAGATAGTCGGTGCTAGGTTTGCCCTCGGTACACGCCCATATTCGCCTTATATTATCCTAATTTATCCTCGAGAAGTGGCTCATGCCTTAAGCATCCTTCCTTTTGAGGCTAGAGGTTTAATGCCCCAATGGAGGACTTTTTCTTTGGAGCCTTTAACAGAGTCCTAGATGACTTTAACGACGTGCCTACATTTCAATCTAGCATCATTTTGCTTTGCCTAATGCCTATTAATATGCTTAGATGACTTAATGAGCAGAGATTATGTGCTATTTAGCATTGTGGATGATGTGTATAGGGGGCACAATCCATTTACCCTAATTCTAGTAAAGACTATTATTGGCATAGATGTTGTTAATCACGATCCCTATTCTCATCTCATTAGTAGCCCTATGCTACTCCAGGTATGTCTTTGACTTAAAGGTAGTATTCCGTTCATGGGTTTTCATACTAGCTTTTCTTATTAGAAAATGTGTCCTTTCAAATTTTTACGTATTTCCTTGCCTTATTTTTGCCTAAAATGAATCCAATTCACCCCAATGGTTTTTTTTTAATTTTTTTCTCTTTTTTTAGATATGGCTTTATGAGAAGATGAAGCTATTGTCAGAGCCTACCCCATGAGATATGTTATTCTCAGACAACTGTAGTGTGAGTTCCTTTTTATCTAGGAAGTAGTTGACTGGCTAGCTCGATTAACAGATTATGACATCATGTTTAGGTGCACATGGCTACCCATCACTTTATCGCTCACTATGCTCGCCGGTTCGGGACCATTAAGACGTTGTTAGGTGTCTATTAGACTTTCGAGGTAGTATACTCATTGTTCCTTTCCTGTCAGAGTAACATCGGAGGATTTAGACTAACTCCCTATGAGGACTACCATTCTTGAGATTGGCACTTGTGACTTCACAACTTCTACCTCGTACAAGTAGTAGGTTATGAGTCCGGTAGTCGACAATAGGCTACTCATCTTAGTCACCCAGATGGAGAGAAAAATATGATACAGATAGACCAGATCATATACTATTATGGACTATGTTTTTGAAATTTTTACATTTAAACATATGAAAAATATATGCCACTTTTAGCTACATTAATGATGTTATGATACATGTATGATATTTCTTTTTGATTTTAGTACATATGATCAGCATTTGATATTACCTCAATGGGACATATTATCTAATCTTGAAAATGAAACTTTAAAAGCATCATAACTCCTATCATCAATCAGCCCTCTCGGGTTTTTTTGATTGATTATTTTCTCTCAGCCTCTAATTTTTGTCTAAAATGCCTTTTTTCAGTTTTTACCCTGACAAGTCACCCAATTTTAGCAAGGCTGTTATTTTTTGATTTTTGACCTCGTGGGGAATTTATTCTCTTCTTTTTCCCTTTCAAGTCTTAGCCATCGAACCTTTTTAATCTGTCAATGTTTATCGAATCTTTGAACTCATTGTTATCACTATTTGATAAAATAGTAGCTCCCTTAGATAACAATTTCTTAAGCAAAAAAGGTCTTCCCAAGTAGGCCTAAAATTGCCTCAGATATCTAGGATTCCAGGCCTCATCTATTTGAAGACCGAATCTCCTTCTTTTAATAGGTGCTTCTTAACCTTCTTTCCAAATGAATGAGTTAGTCTCTTTTGATAAATTTAATTGTGATAGTATGCCCGCATCCTATCCCAATTTAGTAGGTTAAGCTGCAAAAACCTTTGTCTAGCCCATTCTGATTCTAGTAACTTAGCTTCTAAAACCACCCTTAAAGATTAATGCTTGATTTTTATTGGTAATACTGCTTTTATCCCATAAACCAAAGAAAATGGAGTGGCTCCTATTGAAGTTCTGGTTATGGTCCTATAACCCTATAATGCGAAAGGTAGGTTATCAATCCAATCTTTATAGATTCAAACCATCTTAGACAAAATTCTTTTAACATTCTTATTGGCCACCTCAACTACTCCATTTGCTTAAGGTTGATAAGGAGAAGACTTATGGTGTTGAGTCCCATATTTGATGAGCATCTTCCTGGTTTTACTTGAGAATTGTAACCCATTATCTAACACTATTTGGTGGGGGAAACCATATCTGCATATCAAATTCTTCTCAATGAAATTAGCCATGTCCCTTGCATTTACAGTCTTAAAGGATTTTGCTTTTTCCCACTTGGTAAAATAGTTGATAGCCACTATGATAAACTTATGTCCATTTGAGGCTGGCGAATAGATCATACTCATAATGTCTATACCCTATGCAATGAACTAACATGGTGATGTAAGGTTTCATAACTCAAAAATAGACAAATGTCTCAAGTCTGAATACTGCTGGCATATTTGAAATTTTCTAACACATTTAGAACAATTAGTATCCATTGTGAGCCAAAAAATTCCTTGATGCATGATCTTCTTTGCTAAGGATAAACCATTCATGTGGGATTCACACACTCCCGTATGTACTTCTTACATGACCCTTTTTTCCTTCTTTTTGTCTAAGCATCTCAGCTAGATTATATTAGGTTGTCTCTTGTAAAGCACTCCACCTACAATAACAAACTAAGTTGATAGCTTAGTAATCATCCTTTGGTCCTTTTCGGTAGCTTCTTCTGGGAACATTAACCTTTCTAAGTAGTTATGGATGTCATATTACTAAACTTTTCCATCATCCACCTCGATGTCCATAATTTGCTCATCTTCAAAACATGACTTAACATAAGTTAAAGCCAGCATAGGCTTTATACTTACCCCTCTTGAATTATCCCACATTAATACCAATGTGGCTAAGACATCTGCTAATTGGTTTTTTTCTCTAGGTAGATACCCAAAAGTACATACCTCAAATTGGCTGCTTAATGCTTTCAAACAGTTGAGGTAAGGTAATAATCACTCTTTCTTCAATGACCATTCACCTCTCACTTAATAGATTACTAAAGATGAACCTCCAAATACTTTTATGGACTTTGTCCCTATGGCTAACAAGGCTTCCAACCCGAAGATGCAAGCTTTATACTCAGCTTTGTTATTTGTGACTTTGTACCTCAATTTATTAGCTAATGGTATTTTCACTCCCTTTGGGGTGACTAAGATTACTCCTACTTAAGCTCCTTTGTTATTCACAGCCCCATCAAAATATATCTATAAACCCTAAACTATTATGTCTGCATTGTCCTTATCATGGAACCCATATATTATCTCTTCACCTTCTAACTGCTGATCAGCTAGGAACTTTGCCACTACTCTCCCTTTAATGGTTTTTCTAGTGATATATTCTATATCAAACTCTTATAGGACGATCAACCACCTTTTCATTTTGCCTAGGAGCGAGGGTGCTTTTTGTAAATACCTAAGAGGGTTCTATTTAGTCACAACTTATATTCTATAAGAATGGAAGTAATGTCTCAGCTTCTTCGATGGCCAAATGACTACTAGACAAATCTATTCAACTTTTATATACTTTACTTCATAAGATGAAAACTTCTTACTAAGGTAGTACATTCCATGCTCAATCCTAAAATCATCCTCTTGAGCCATCATTGCCCCTATACACTATCCTTTATGGCCAAATACAAAATTAAAGGCTTACCTGCCTGAGGCAGTCTTAGTACTAGTGGATGTAGTAGATATTCCTTAATGGTATTAAATGCCATTTGATAGTTTTTATTCCAAACCACTGGCTGATCCTTCTTAAGTAGCTTGAATATTGGTTTGCAAATCGAAGTCAATTTAGCCATAAATCTGCTTATGTACTAAATCTTACCTAGAAACCCTCTGACCTCTTTTTCTTTTTAGGGTACTGGCATCTCTCTAATGGCCATTACTTTGTCAGGATCTACCTCTATACCTTTCTAGCTCACTACAGCCCTAAAAGCTTACTTTAAGTGACCTTAAAGATGAACTTCTTTGGGTTGAGACAAAGGTTATATTTGCTGATCGTTTGAAAGAATTTTTCCAATGCCTTAAAGTGAGCTTCACGGGTAGCTGACTTGATCATCATGTCATCCACATATACCTCAACTTTTTTGTGAATTAAGTCATCCAATATCTTACTTGCCATCTTTTGATAGGTGGAACTTGTTTTTTTAAGCCTAAAAGACATGACTTGATAAATGTATATACCACATTCGATTATGAAGGTTGTCTTAATCCGATCTATTATCTTGTTTAGAATGTGGTTATACCTAGCATACCGATTCGCAAAGCTATGCATGGCACAAGCTAGTAGAGGGAAGTTGTTCTTAAGGCAAGCTTTATTCAATTCTCTATAATTTCCATAGAATCTAGCTCTTCCATCATTCTTTACTATAAGAACTACATTTTTCCAATCATGTATGGTATTGAACTTCCACTAAGAACTTAGCCTCTATTTGATTCCTAACCTCGTCTTTAACCTTCTCAGCCAACTTTAGTCTAAGCCTTCTAAGGTTCTATTTAACTAGTTTGTACCCTAAATATATTGGGATGGCATACTCAAAGATTTTCTAATCTATTCCCGGTATGTCTTTATAGGTCCAAACAAAGACTTCTTTGTATTTTTTCAATATTCTCTCAAATTTTTCTCTCTTATTAGGAGTCATATTTGATGCTAATAAAATTTTTCTTAGATTTTCTTTTGTCTTGAGATTAAATGAATATGTGTTTATTGAGTTAATGTCAAATATGAATAGTTTATGATCATTATTTTGCATATTGAAATCAGAAGAAACATCACACAAGTAAGAAAAATTATTCATCTTATTAAAATAATCAAAAGAGCAATAATTGTTCTCATAAAAAAGTTTAGGAACATAAACAATATCAATGAAAGTATCCTCTTCAATCTTTGCAGCATCGAATGTCTTTCTAGCCTTTGAGTCAGCCTTAGGTGGATCCTCAGCCTTAATCTTCTCCTTACCTTTCAGCTGAACAACAAGTAGGTTCTCTATTATGATCTCTTTAGGCACTTCTTTTTCCTAAGCCAAATGATGCAAGATAATCTTTTCATCCTAGAAATCATCAACTAGCTTGATAATCCCTTATTCCTAATTGAAAACATCATTAAATAGCTCAAAACCTGGCACTATCTCATCCATTATCAACTAAGGTTTATTCTTTCCATAATAAAGGCAGATACTTGAAGCTGGCATGAAACTCTAAAAGATGTGGGGAATTCCATTCACTGCTTACTTCTTTTTGTCTTTCTGAGTAGGACCAGTAAAACCTAACCCCTTTTTACTCATTTGACCCTTAACAACTATAGCGGTTTAGGGCCCTTGAGAATTCTTGCCTAAACCAATCCCTAGCAGAAAGTTCATCTTTTTCAGCATATTAATCACTTATGGGCTATCAGTGAAACTACCCTCACCTAATTTCGTCTTTAATAAATAACACATGGAATCTATTGAAAGGTTATTTTGCTATCTGAAGCGCAGACACTTGATTTTTCCTTGCAGTTTTAATGGTTACTACCTAACTATTGTAGGGTATCTTGATCATCTGGTTCAATGTGGAAGGCAACCCACCCAACCTATAGATCTACAACCTTCCTAGTAGCATAGAGAAGTTAGTAGAAATTAGCAACACCATAAATTTAGCTTCGGCCTCAATGAGCCCTATCTTCACTAAAGCCTTAAAGGTCCGTGTAGCTTACCTTTTATAATCATTAAAAGCAGAGATGATTAAGTTAGACTTACTCAACATATTCTCATTTATTCCAAAAGCAGAGATTACCACCAAAGGATAGACATTAATAGAAGAGCCATCATCTACCATCACACAAGCCATGTGTTTACCATTCCTCTAGGCCTTGATGTAGAGGGTGATTATGATTTCTTCCTTTAGTAAGTAAGTCAACATTAGAGTACACAACATTCTTTCCTGTCCCTCCTTTGACCAAATCAAATAGCTCAAAGGATGAGATAGTAGTGGTAATAATATATTCACTCAAAGCTTTCACCAACTTCTACCTGTTTGAGGGAGATTGTCTTAACAAATCCTAAATAGAAATCTGTTCCTATGTCTTCTTTAACTACACAGTTATATGATAATTTTCAGCTTCCTTCTCTAAAGGCACTGTAGTAGGAGCCGGTTGCTTTTTAATTTTTAGGGCCACCTTTCCACTCTTAGCGACCTCCTTTACCTTTTTCTCTTTACTCACTTCTTCCTTATTCTCACTGGCCAAACTCCAGATATCATTGGACACCAAAGTCCCTTCATCTTTACTCTCAGTGAGGGTCTCCTAACAATTAATCATTAAAACTGGCCGATTTTCTTCACTTGGCTTTGTTACTTTGGGGTGGAGCTAGTAATGGCCACATACTTGTTCTTATATAGATCTCTCATGACATACCATTTAGGCAGACTACACCCAATCATAAACACCAGAGTGGCACAACATTATAACCTCTCTTTTTCTTCTTATCCCTCTTTTCAGGATTTGAAATCTATTTGTTGTCTATCAAATCCTAAATTATGTTTCTCATGGTATGACAATAGTCAGTTAGGTGCCCAGTATGCTATTGGTAGGCATAGTACCGATCCTCCCTATGATGGGGCAACCCTTGACTTCTTTGTAGGTCTAGATGGCAGTGGCTAAAGTTTTCCTTCCTTGCTCAACCAATCTAATATCTAAGATAGTGACTTAACTTGGTTGGAATAATGCCTTTGACTAGCCTCTGTAGCGAACACTTCTCTAGTTTCTCCAGTTTTATTTAACCCACTACTATTTCTAAGTGCCTTGTCATTCCCGAAATTCCTTTTTGCACCCTCATTGTTAACCCTTTTGGCTAAGTACTCTCCCTCAGCTTCTATGGCTATATTTTTTAAAGACTTTCAATCCTTCAAACCTTTCATCTTCAAGCCATTCCTCAAGTACGGATTTACATTTCGGATAAAGAGCCTAATCTGTTCAGCTGTATTAGGTTTCCTCTTCATTTCCATTACCTTGTTCCTCCACCTAGTGAGGTATTCGTGAAAGGATTTATCATGTTTCACTATAAGAAATTACACTTTTTATGACACAAAATTATCATTCAAACTTTTACTTTCATCGCTGAAAAGATAAAGTGATGATTTTTTATCGTCACAGAGATCGTCATCATATTCGTGTAACAAAAAGTATATGTGACAATTTGTTTATTTGTCATCATAAGTATCATTTTTTGTGATGAAAATGATTATCGTCAGCTTAATTTTTTACTTTTTATGACAAAAATAATGTCATAAATAAAATTTTATTTCGTCATATAATATTGTTTATTGTCACAAAATATTGTTATTTTTATTACGAATTTAAAATTCATCATAGAAATAAGTATTTTTAGAGACGAAAATCTGGTTGTAATAAAAAAATTCAACATCTACTACGTAATTACTGTCACAAATAAAGGTTATTTTTGTCATAAAATAAATTAAATTGTCACCACGATAAAAAAAAGAAAGAATTTGCGACAACACTTTTTATCCCTAAAAGAATATTTACGTCACTAAATTATAAACCACTCGTCTCCATATAATTTTTTTTGACATTAGCAATAAATGACTTATTGCCACTTCCATCGCTAAAAAGTTTACAGATTTTTGCTTATTTTTAATTTTATTATTATTATTATATCCAAATTTTAATGTGTAAAAACCAATTCTGCAATGCTAATTTTAAAAATAATATATAATAAAAGTACATTAAATTGTATATACTTCATAAAAAATACATTAATTCAAATTAAATAGTGTCACTTAGAGTCACTAATAAGTTGTTTACAATATCCTATAAAAAATTTAGAATTTCACAATAACTTAATAACTTTTTAAACTCTTCATCGTTTCTCACAAGAAGCAACATTTGCCTTTATGTTCTTGTTATTTCTAACAACAATCCATTCAATTTCAGCACCTACAAGTCAAAAAAATCCAAATTATTAAATACTAAAACATAGGCAAAACTAAAATCATTCACATTAAATAAATGAACAGCCCCTATATTCCCCTATAGTTCCAATTTGAGCTGCTCTTCTATTCACACGTTCACATTCGAAAGAACAATTTCTCAATTTGCAATCAACTAGTTCACATGTTCATATCTTAGCTCCTCAACAAGATTTGTAGACAATAAGGAACTAAAAAGACATCAACATTATACTTAATAGAGACAAAAAAAATACCTTGGATAGAAAAAATCCCTACAGAGATCAAATATTTAAGCAACAGAGCTGTAACTGTTGAAGTGTTTATGAAGATGTCAAAGGGATTACTGATCAATCCATGGATTAGATCATTAAACTACATAAATGTTAGGTGGAAACCAAAAAAGTAATATTGAAAATAAATGTCAAGCACAATCCATGATATATTGTTTTGATGGTCTTCTAATCTTCGATGTATTGCAAACACTCAAGAAAAAGTCTTGGTCTTGCTTTATTTATTATGCCATTGTAAATAGTTTTTCTTGAACTGTATTGCAAAGACTCAAGAAAAATGCTTAAAGTCTCAAGGGCACACCATGCTTCTACTAACATTTTGAAAATTCACCATCTTTCATTTTTCAATTATGTGTTAAATTCTATGGCTTAACTACTTTTGATGAAAACATTATTGAAGAAACACATGAGCAATATTAGAGTAAGGATTGGTTCACTTTGACCTTAATAAAAAAATTCCAATAAACTGCCAATTCATGGGCAAATTAAAACACTATATTAATAATTTAAACTTTACTATGTAGTACTAAAATAATATTGAAAATTTTAAGATCATAAAAATTGAAAGATTTTGATATATAGTTACTATATGAATGATTTTAATTAAATTTATATATCGTTTTCAATTTTATTTTCTTCTTGGTTTCGTTAGAGTTAGTAGATTACTTAAAACTTACAAACTAGCCAAGACACACACAACATTAACTGCAAATTTTATAGAGATAAATGTTTTTTTTCATCAAAGGTGCTGAACAGCACAAGGTAAATGCTTACCATGCTCATCACTGCTAAATTTCTTATATAACTTGTACTTCTCTCGAGCCATACCTTAAAAGTGCAACTCTTTAACCAAAGGACCTAGCAGAAACCAAGAAAATGTTACACTGAATAAGGTTAACAAAGAAAGAAAATCAAGAAAAAAGAGAATAAGTCTACTATTATACCCTACTTTCTAAGCAACACTGTACTAAAAAATAAGCTGGTGTAGAGTGTCACAATTTAGAACCCATCCAATCAACCTACTGTTAAGAGATGATGGAATAACAATATATCGTTAGAATATTGTTAATTCCTTACTGTTCCTACAAAGTTAAAAATTCCAAAGAGAAACATGAGTAACTTGCACCTACAATTTACATTCTAGAAATTGAACTAAAAGAAAAAGAAGGGGAAACCTCCGGTATGAATAACCTTAAGATCTAATGAAACTGACAATCTATTAATTGGTATTGCTAAGAAAAAACAAAAATTGAAATAACTAAAAAGATTAAAAATTTAATCTTTAATTTCATTATGATTTTTTTCTAGAGAAATGATGGGAGATACTTGAATAAAAGCTCATGCTCCAAAGAGAAACATGATCCATAAAAGAGTGCCTAGGAGTTTTCATCTTCTCAATACAAAAAAAATCAAAATCAAAGAAGTATAGAACCAACAAAAATAAATGATAAACTCAACGAATAACAAAAAAGTAGAATGGAGAAGAATAACAAATGACTCACCTATAACTGGAGAAAGACAGGTGGTGGTGATCGGCAGAGGGAAAAAGGAGATTGATTTTAGGGATTTGTTGGAAGAGAAACACCTAATCGCTTCATCACGTAGCCAAAAGACTCCCCTTAATCAATTTATAATTAGTGTTTATTCATATTATTAAAATTCCAAAAAACAAAATTTTATTAAATTTTATTCACTTTATATGAAAATATTTAGAAATCAATAAAGATAAATTGATTGAAAAAAATAATTCGAAATCATATTAAAAAAAATCAATTTCACTAGTTTTAAAAGTAAAATATACTTGGTCCAATTTATAGTATAATAAGATTACAAGCAAAAAAAATACAATTATAATATAATACGATTGAAAGCAAAAAAATAAAATTAAAAAAATATTTTAATCAATGAAAGTATTAAAGAATAATTATTAAATCTTAGTTAGATTTTTTTAATTTTATAATTTCGAGATTAAATGTGAATTTTATCGAAATTAGTAAAAGGATTGAATTTTCATATAATTTCATTGTAATGCAAAATTATTAAACATGGCCAAAGCCTTCTTGAATAATTTCATCTTCGGCTTCTTAAACATGTAAATGGTGACAAAATATTATTATTATTACAAACTGATTATATTGGTGATAAACTTATACATCATTACAATATATTTATTTTTTATGACATATTTTTTGTCATATATAAAATTAGTTTTTATGATATAATTTATTTGTCATAAATTAATATTAAAATTAATTATGACGGAATATTATTATTGTCCTAAATTGATTGTATTGGTGGCGAAATTGTATTTCTTCACAATATATTCATTTATTGTGACATATTTATCTATTATAAATAAAAATATTATGATGAAATAATTTTATTGTCACTAATTTATTAAATTGTGATAAAAATAATTCATATCATATATAAAAATAAGCATTTCATGACGAATTTATATATCGAAAATAGTTATTTTTTGTCATTAAATTTTTTCCTTCCAAAAGAAAAAGGTTGAGAATTTTTCCTCCATATCAAAGGTGACAAAATTGTACTTCGTCACAATATAATGATTTATGTGACAAATTTATTTGTCATAAATAAAATTATTTTTGAAAATAAAATATTTCCCAAAAAAATAAATTACAATTTTTTTAATCTTGATATCTTATTTGTGACGAAATTATTTTATTGTCACTAATTTAATTAATTATGACAAAAACAATTCATCACAAAAAATAAATATTTTGGGACGAATTTATATATTGCAATAAACTATTAGTTTATCACTAAACTTTTTCCTTAAAAAAAGGTGGGAAATTTTCCCTCCTCTACAAACCATGATAAAATATACTTTTCATCACAAAATTAATTTATTAGTGATGAAACTTAAAACATAAACTAACACAAGAAAATTTTATCAGTGTAATAAATTGTATGGTGATATTTTAAAAAATTTGTCCCTATAAGTAATAATTAATGATGAAATTTTATGCGTCACTGAAAAAATTGTCACAAAAAGTAAAATTTTGTCACTGAAAACTTGAGTTTGACCTTGGCAACTTAAATTTTGGTCTTCGAATAAGGTGACCATCTAACCCTTTGGACCACTTAGATGGATCTATGATGGTTGCAAGGATAAAATGTTATGAGTGACATATGATGGATGATGCATAAGCATAGTATATACCCGATGTACGTATGCAATGAATGTTTTGGTTAGACATTACTCACAATCACACATAAGTACAACAGTAACCTTCCAACCTTAATACTTCCACACAAAAGCTTGTGTAGTCTATTTTCTAGGTATGCTTAGCCTATGGGTCAATAGGATACCTAATGGGCACACATAGTGCAACAGCATAACCTCTCTTAATTAAAAGCACAAACGTATGAGTTTTGACCATTATGTATTTTGACTAACTCATACAAACTGGGTTGGGCTGTCGAGCATGGTAACCTTTGACTTGTACCCTTCTAATTTGTTTGAGTTCAGTCAATACATAAAAGTCCACATAGCAAGCAAAAGTTATTATGGTTATGCAACCTAAGGGTAGTTGCTATTGTCATTACATAGGCTTGAGTCAAGGGTGATAAAACTTTAAGGCTACCCAAGGATGGTCCCTACCATGAGCATAACGATAAATGGGTCACCATTTTATACACCAATTAGTACTAGACTTGGGTTGGTGGGTCTCCTTGACACCTACTTATATTGAGTGAACGTAAGGCATACTTCAGGATAGCACTGAGGTTAAAATGAGATGCCTAACTTAATTCTAAGGCTTTAAGATATATGCAAAAAATGTAATTTAGAAAAGAGGCATGATTAATTAAAAAAACCCAATTATAAAAAACTTAACAAAGATGTTTTTAGGAGCAAGGTCTCTTTAGTCCCTAGTGGAGTCACCACTATGATGTATGTTGGAGCCATGATCATTTTCGAGTTTGCTCTCAGAGGCCCGTTTTTAGGGTCCAAGACCTAAAGAGGCTCACTATAACTTATAAATTGGCTACTTTGCAATAAAAAGGGATAAAGCCCAAATTATTATTGGTAGTCAACCTATGAATGAATCTATTAATGGGCTTAAAAGAGGTAGGTGTCATGGAGTCGCCATCCTATAAAATGTTGGGAAATGAATCTTAACCTTTTGATGCCTAAATAGAGATTGGTGTTTGGTACATCACTCTTGTTGGGCACCTTGGTTATGTGTTGTTTTATAATTAAGTTTTAAGCGTTAATCCCCTCTCTTCTCTCATATGATGCCAAGCAATAAAATTAAATAAACATCCTAATCAATCAATAAAAGCGATAAATAATGAACAAACTAGATTAACTACTTAAACTATTACAAAAGTAACTCTTCCAAAGAAAGAAACAAACTAAGCATCATACATAAATCAAGGCATTCACTTAGGTTAGGAACACTAGTTCCCTCATGCATATTTTACAAAAACTCTCTTTTACCCTTTGTTTGGTTTTTAGATGGAAAATTCGACATTAGTCCATGTTTTGAAGAGAAGCCTAAATTAATTACTAAAAATAATTTTTAAGCATCTTTTTCTTTTAAAAGTACATAAAAAATCCTTTTTTACTAGCCATTACATCCCCAAAATGAATACATCAAAATACAACTAAATAAGCAAAATAATAATAAAATCGAATAATAAATAAAGTAAATAAATGCATATAAAAACCAAATGGGTAGGAACAAACAATAACCAATTAGGGCACGACTCCCATTGTATGATGCCTCATAAGATCTCCTAAAAGTACACGAGGTCGATTATTCACATAAAACTACAAAAGCCAATAAATTAGTACTGTGAGGAAAATTCGATTAAAGAATAAAATACAGAAAAATATCACTTAATTAAACACATATACAGAATTAAAATATTCACAAAAAAATAATTTAGCACTTTAGGGATCAATAAAGCAATATAAAGAATAATAAAAATATATGGAACATATGAAAATAAACCTAAAAATCAACCATAGATGCCCTTAGGTGGGGAGTTAATTTCACCGGTGGTCACTAAAGTTTTGCAGTTGTAATGATGTGGTCACTTAACTTCGATTTGTAACCAAAAAATCACTTAGGTGTTATTTTGCAAAATAAAAGTCAAAATGACCGAAAATTTCCAACACAGGCTATCAGAGTGTGTAATGCACATGCAATATTTTGACACATAAGCAAACATTGACACCTTAGCATATGAGTAAGCAAAAAATGACACCTCACCATATGAGTCAACATATAATTAAAAAAAATTAAACACTCAATAAAGCCCCTTTCTTTCTCCTCTACCCCTCATTCTCTCCTGGCCAATTGCGATCAACAATCTCCTTGTTGCTATCGATCTTCAGCCACTCTTGGTCCCTTTTGATCTCCAACCGCTCATTCTCCCTCGTCGCTACTTCTCTCTCGTCAGTTCCTCTCTGTCGTCGGCCCCTCTCTCTCATTGTCCTATAGCACCATCGCTAGGCTCACCCCCTCGCCGAATGTCCCTTGCCAAGGATGGATGTAGCATAATGTCACCCCCTAGTCGAAGATCTCCAGCATTTAGGTGTGTGTAAACTCACTGCGACTCAATCTTTATCTCCGATCTGTGTCTTTAATCTATCATTTGGAGTGAAAAGTCTATGTTTCTTAGATCCAATTGCCTTAGATATTATTTGGTATGTCTTTCTATCTCTCATTTTTATATGGAGTTTGAAATGCTAAAAATATAGAGTTGGGAGTTAAAAGGAGAATTTCCCGCTTAACATATAGCTTTATCTCATGTGAATAGAACCCCAAAATAGGAAAAGCATTAACTTTGTGGGAACAAAAACATTACTTCAAAGCTTTAAAAACAACACCTTATCTTTGTGTGGTATACAAAGATGGTCTATCCTGTTAGAAGAAGTGAAGACAGGGGACCACCAATATAGTGTATTTAATGCTTTAAATTTGTTTATTTAAATGATATTCTTTTGTTTGATATGAATAGTTTAAGGAATGGCAATTGGTGTTTTGTGTAATTTCCTGTGATGTTCGAACTTTGGAGTTGTGTTATATATCTTTTGTTAAATAACTTTAGGCCAAAAGCATGAGTTTGGCATGTGTTGTCATTGTTTATTTATGTCCTTTGGCAAAACGTGTAAGTCATATTTTATAAATGACTAATTTGATTTCATGCTTCAAATATTGAATTGACTTTAGTTTTTAGTTTTCATGGAATCATAAAAAGGGTTCCAGCTTTATTTTATTTGATTAATAAACTAGATGTAATTGTTATATCATGTTTTGCTTCTTTAAAATATATATGTAGTTAAACTAAAAGGTACAAAATAAGAGGTGTAGTGTATAATTAGTGTATAATTGCTTTTTACATAAGGAATTACACGAATAAACTGAAGAAGCTATTTTATATAGTATGAATTAGGGATAGAGATATTTATTCTGTCTATTTAACTATAAAGATAGTAAAATGCTAAAAGAGTCCATGTCCATGTGTTAGGTCCTATGTCGTGGTTGGCTTTTGTAGTGTAGCCTACTTAAATTGCAGTTTGCTCTGCCGATTCTTAGTCAAACATATATTATGCATGATTGTGATGCGAGAGAATATGATAGAGAAAAGAAATTAAGGAAACCCATTACTTTGCCTCAACGAATTTCTAAATACCAAAAGAAATATGGTTGGAGTGCAAGGTTGTTGTACCATGGAATATGACATTTCTAATCATATAATTAAGGATATTATTTTTATTTTTAACATGTTTAGAGAAATAATATGATATTATTTATTTTTTAACATGTTTGGAGGACTAATATGATATTTGATTAATTGAAATAGATAATATGACAAATGACCATCATTGTTTGAGAGGATATCATGCATTAACTTTATATATATATGCATCTTGTTTCTGTTTGTCATCACAGAATGCACACTTATTAGGCCAATTAATTTGTATCTAATCATTCAATTCATGTGCCATTAACCTATTCTAATTTATCTAATGACATTAATTTTCTATCATCTTTCTTGTTTTTAATTGGTCTCTGATTACAATGAAAATGTAGTTGTTCCTTTATTTTTTTTATCTTAAATCTTTCATTAGTTTTTTAAATAAAAATAAATATATATGGTCTGTAGCATCGACAATGATATGTATATATAGCATTGATAACTTCTTCATTTCATCTCTCCTCTTGATGAGTTCCCTTCCGAGAATGAACAAGTATCGAGGGCACATGAAGAAATGCCAGGGGTACAAAGAGAAGAAGTGCCTAGTCAAAGTACTATAAGGGACTATGCTATACCAAGGTGGAATAAAGATCATCGAACAATTGTGTTACCAAGAGGGATACAATTTGAGCTCAAACCAGCCAGCATCAGTATGGTACAGAGGAATTAGTTTTTCGATTCGAAAGTATAAGATCCTGCTCAGCATATTGATATATTTTTGGAGGTTAGAGACACGATTTAGATTCTAGGTGTTCCTACTGTTGCGACCCTAGCAAGTGCACTAGATCGATAAGTAATAAAGTGGGGTATAGTTAGGACCCTCAATATTGAAACCAAGGAAAATGTGTATGTGAACACTATGAAGATTAATTGTATGCTAAAGAATTCCCAATTGTTTGTGTGTATAAGTTGTTTGATTTATATAATGTAACTTTAAAGCTTAAGTATGTAATGTAGAGAAATTTAAATTCAGTGTATTAAATTCTGAAAAATTAGCAAATGTAAAAATCTATAGAAATCAAGCGTTGCTCGGGTTCACTTATCCACTGTATACCCAAATGTGAATAAATTTTTACATAAAAGTATACATGAATGAACTCCGGATAACCCCTCTTAACCCAAGCATCCCATTCCGGAGCCAGCTATTCTAGTTGCTGAACGTCCCATTCTGGAGCCAGCCCAACAACTAGCCTAAACTCGGGTCTAAAATCCTAAGTTCAGTCTACCGTCCCATTTCGGAGCCAGGCAACTCAAAACCCATCTATTTCACTCCCTACTCTAGTTTTAAAATCACAAATACCACACATCCAGAGTCCCATTCCGGAGCCATCCAAAATAGACGATATTCATAATAGAAAAACTAAGCAAAATCATTCATAAACTCCAATCTATTAGGCTCAATACCCATCAAGACATATGATAAACACCATTCATCCATGGATACAAAATAACTTAATAAAACGAAAAATCAATGATAAACAAATAAGTACTTGTGAAATAGACCATCCATTCATGTAAAAATTAATTTGAGTTCAAGATTCACATTATGAGTAGGGGATTCAAAGATCCCCAAGCAACAAAAAAGACTACTCACAATCCATAATAAAATGAAAAGAGAAAAAGATAGAATAACCCCTGAAATTCATGGTGAAGTAAACCCAGCTGAATCCAAGCTCTTAAATTTCTTTATCCAAAGCTTACAGAAAAAATGAGCTTCAAATATGTAGATCTATACTTGTAAACTATATATCTATGTTTAATCTAAGTGTTTTTTTGTAAATCCCACTATTTTCAAGTATATCTATGTATTTATGTGTGTAAAATAAACAAAGAGCTCAAAGAGAGAAGAAAGAAACCCTAAAACCTAAAAATTACCCAAAAACTACCTCTCTCCTGATTTTTCAAAAAACTCTGCCTTATAAAGGTCAACATGGGTCACAGTTACTACCAAATCCGTGGTAACCGTGACCTCTAATGAAAAACCCTCTTTTGATTAAAATGGGTCATGGTTACTACTAAATCCTTAGTAACCGTGAGATTGCTCGGAGCTTTATACGGCTCACGGTTACCATGAAATTCTTGGTAACCGTGAGATAGTTCTCGTTTTCATTCTGGACTGAAAAATTGCATGCCTCACGGTTACTAGGAAATCCTTAGTAACCGTGAGATGCTTCTCTTCTTGCTTCTATATTAAAAACTCCATAGGTCACGGTTACCAGCCTATCAAGTACAATTGCCATGCTGACCGTGACAAGCTTCAAAACGGTGCGTTTTGATAGAATACATGGGTCACGGTTACTAGGAAATTCATAGTAACCGCGAGGTACCTAAAAATCACAAAATTCTGTCAAAAACTCTCAAAAATCACACAAAAAACTAGAATTAACTGAGAATCGGATAAATTATTAAATGCTAGTAAAAACAAAGCAAAAGATGCTAAAAGATCAATGAAAACTAGACTCAAATTAAACTAAACTAAATACTAAAATTGAGTTATCAAAATACCCCACACTTAGACTTTGCTTGCTCTCAAGCAAATGAATTATTCACAATCTTGAAAAACTCAAGACTTCAATTCAGAACAGGAAAAATCAGAAGTGCCAGAACAACACTTAGCAGAAGTCACTCAGAAGAAGAACTTCATTTAAAAGACTCAAATTGATCTATATCAAACAATTTCTTGTGTGTGTCTGTGAGGCTAAAATATATCTATTTTCCTTCAAAACCAAAACTACCGGTGAATTCCAGCAATCAAGCAAACATAGAATTAAGACAATTTTGTGTTTGCAACTTAGAATAGTCATAAGCCTCTCCTTTAGCACCTGAACCACAAGGGTCATCTCTACTAAACAATTTAGAGCAAAATAGGATCACCAGGGCTTACATTAAGGTTGTAATGGGGATAAGGAAAAGGTTCCAAGAATTTTATAAGTTAGCAATATAGATTAGCCACACTATCCAGAAACACAACCCACCTAACTTTCTCAAGGAACTTCTTCAAAATCCATACCCTATCATCATAAGAATGAAAAATTGATCTTAGGATATTAGTTGGATTCTCAAAATTATAGGAAGTAAGATAAATGACACTTCCTATAAATGCTAGGTACCCCACACTTATTTTCTACAATCATGAATCAATTAAAATTTCTATAGCATTACAACTGATTTTTTTTAGGGTACCAAAAGCACTAATTGTTTATCATCCTTGTCCCAAAATATTTAACACGTTTAAGCTCAATAATTCCTAAAAATTTATTCAACTTCCCCCTTTTTAACTGACAATCATAAATTCATCAAACCCGACATGCAAATTTCATTACCCAACCTAGAGTGGCCAATTCCAAAATGGGAAAGACAAAAGCATTTAGGCTATATGGTTAAGCATTAGTGCAATAAAAAAATGTAGTACGCTTTTAGCATACCAATTAAGCTCAAAGGGGCTAACAATGGTAAAATTTACTAAGGGTAGGTCAAAAGTCATTTAAAAGTTGGTTACCAAAGAAGGCAGCCTGGGTCATATCCTAAACTTGCCAAAATTGAATATTTGTTTCGAAGGGTGATGAGGAAGGTTCTAGCTATTCCAAAATTCCTTCACTTAAGTACTTTCACTCATTGGATTTTTATTTATTATTATTAATTTTTTTATTTAGCCTAATGTGCTCATTAAATAAGAAAATTGAATGATATATGATTAACTGAGATCAATTTAAAGAAGAAACTCTTTACTGAACAAACTACTGCTCTCCGGCTATCCAGTCTTTTCAACTTATCAGTTCAAAAACGAGTCTAAGCTAATTCAATTCAAGATTAACTGGCAGCTCAAGCTAAAGGTAAGGTGATTAATAACTCAATGGAAAAAAATTTATTCTAACTTAAATTAAAGATTTTAGAACAAAACAATCTACTTAAAACCAGAAGGAAATGCAAAACATAAAATAAATTCACTTGAAGCAAAACAAACTCCATTAACTCAACATAAACGAACATTCACAATGCAAAAATTTATAAAGAAAGACTAAACAACTGAAAAAAAATTAAAAAGAGTTGTGGTTCAAGAGTTTCACAATTTCCGCCATTTGAATCCCAGATTGTTCCTTTGAATAGATAACCTGCACAAAGCAATCTTTTTGCAACAAAATTAACTTCCAACAATTGTTCAAATTTCCACAAAATTTACACAATTCAAAATCATCAATATCAACAAAGGGAAAATATATTCTCCCACCCCACACTTCAAAACCTGCTGTCCTCCGCATAAGGCAAACAAAAATTTCAAAAGAGATAGGGGGGAAGGGACTTCCTGCTCAAGGGTGCGGAGGAACTTGGGAATCAAGCCGGGCATTCAAGGCAGCCAATGCTTCAATGATTTGCTATTGTTGATGCTTGAATTCCTCCTGGTTAGCAGCCAAAATGTCCATACGGTCCATCAAAGCAATGCATTGAGCGGAGGACAAAGTGACTGAATCGTGATCCAAGGCAGGTGAAGGATGACACAGGCTGCGCTCCATCTTATGCAAGTATTCTTCTCTGCTGGTTAGCCTGAACCCATGCTCCGTAGTCACATCATCAACCATTATCTTCATGTTCTTTAGCATCTTGGCATCAATGTAAGCAGCTGCAGGGAGGCTTTTGTCAATATCCAATGGATGCCCGAAATGTCTGGCAATCATGGTCACCCATCCAGCAAAGGAGATCTTTTTCACTTTAGTCGGTTTTTGTTGCATCTCCTTGAGTTTATTCCACCAATGATATGCTCCATTGATGCGGCAATGTTGCACCATGCAAGAAAGTATGAGAGCCTCTGGGAGATTGATCTACCCTACACTCTGCACATGAGACATGAAAGACATAGAAAAGAAGCGATGTAAAATTCTCAAAGCATGATCCTACAGTAAATGAGATTTAGTGGTGCCAGCCACATAAGGGCCTCCAATCAGCGGGTCTCTTATTTCTTCCCAAGCTCTGTCTTTTGAATGATCTTCATAAGCATAGATCCCATCTGGTGGAAATCCTAGAGCGTCAGTGACTTCAGCCAAAGATACTTCATAGAATCTGCCTTCCAAGAAAAAGGTCACCATATTCGGACTGTTACCATGCCCGAAATGAAATTGCACTGTATAAAGGAAGTCTCTGGTCAAATCTGGATAAACCAGTTCCTTGCAGTTAAAGAATCTTCCCCAACCGATGGCTACAATGTGGTTCTCAATCTACCCCTTGATCCCTAGCTTTTCCAGCAAACTCAAATTGAGATAAACTGAAGGTAGGTACTCGTAATTGGAGAATATATCATAGTTGGTCCGCATCTTTTCAGGAACCCAGCTTGGTATTCTTAGTCATTTCTTCTTTCGTGACTTCTGTTGCACAGGGGCTGGCTGTGGTTGCTGACTAGCTTTGGCATACTCTTCAGATGGTAAAGGTTGGCTGGCAAGTGGGAGGATTTCTTGTGCTTGAGAAGAACTGGAAGCACGAGCTCTTTTAAGTGCCACTACCCAAAAACAACAAAATTGAAAGTTTACAATGTTGGGAAAGGAAAATAAACACAAATATAGCAGGAATAGATGAGAATGCATATATAAATTTATGTCACACACAAGTTCCTTAGAGGTACGTGGCACTCAACCACGATGATCGAGTCATCCTTTGAAAACCAGTAGCTCGCAGGTCGAATCGTTTTAGCCTATATACCTCAAGGAAAAAATGGCACACACATGCATGCAAATGCAATTGTTAACTTAGACAAAAAAAATTATTGATTCGGCATGCTTATTTGAGCATGAAATATGCTTGATAGATGTGCAACAATTCCAAATCATCTACAGTAATTGGATCACAATGTCAAAACAAGTCATGGTAAAGCAATGCGTTTAATAACATTTAATAAATCTGTAGGCATGACAATTTCGATGTATGGGTGTATGCATTCAAGCAAGAATTCAATAATTTCACTCATCATATTAAGCAAGAAGAAAAATGCAGTGCACTAAAAAGAAAAAGAACAAGGTTAAACTTGCAAAAATTAAGCAAGATAGGAAATGAAAATTAAAAGTGCTTCAAGGACATACACAAAACACAATATAACAAAATGACCAAACAAATGCCATCACTTCTCTCAATCAAATGACACACATAAAAATTAAAAGAGAGAACAAAAAGGAAAAAGAAATGAAAATGAGGGAGGATACGAGAACATACCTATGAGCTGTGTACTTTACATACAAAATTCATCCATAATAATACACAAGTAAGACTCACAAAGGAAAAACAAAACCAAAAACAAACCAAAACAGAGAAAAACACACTAAAAAATAATAAAAAATAAAATAAAGAAATAACTACATAAAAATACGAAAGCAGAATAAATCGTAAACAGAAATGAAAAACTTAATTAAACAACAACATGATAATCAAAAAGCAAAAATCTCTGATTTTTTTTATATAAAACAAATTAATCTCATTTTGAGGAAGGTGAAAATGAGAACAACAAATCAAATCAAAAGACAAAAACAACCACAACAATTGCTTGAAAGAAAATTAAATAAAAAGAAAGCACACTAAACTTCGCGAAAAATAAAAATAAAATAAAACAAAATAAAATAAAATATATAAATAATTAGAAAGGGAAGGAAACTTACTTAATAGATGATGATGATGGAGAAAATAAAGGAACTAAAACAATCACAATCATAAAAAAAATTGTTAGAAAAACCAACGAAAATAAAGAAGAAAAGAAGAAGAAAACAAAGAAGAAGAAGAAGAAGAAGAAGAAGAACGAAAAAGAAGAAGAAGAACAAAAAAAAAAGAAGAAGAACGAAAGAGAAGAAATAAAAACAAGGGGAAAACATGTTTCAACACTAGATCTAAACAATAAGAAAAAAGAAAAGAAAAACGAGAAGAAAACAAACTTACTGGAGAAGATGGCGGCTAGTGGCGGAGAACGGTGAAGGAGAAGAGTGGGCAAAGGAGAAGAGAGAAAAAGAGAGAGAGAGAGAGGGAAAAATGAAATGAAAAGAAATAAAAAATAATGAAATAGGGTTTCTTAAAATTAGGGTTTCGTTTTTTTCATTTTTCATTTTTTTAAACAACACGGTTACTATGAATATCATAGTAACCATGAGGTAACTTAATAAAAGTTTCTGGACTAAAAACTAACCTGGGTCACGGTTACTATAAATTTCATAGTAACCGTGAGATAAAATGGAATTTGCTTCTGGACTAAAATGAAGGTATCTCACGGTCATCATGAAAATCATAGTAACCATGAGATAAAACACAAATTTCTACTGGAACAAAATTGAACATTGATCACGGTTACTATGAAAACCATAGTAACCGTGAGATAAAACGGATTCCAGTTCTGTACCAAATTGAAGGAACCTCACGGTTACTAAGATAAGCTTAGTAACTGTGAGCCCCTAAAATTACTGAAAAATTTTTATTTTTTCTCATTCTCTCTTAACAATTAAACAAAACTTTCTTCTCCACTAAATTTCCAGAAAAACACACACAAATTGAATGAAACTCACGATCCTTGAACCACTACCCTTAACATAACTATTAATAAGAAACTAACATAAAATATTGTTCAAAAGTATGAGTTAGAGGTAGTTCTGCATTTATCATGTCCGCAGCTAGACTTTCAAATACCATCAAGGGTCTTGAAGATTGACAATCACCGAAGCACCTTCAAATGTTGGTTCGAAATAGGGCTTCACACGATGTCCATTCACCTTGAATTCTTTTTCATCTCTTGGGTGTTTGAGAGTCACCACCCTAAATTTATCTGCTCTTACTAGCACATAGGGCCCTTTCCACCTCGATTTAAGTTTCTCTGGGAACAGTTTTAATCTACTATCATAAAGCAACACTTTCATTCCTGGTATAAGTTCCTTCTTGGCTATTCTTCGATCATGCCACTTCTTTGTGTTGTCTTTGTATTTCTTGGCATGTTCATAAGCCCAGAATCGGATCTCCTCCAATTCGTTCAACTACAAAGACCTGCACTTTCCTGCATTCTCAAGGTTAAGATTTAAAAACTTAGTAGCCCAATAAGCCTTGTGCTCTAATTCCACCGGTAAGTGATAGGATTTTCCAAACACCAACCTAAAAGGCGACATTCCTATTGGTGTTTTAAAAGCTATCCTATAGGCCCACAAAGCCTCATCTAACTTAAGGTACCAATCCTTCCTAGATGCATTGACCGTTTTCTCCAAGATTGCCTTCAACTCTCGGTTAGAAACCCCAACTTACCCATTAGCTTGGGCATGATATGGGGTAGTTATTTTGTGCCTCACTCCGAATCTTTTCAATAAGGCTTTGAATTGGTGGTTGACAAAATGTTTCCCACCATCACTAATAATAGCTCTCGAGGCTCCACAGCAGGTGAATATATTCTTCCTTAAGAATTCTAAAACAACATTTGCATCGCAAGTCCTAGTGGCTATAGCTTCTACCCATTTACTCATATAATCGACTGCCACTAAGATATATTCAAACCCGTAAGAAATTGGAAAAGGCCCCATGAAATCTATCCCCATAAGTCAAACAGTTCAACCTCAAGCATGTTAGTCAATGGCATCTCATCTCTCTTGGTTATATTTCCCACCCTTTAACATCGATCACAGGTTTGAATGAACATTTTAACATCATGAAATAAGGTGGGCCAATAAAACCCAGAAGAAAGAATTTTTGATACCATTCTGTTAAGGCCATGAAGTCCACTAGCTTCCCTAGTGTGACAGGCTTGCATGATTTCTACTTGCTCCTCCTTGGGAATGCACCTTCTGAGAACTTGATCAGCACAAAGATGGAAGAGGTAAGGATCATCCTAGATGTAGTGCTTTGTATCAGCTTTAAGCTTCTTCCTTTGCTGCCATGTGAAGTCTCTTGGTATATAACCTCCTGCAAGAAAATTTACAACATCAGTGAACCAAGGTAAAGAAAATTTACAAACAAATAATGCACAAATTCGTTCATCAGGGAATAAATCTGAAATCTCCCCTTTTTTAATATGATCATGCTCCATTCTTGATAGATGATCTGCTACATGGTTTTTTACCCCCTTCTTGTCTTTAATCTCTAAATCGAACTCTTGCAATAGGAGTACCCATCTTATCAGTCTTGGCTTGGATTCCTTTTTGGCAAAGAGATGCCTTAGTGCTGCATGATCAGACCACACCATAATCTTCGCTCCCAGTAGATATGGTCGAAATTTCTCAAATGCAAATACAATGGCAAGAAGCTCTTTTTTGGTTATGGTATAATTGACTTGAGCTCCTGTTAGAGTGTGGCTCAAATAATAAATAGCACAAAAGACTTTCTCTTGCCTTTGATCGAGCACTGCTCCCACTGCAAAATCGCTCGCATCATACATTAGTTCAAATGGCGAATTCCAATCCGGAGATATAATCACAGGAGCTGAAATAAGCCTTTGCTTTAACAATTCAAAGGCCAATAAACATTCATCATCAAAATCAAAAGGAGCATCTTTCATTAACAAATTCGACAAAGGTTTCGCAATTTTTGAAAAATCCTTTATAAACCTTCTATAGAAACCTGCATGCCCTAGAAAACTCCTTACTCCCTTAACATTGGTCGGTGGTGGAAGCTTCTCTATAACCTCTATTTTTGCCTTGTCCACATTAATCCCCTTCTCAGAAATCTTTGCCCTAAAACTATCCTTTCCTTACCATAAAGTGGCATTTTTTCCAATTTAGTACTAGGTTGGTCTTCTTACACCTACTTAACACTAAGTCGAGATGCTCTAAGCAGCTCTCAAAGTAAAGCCCATATATGGTAAAGTCATCCATAAATACCTCCATAAATTTCTCTATAAAGTCATGAAAAATTGCCATCATGCACCGCTGAAACGTAGTCGGCGCATTGCACAAGCCAAAAGGCATCCACCTATAGGCGAAAGTCCCATAAGGGCAGGTAAAGGTGGTTTTCTCCTAATCTTCAGGGGCTATGGGGACTTGCAGATATCCCGAATACCCGTCTAAAAAACAATAGAACCTATTACCTGCTAACCTTTCTAACATCTGATCAATAAATGACAATGGGAAATGATCTTTTCTAGTGGCATGATTCAATCTCCTATAGTCTATGCACACCCTCCAACCCGTGATCGTCCGAGTGGGGATTAGTTCATCTAATTCATTTTTTACTACTGTCATTCCCCCTTTCTTAAGGACACATTGCACTAGGCTAACCCATTTACTATTAGAGATTAGATAGATTATACCTGAATCAAGCAGTTTAAGTACCTCTTTCTTCACAACCTCTTGCATAGCTGGATTGAGCCGTCTTTAGGGTTGAGCGACCGGTTTGTAATCCTCCTCCATAAGAATCCAGTGTGTGCAGTAACTTGGATTAATACCCTTCAAGTCTGCTGTCTCCCATCCTATTGCTTCTTTGTGTTTTTTCAACACCTTGAGCAGCGTCTCCTCTTCAGCACCTGTCAACAAAGAATAAATAATCATTGGCTTTTCTTCTCTTTCCAAAAATACATACTTTAAATGAGAAGAAACAGGTTTTAGTTCAGATTTCAGTTCTCCGTCTTACAAAGTGATTTTCTCTTGCTTTGAATTTTACTCCTCGCAGTCTTTCACCACAACTGCTATTAGTTCTTCTTTTACTCCATCCAATTCTTCATTTTCCAAGGAATGTATCAAACTTGAATTTATTGGATCATTTAGTAGTACTTTTTCTTGCACTTCCTCCACACATTCATTGATTTTGTCCATGAAGTAGGCTGACTCTTCTAGGTCACTTGATGGATATTTCTGACACTTGTTCATATCTACCACCAGTTCTTCGTTGTTGAATCGAAAAGTAACCTTTTGCCCATGAACATCAATCAAAGCCTTTGCAGTGTTCAAAAATGGTCTTCCCACGATAAGGGCTACTTTTCTGTCTTCCTCCATTTCCATGACTACAAAATCCACGGGAAAAATGAATTTTCCTACTTTTACCAGTAAGTCCTCAATAACTCCCTTTGGCCTTCTCATTGATCTATCTGCAAGTTGAAGTCTCATTCCTGTTTCCTTGAGATCACCTAAATTGAGTTTCCTGCACATAGAATAAGGCATTAAATTAATGCTGGCTCCTAGATCACATAAAGCATTTCCAACAAAAGTTTCACCAATTTCGCAAGGTAGAGTAAAGCTACCTGGATCTTTTAATTTCTTCGGGATCTTATTCATTATAATTGCACTACAGTTCTCAATGAGTTGCACACTTCCATACCCTTCTAATTTCTTTTTATTAGAACAAAATTCTTTCATAAACTTAGCATAGTTGGGCATGTGTGCTAGGGCTTCAGCAAAAGGCAAGTTAATATGTAATTTCTTAAACATTTCTAGAAACCTAGCCAATTGGTCATTTTTCTTCTCCTTCCTAGCTACAGCAAGAAATGGCAACCTATTGATATCAATATCCTCTATGTTCGGATTCATGATACTCTTTCCCTTGTTATTCCTTGGAGCATCCACATCTACCTCTACTCTAGAGTTAGAAATAATTACCTTTCGCGTTGGTTCCTCTAATTCAGTTGATAAAGTTGGTGATTTACCTCTTTCTTCCTCTCGTGCTGCTTCCTTGCCACTTCTTAAAGTGATTGCTTTGGCCTCCTCTTTGGGATTGCGGTCCACATTTGATGGAAATGTCCTTGGTTGTCAGTTTGAAATTGAAGTTGCAAGTTGACCCAATTGAGTCTCCAAATTTCTCATTGAAGCATCTTGATTTTGGTTCCATTTCTCTTGAGATTTCCACCTTGAATCTTGACTCGCCATGAATTATTGTTGGCTATTCATGAAACTAGCAAACATGTCTTCTAAATTTGGCTTCTTTTCTTGAATGGGTGGTCGTGATTGAAATCCCGGTGGATGGTATGGTTGAGGTTGATTAGAGTTTTGCCCTTGATGGTGATTTGGTGGATATGGGACTTGGTAGTGATTAGTGGCTTGTGGTTGGTGGGGCTGAGCTTGACTATGATAGGCATTTGTGTGGTAAGGTGCTCTTGGTTGTGGTTGAGAAGATGAAGCTTGTTGATTCCCATTCTTCCATGAGAAATTAGGGTGATTCCTCCATCCCGGATTATATGAATTGTTGTAGGGATCATTCCTTTTAAAATTACCTAATGTACTTACATCTCCTACAACTCCTCCTTCTTAGATAACTTGCTCACTTTCAAACCACTCAACTCCTTTTTTACCAATTCTAATTGTGCTTTTAATAATGCCACTTCATCCATATTATGTAACCCTTGCCTCATTGGGATTGCTCTAGGGGTAGTCCATTGTGAGTCATTTGCTGCCATCTCATCTAACAACTGAAAAGCATCCTCAGGCAGCTTGTTCAAGAAAGATCTTGCCGATGCTGCATCCAATAATAACCTTGTTTGAGGTGTAACTCCCGCATAAAAGATGGTCATCAATTGATAGACACCTATTTCATGATGTGGATAGCTTCTCAATAATCTTCTAAACCTCTCCCATGCCTCGTGAAAAGGCTCTTCATTCATTTGATGGAAACTCATAATGCTATTTTGGATGCTTGCAGTCTTTGTTGGAGGAAAAAATCTCATTAAAAACCTTTCTTGCATTTGATCCCATGTCCATATTGACTGACGTGGTAACATTTGTAACCACTCTCTTGCCTTGCCAATCAATGTAAATGGAAATAGCTTCAACCTCACTGCATTCGTACTAACAGCCGGAATTTGAACAGTGTCACTAACATCCAGAAATATGCCGATATGCTAAGTTGTATCCTCTACTTCTGAACTAGAGAATTGATTCCTCTGTACCATGGTAATGGTGGCTGGCTTGAGCTCAAATTGTACTCTTCTGATAATACAATTGTTCGGTGATCTTCATTCCACCTTAGCATAGCGTAGTCTCTTATGGTCCTTCGCCTAGGCATTTCTTCTCTTCTTGCCCTTGGCATTTGTTCATATGCCCTCGGCACTTTTTCATTTTTGGGAGGAAACTCATCAAGAGGAGGATCGTGCTCCATCTCGTTATCTCTATTAGCTCTCCTTCTTTGATGTAGGGTCCTCTCAATTTCAGGATCAAAAGGTAGTAATTGCTCTTGTCTTATTTTATTCACGCACCAATTTCACTTGAAAAGAATCAAGAAAAACAAAATAAGGAAAAGAAAACACATACAAACAATAATCACAGCTTACTAACAACTCCAATAATCCCCGAAAACGGCGTCAAAAACTTGTTGCGACCCTAGCAAGTCCACTAGATCAACAAGTAATAAAGTGGGGTATAGTTAGGACCCTCAATATCGAACCCAAGGGAAATGTGTGTGTGAAGACTGTGAAGATTAATTGTATGCTAAAGAATTCCCAATTGTTTGTGTGTATGAGTTGTTTGATTTATATAATGTAACTTTAAAGCTTAAGTATGTAATGTAGAGAAATTTAAATTCAGTGTATTAAATTCTGAAAAATTAGCAAATGTAAAAATCTATAGAAATCAAGCGTTGCTCAGGTTCACTTTTCCACCCTAAACCCAAATGTGAATAAATTTTTACATAAAAGTATACATGAATGAACTCGGGATAACCCTTCTTAACCCAAGCGTCCCATTCCGGAGCCGGCTATTCTAGTTGCTAAACGTCCCATTCCGAAGCCAGCCTAACAACTAGCCTAAACTCGGGTCTAAAATCCTAAGTTCGGTCTACCATCCCATTTCGAAGCCAGGCAACCCAAAACCCATCTATTTCACTCCCTACTCTAGTTTTAAAATCACAAATACCACACATCTAGAGTCCCATTCCGGAGCCATCCAAAATAGATGTATTCATGATAGAAAAACTGAGCAAAATCATTCATAAACTCCAATCTATTAGGCTTAATACCCATCAAGACATATGATAAACACCATTCGTCCATGGATACAAAATAACTTAATAGAACGAAAAATCAATGATAAACAAATAAGTACTTGTGAAATAGACCATCCATTCATGTAAAAATTAATTTGAGTTCAAGATTCACATTATGAGTAGGGGATTCAAAGATCCCTAAGCAACAAAAAAGACTACTCACAATCTATAATAAAATGAAAAGAGAAGAAGATAGAATAACCCCTGAAATTCATGGTGAAGAAAACCCAGCTGAATCCAAGCTCTTCAATCTCTTTCTCCAAAGCTTACAGAAAAAATGAACTTCAAATATGTAGATCTATACTTGTAAACTATATATCTATGTTTAATCTAAGTGTTTTTGTGTAAATCCCACTATTTTCAAGTATATCTATGTATTTATGTGTGTAAAATAAACAAAGAGCTCAAAGATAGAAGAAAGAAACCCTAAAACCTAAAAATTACCCAAAAACTACCTCTCTCCCGATTTTTCAGAAAACTCTACCTTATAAAGGTCAACATGGGTCACGGTTACTACCAAATTCGTGGTAACCGTGACCTCTAATGAAAAACCCTCTTTTGATTAAAATGGGTCACGATGGTACTAAATCCTTAGTAATCGTGAGATTGCTCGGAGCTGAAATTCAAAATTTGGTCACGGTTACCATGAAATTCCTGGTAACCGTGAGATAGTTCTCATCTTCATTTTTGACTAAAAAATTGCCTGCCTCACGGTTACTAGGAAATCCTTAGTAACCATGAGATGCTTCTCTTCTTTGTTTCTGTATTAAAAACCCCATAGGTCACTGTTACCAGCCTATCAAGTACAATTGCCATGCTGACCGTGACAAGCTTCAAAATGGTGCGTTTTGACAGAATACATGGGTCACGATTACTAGGAAATTCCTGGTAACCGTGAGGTACCTAAAAATCACAAAATTCTGTCAAAAACTCTCAAAAATCACACAAAAAACTAGAATTAACTGAGAATCGAATAAATTATTAAATGCTAGTAAAAACAAAGCAAAAGATGCTAAAAGATCAATGAAAACTAGACTCAAATTAAACTAAAACTAAATACTGAAATTGAGTTATCACCTACGAATTTTGTAAGATTAAAGCTATTTACTTTCACTTTGATTGGAAAAGTGAGGGAGTGGCTACAGATGCTACCAAACTGGTCAATTTGGTCATGGAATCAGTTAAAAGAGATGTTTTTTATGAGATTTTTCCCTCTAATCAAGACTGCAAGTATTCATAACAGTATAATAGGATTCCATCAAATGAATGAAGAGCCTTTTCATGAGGCGTGGGAAAGGTCCAAAAGATTATTGACAAGCTATCCACACTATAAGAAAACTGTCTATCAATTGATGGCCATATTTTATGTTGGAGTTACACCTTAAATAAGGTCATTGTTAGATGTAGCATCTGCAGGGTCTTTCTTAAACAAGTTGCCTGAGGAAGCTTTTCATTTTTTGGATGAGATGGCGGCTAATGACTCTCAATGGATTGCCCCTAGATCAATTCGAAGGAGGCAAGGGGTATACAATGTAGATGAAGTAGCATTGTTGAAGGCACAATTAGAGTTGGTAAAGAAAGAGTTAAACGATTTGAAGGTGCAAAATGTAGCTGCAATTGCTCAAGGTAGTAGACCAATGGAAAGTGGGCAAGGTATTCAAGAAGGTGGAGTCGTAGGAGATGTAAATGCACTAGGAGGTTATAGAAGAAATGATCCCTATAGCAATATATACAATCCAGGATAGAGGAATCATCCGAATTTCTCTTGGATGGATGGAAATTAGCATGCTTCATCTTCTCAACAACAAGTAAAAGCTCCATTCAACCAAAATGTCCACCACAATTAAAGCCAATCATATCAACCTCAAGCCCACACTCACTATCAAATCCTTTATCTACCAAACCACCATCAAGGGCAAAGCTCTAATTTACCCCAACCTCAACCATACCACCCACCGAGATTCCAACCAAGGCCACCCATTCAAGAGAAGAAGCCTAATTTAAAAGACATGTTTGCTAGTTTCATGAATAGCCAACAACAATTCATGATCGGCCAAGAAATGAGATGAAAATCTCAAGAGCAATGGAATCATAATCAAATGCTTCAATGAGAAACTTGGAGATGCAAATTGGATAGTTGGCAAATTCTTTATCTACAAGGCCAGCTAGAACTTTCTTTCAAATGTGGACTGTAATACCAAGGAGGAAGCCAAAGCCATTACATTAAGAAGTGGCAAGAAGGTAGTACAAGAAGAAGAGAAAGGTAAATCACCTCATGTGAAGGAGCTGACACGAAGTGTAAGTGATTCTAATACTAAAGTAGATGTAGATGTAGATGCTCTAACAATTGACAAGGGAAAGAGTATAGTGAATCCAACTATAGAGGATCTTGACATAAATAGGTTACCATTTCCTACCATAGCTAGAAAAGAAAAGAAAAATAATCAATTAGCTAGGTTCCTAGAAATGTTCAAGAAATTGCATATCAATTTACCTTTTGCTGAAGCCTTAGCTCACATGCCTAATTATGCTAAATTCATGAAAGAACTTTGTTCTAATAAGAAGAAATTAGAAGGGTATGGGACTGTGAAATTAATAGAAAATTGTAGTGTAATTATCATGAACAACATCTCAAAAAAGCTAGAAGATCCAGGTAGCTTTACTTTACCTTGTGAAATTGGTGAAACTTTTGTTAGAAATGCCTTGTGAGACTTAGTGACCCGTATTAACTTGATGCCATATTCAATGTGCAGGAAACTCAATCTAGGTGATCTCAAGGAAACGTGAATGAGACTTTAACTTGCGGATATATTAATGAGAAAGCCAAGAGGAGTGATTGAGGATCTATTGGTGAAGGTGAGAAAATTTATTTTTCCTGTGGATTTTGTAGTCATGGAGATGGAAGAAGATAGGAAGGTGCCACTCATTGTAGGGAGACCATTTCTAAATGCAGCGAAAGCGACAATAGATGTTCATGGTCAAAAGGTCACCTTACATTTCAACAATAAAGAATTTGTGGTGGATATGAACAAAGTGCAAAAGCATCCATCAAGTGATTTGGAAGAATCAATCTATTTCATGGATAAGGTGGATGAATGTGTAGAAGAGACTCAAAAAGAAGTGTTGCTAAATGATCCATTGAATTTGAGTTTGATGCATTCTTTGGAAAATAAAGAGTTAGATGGAGTAGACCACGAATTGATAACAGTTGTAGAGAAAGACTGTGAAAAAGAGGAACCAAAGCAAGAGGGGACCACTTCAGAAAAGGAAGAATCTAAATCTGAAATTAAGCCCCTTCCTCCTCATTTAAAGTATGTCTTTTTAGAGCATGAAGCAAAGCCAGTAATTATCTCTTCTTTGTTGTCAGGTTTTGAAGAGGAGATGCTGCTTGAGGTACTGAAGAAGCACAAAGAAGCAATAGATGGGAGATGACGAATTTGAAGGGTATCAACCCAAGCTACTGTACTCACTGAATTCTTATGGAGGAAGAATGCAAATCGGTAGCTCAACCCCAAAGAAAGCTCAATCTGGCTATGCAGGAAGTTGTGAATAAAAAGGTACTCAAATTGCTAGATTCAGGTATAATCTACCTAATCTCTAGAGGTGGCAAATGGGTGGATTGGATGGATTTGGGTTGGATCATTAATGGATGGGTCATTAATGGGTCAAAAATATGGGTCATTAATGGGTTGGGTTAATTTAGATCGACCCATGGATTTAATATAAATTTTTTTAAATTTTTTTATTAATTAATTAATGAATTTGATAATAATAAAATTCAATTGAAAATATAATATAAATAATAAATTAAAATATAAAAAATAAAATATTTCATTAATAATTTAACTTTACTTTAAAAATAAAAATATGTACAAATATTAAATATACAATTAAAAATAGTAAAAATTAGTTTAACAAAATAAAAATAATATGTTAATTTATTTTTTGCCTTCAAATGATGATAAATCCACACTTTGATTTGGTCTTGAAAATTTAATATCTTTACCCATGTTATCTTGAGACTCCTCCTCAGCTACAATAATATTAATATTTAGTGTGTGTATATATACATACACACACACACACACACACAAATAAAAAAGTATATTAATTTTACCTTTAAATCTGTATAACCAACTACGAGTGGTAATTAAAGCCTCTGCATTTTCGGGTAACATAGATGCTCGCCATTTGTTAAGAATTCTTCCTCCCATACTAAATGCTTATTCTGAAGCAACTGTAGTAATGGGAATCATCAAAATATCTCTAGCCATTAATGAAAGGATAGGATATTTCGTTTCATTGTCTTTCCACCAAGATAGCACATCAAATTGTGAAATTCTACTCAATCTTACATCATTCAAATATATATCTAATTCAGATTTATCTCCAAAATTATTGACAAGACAATCAAATTCCTACGAATAATAAAAATGACCTTAACAATAAAAATATAAATAAATATAAAATTATCATTATAGATCACTTATTAAAAAAAAATTAGAAAAAAGAGATGCACCTTTATGAGATCATCATCCACGCTTGGTCTTCTTTCGGTTGATGCCTTTGAAGTTGGATTATTACTTGCATATGATGCAAAAAGATCATACAACTTATCCTTAATTTCATTGCACTTATATTTAGCCACACTCTCATCTCCGAGTAACTTTTTATAAGAAAATGTTACAAAATCCAACATATAACGAGGATCCATAATAATAGCAAATGACAAAATAGTACTATAGGAGTCCCAATACTTCTCAAACTTATCCAACATCAAAATAGTCATAATTTGAATATATTAATCTTCACTTCTTGTGCCTCTAACAATAAGAGATGAATTTTCAATACATTATAAAAGTATAGATTTGAGGTGGGATAATGAGTTCTTGAAAAAAGATTAGTAATATCTTGAAAAGGTTTCAAAATACTACATATTTTTCCAACTAAAATCCACTAATCATCAGTTAGATTCCAAATAAACATCAAGTCAACAATGGCAAAATGTGAAAATGCCTTTCTATAAAGAAAGGCCCTATCAAGCATCTCATATCTGTAATTCCACCTTGTGGGACAATCCAACCACAATCCTTTAGAAAAATCAAGACCCACTCGATCTGCACATTCAACAAACTTTATTCTCCTAGCTTCTGATCCATTCACATATTTCACCCCCTCTCTGATAGATATAATGGATTGGTTAATCAACTTTAAACCCTCTTGAATAATAAGATTTAAGATATGAGCTCCACAAAGCACATAAAAAAAGCACCATTGCAACACAAATAGACATACAAACTAAGTTGATTTCTCTATAGTTCTTGCATGTTGTCATTATTCCATGTATTGTCTAAAGTAATAGTAAATGTCTTCTTCTTTATTCCCCAAAATTTTAACTTGTCATGAACTTTTTAATACAATAGAGAAGCAGTATGTGGAGGAGAGAAATGACAAAAGTTTAATATTTTACAGCATAAATTCCAATCTTTATCCACATAAGCAGTTAAGCAAAGATAACCCTAAGAAATGCATGAGGTCCATATATCACAAGTTAAGCATATCCTACCAGGTACTTCATCCAAAGCTTTTTTAAGAATATCCAATTCCCACTTATGTATTTTTAAACAACATGTTTTTGCTGTATTCCTACATATCGGTTTCATGTCTTAGTTCAAGTATGTATGAATACTTCTATTTACTTCATGTTCAACAAAAGTAAAAGTGTATCCATGCCTAATTATAGCTAAGGCCACGCGCTCTTTATATACATTTTGGTCTATCTTGTACTTTATTTCATCAGACATCACATCATCAAATCTAGGACATACCTTCAAATGACGTCTTAAATTAGAAGTTTTAGATGTAGGATCAGTGATAAATTCTTTTGAGCAATGCATGCACTTTGTTCTCGATTTTCCATCATTATTTTGGCTTGCTGGTAAGAAGTTGAATTCATTCCATATAGAAGATTGTCATCGTCTTTTGGAAGTAGTTTCGACAGAAGTATTGATACTCTCATCCACACTACCAACACTAGGATCCATTTCATAAATAATTGTAAATGAAAAAAAAAACAAAAATAAGTATGATCCAAAAATAATAATAATAAAATTAAGGAAGAACAATTGTCTAAATCAATTCAAATTCAACCTATAGCTTCAATTTTAGGTGTGTTGAATATTTAACTAAAAAGTTATATATTACCAAATATATAAAACCAAAATAATAGTACGCCAAGTCTAGCCCTCCTGAACAATAAATTGAAGTTTAAAAAGTACCAAACCATCAAGATAAATCATCTTTTCATTTGACACATTTAAAAAGTTGGTGACACGTTTAAAAAGTACCAAACCATAAATCCCTTACATAAATGAAAGCTCCTCCTCCTCTGGTCCCCATCTAAAAATAATATAGAATGATAGCTACAGAACCAAAAACCATAAAAAAGAAAAGGAATGATGCCAAAGTGAAAATAATATATTTTAAGAGGGAGATAATATAATATTTTTTTGAATGATTTGAAATAAAGAAAACCCAAGTTGAGAAGCAACTTAGGAGAAATGTGATGGCTTTGATGAGCTTGGAAGCTTAATGGCTGTTGAAATTTCTACAAGCTCAGCCAACATTGAAAAACATTTCTAGAGATCTTTAGGCTTTGAGCAAAAACTGCAAGTATTTTGCTTTCTTTAATTCTTGCTCGAATATTTCCTTCTTTTTTTATTAAGAACTTTGACAATAAATAATAATTGTAAGAATCATTTTATTCAAGCCATGTAATCAGCACAATAAACCATAGATAGTGACTCATCTTGGCCCTTCATGAGCCTTTGGATTAGACAGTGATTTTCTTGACCTTGTCTTTACACATCTCAATAACTTTCTTTTTAACTCTTTCTGCTTTTATATTTTAACTTTGGTTGTTATTTTATTCTATTTTCTTTCTTTGCAGACAATGTACCTTATTTCTTATTTGACAATACATTCAAAGATCATAATTTTTTTTTAAAAAAGAAGAAGAAAGAAAAGTACATAAATCCCTTTTTTTGTAATTTGTAGATTGTTAAGTGTTGTTTTCACTGCTAATCTATGTCTACTCTTACTCTTCATTTGTTCAACATATTTACCTTTTAAATCACCTTCATCATTTCAATATAATTCTCCCAAAATACACCACAATATTTCTGCTAACCATCAATAAGCCTTTAACTCTGTTTATAATTCAAAATGTTTCTGGATCGAGTTTTAGTAAAAAACATAAGAAACATCAAAAACTCGATATACAAATCATTAAAAACATAAAGAAAATCGCATCCAGTTAAGACGCAGATGAGGGTTTTAGCATTGAATCCATATCCTTCACCTACGGCCAACTAAAACAACAAGTATTGTAATAAGCCTAACTGTTAGATGATGAACAATCTTAAAATAGGCCTCAGCTGCATTATAACTTGAGCATCAACATACACATCACACCCAAAACACCAAATCCATCCCATCAAATCAAAGATAAACAAATTCAAACATACACAGAACAACTTAAAACAAAATATGATTAGAAAAACTTGAAAAAGCAAACCCATAAACAACCATTTTCCAATGCACTAGATCTTTATATTAAATAGCAAATGCGATAGATTAAGCCAAAAACCACCACTGATGGACCCAAAATTTGTAAATGTATAAGTCAAACAACTAAAGCTAGAAAGTTTTGCTACTAAATGGCCTTAGATCTAAACCAAGAAAAGATAGCTAATGCATAAAGAAAAACCTCTTTTTGAGACAAAAATACAAGATCTAAATGAAATAGCAAAGAAGTAGAAAGATCCATACCTAATAGTGAATCGTTGACAAGAGATCAAAAATTTCGCAGAAAGTATCAAATGGTGAATAAAAGTTTTTGCTTGGTTGAATCCATCATCGTCAAACCCTAAAAGAAATTAAAGAAAATGATTTTAGACAAACCCATTGGGTAATGATCCAATAGGTTGAAAAATATAATGGGTCAATTTTGGGTTGATCCAATGAATATTGGGTTGGGTTGAAAAATAAAATGGATTAGTTTTGGATTGATCCAGTGGGTATTCATTTAAATTGGGTTGGGTTTGAATCAATTTTTTTTAATGAATTTGGGTCGACCCACGGGTTTGGGTTAATTTTGCCAAGTCTACTAATCTTTAATAGTAAATGGATTAGCCCCGTACAATGAGTCCTTAAGAAAGGAGGAATGATAAAAGTTAGGAATGAACTTGATGAACTCATTACAACTCGTACAATTACGGGTTGGAGAGTATACATAGACTATAGGAGACTGAACCATGCCACTAGAAAAGATTATTTCCTATTGCCATTTATTGACTAGATGTTAGAGAGGCTAGCAGGAAATAGGTTTTATTGTTTCTTAGATGGGTATTCAGGATATTTGCAAATCCCCATAGCCCTAGAAGATCAGGAGAAAATAACCTTTACCTGTCTATGGCACATTTGCCTATAGAAGAATGCCTTTCGGACTGTGTAATGCACCAGCTACGTTTTAGTGGTGTATGATGGCAATTTATCATGACTTTATAGAAAAATTTATGGAGGTATTTATGGATGATTTCACAATTTATTGACTAGATTTTGAGAGCTATTTAAGGCATCTCGATTTGGTGTTAGGTAGGTGTGAAAAAACCAACTTAGTACTAAATTGGGAGAAGTGCAACTTTATGATGAAAGAGGGCATTGTGTTAGGACACAAAATTTCTGAGAAAGGGATTGAAGTAGACAAGGCCAAGGTAGAAGTTATAGAGAGACTCCCACCACCAACTAATATCAAGGGAGTTAGGAGTTTTTAAGGTCATTCAGGTTTTTACCGTAGAATTATAATGGATTTTTCAAAAATTGCAAAGCTTTTATCCAACTTGCTCATTAAAGATGCTTCTTTTGAATTCACTGATGAATGTTTGTTGGCATTTATATTGTTGAAGCAAAGGCTTATTTTAGCTCCAGTAATCACATCTCCGGATTGAAATTTGTCCTTTGAGCTAATGTGTGATGCAAGTGATTTTGCAGTGGGAGCAGTACATGGACAAAGGTGAGCGAAGATATTTTATGCAATTTATTATGTGAGCCATACGTTGATAGGAGCCCAAGTTAACTATACCACAATCGAGAAGTTTAGATCATATTTATTGGGTGCAAAAATTGTGGTGTAGTCTGACCATGCAGCGCTAAGATACCTCTTTGCTAAGTAAGAGTCCAAGCCAAGATTGATAAGATGGGTGCTCCTTTTGCAAGAATTTGACTTGGAGAATAAAGACAAGAAGGAAGCAGAAAACCATTTGGAGGATTATTTATTGAGATTGGAGCATGACCATATTGAAAAGGGGGAGATTCTAGATTTATTTCCGGATGAGCGTATTTGTGCCTTGTTTGTTTGCAAAGTTTCTGAGCCTTGGTTTGTTAATGTTGCTAATTTTCTCGCAGGAGGTTTTATGCCGAGAGACTTCACATGGCAATAAAGGAAGAAGCTGAAGGCCAATGCAAAGCACTACATATGGGATGATCCTTATCTTTTTCGCTTTTGTGCTGACCAAATGCTGAGAAGGTGCATTCCGAATGAAGAACAAGGGGAGATTATCCAAGCCTATCATAGTGAAAAATCTGGTGGACATCATGGACATAATAGGACGATATCAAAAATTCTTTCCTTTGGATTTTATTGGCCCACTATATTCAATGATGTAAAATTGTTTATTCAATCTTGTGATCGATGTCAAAGGGTGGGGAATATATCTAGGAGAGACGAGATGCCCTTAACCAATGTGCTTGAGGTAGAGTTATTTGATTTATGGGGGATATATTTTATGGGACCTTTTTTGGTCTCTTATGGGTTTCAGTACATCTTGGTGGCAATGGACTATGTGAGTAAGTGGGTCGAAGTTATAGCCACTAAGATGTGTGATGCAAAAGTGGTCCTAAAATTCTTAAGAAGGAACATATTCACCCATTATGGAGCCCCGAGAGCTATCATTAGTGATGTTGGGAAACACTTCGTTAATCACGAATTCAAAGCCTTATTGAAGAAATTTGGAGTGCAGCACAAAATCACTACCCCCTATCATGCCCAAGCTAATGGTCAAGTTAAGGTGTCTAACCAGGAGTTGAAAGCCATTTTAGAAAAAACAATCAATGCATCTAAAAAGGATTGGTACCTTAAACTAGATGAAGCCTTGTGGGCATATAGGATAACATTTAAGACACCTATAGGGATATCACCTTTTAGGTTAGTGTTTGGCAAGTCCTGTCACCTACCAGTGGAGTTAGAACATAAGGCATATTAGGCTACCAAGTTTTTGAATTTTGATCTTGAAAATAAAGGCAAGTGCAGGTCTTTGCTACTAAATGAATTCTAAGAACTCAGATTTTAGGCCTATGAACATGCCAAGAAGTACAAGGATAACATGAAAAAATGGCATGATTGTAGAGTAGCCAAGAAGGAATTTGTGCCCGAAATGAAGGTGCTATTGTATAACAGCAGATTAAGGTTGTTTCTTGGGAAGTTGAAATCAAGGTGGAAAGGGCCTTTTGAGGTTGTAAAGGTCTTTAGCTATGGAGAAGTAACCATTAAACATCCGGGAGAAGGTCGTGGTCATGAGTTCAAAGTCAATGGTCTCCGATTAAAGCCATATTTTGATTCCAAGTTTGAGGCTACATCAGTGACCCTCACCTTAGAAGATGACCCATGAAAGCTAACAAAGTCGAGCTGACAACTTGTTAAACCCATAACTATTTCTTACCTCTAAACTTAATTATTTTTTTTAGTTTTCTTTCAATTTCTTGTAAGTTTAGATTTTTAGGGTTGTTAAATTTCGTCTAGAAAATTGGTTATGCTTGTTGGAGTGAAAAATTTTTCAAATTTCTGCTTACGAGAGGAAGAAATTTAAGTGTAAAAAGTGCAAATTTGTGTTGGTCGCGACTGAGACTAATTAGTCCCAGTTGTGGCCCCTTCACTATTTATGAGGTAGAATGCGTGCATGACTGAGACTTTAGTGTTCCAGCCGTGCCCAAAATCGAGGGAATTTTAAATGTTAATGGTGCACGGCTGAGACCATTTGTCCCAGTCGTGCCCATATGAGTGCTTTGAGTCCAGAACTTAGGCACAGCTGAGACCAACATTCTCAGTCATGTCTGTTGTAAAATTTCTATAAGGAGTTCATTGGTCACGGCTGATACTATTTGGTCCCAACTGTGGCTTGATGTTTAATTTTGAGTCTAGAAAGGGAGCACAATTAAGGCTAATTTGTCCCAGCCATGCCTTTCACTTTACCAAAATGGGGAGTTTTTATTTTATATAGGTCACGGTTGAGATAGATTTGTCCCAGCCATGCCCATTAGGGTTCCCATCATGGACATCTATAAATAGCATGAAAAGTTACACCTCTTCATTTTTTTAGTTTCCTTTGTTCTCTCTTCAACAATCTGGTTCCCTCCTCTTATTTTCTCTCTTCCTCTTGCATTATTCACTCCTTTGCATCAAGAACCAAGTAAGTTCTATCTTTTTTTATCTTTATTTTGCTTTAATTCATCTTTCATTTTACATTTTTAGATGATTTTCTTGCTTAATTATTCAGTTTTGTGGTAGAGATTCGTGTTAAATTTACATATTTTCTCCAAGTTTAGGGCTTGTTTTATTGAATTTTGCGTTCCCATTTTCATTTGTCTTGATTCTTAACTCTTGATTTTGGGCTTGTTTGTAGTGTTTAGAACATACTCTTTGCATGTTAGGCTTACAGGTTGTTTATTTGTTTTTTATTGCAAAAATTAAACCTTGCCCACCTATTGTTTGATGAAATGCCTAAGAGAATTGAGACCTTATTTTCTCCTTAGTTATTTTGTTCCATTTTCATCATATTGCCTAACAACCATGCCTTACAAGTGTTCAATGTGTATTTATGCTTGATAATTAGTAGAAAAGTCTAATGTAGGTGTTTGGTGACTTAATATTTTAGGACCCTTTTGATAGTTGTTATTTATTCCCTTTCTATTTTTGCTTGTAATTCTAGTTAATCTCATGCATGATTTTGTTTACTATATAAAAATATTACTTTTTCAATGTTCATTTATGTGGTTAAGCATTATAGTTCTATGTTGTTTCCATTTTTGTGTGCATGCTATTCCATGCATGTTTTTAAGTTGTTCATTTTTGTTTGCATATGCACTATTCATGCATTTTGTGTCAATTGCACCTAAGTATATAGGTTGAAACGATTCAACCTATAGGCTACTGGTTTCCAAAGGATGACTCGATCATCATGGTTGAGTGCCACGTACTTAGTGCAATTTTTCCTTTGGTTTTCATTTTGGTTGTTTGTTTGTTATTTTATTTGTCTGTTTAGTTTTCATTTTAGTTTCTCTTTGCCATCTGCTTATCTTGTTTTTGCTTCTTTTTAGTGCATTTTTGGTGTTGTTTTAAACTTTCTTTAAGTGCTTTTATCTTGTGTTGATTGTTTTTGTAGGAGAAATGGCACCCACGCACACTCGTACAGAACCTGGATCATCCTCTGTTGTCCCTCAAACATCCTCCAAGGCTAAGTACCATCATGGGTTCTAAAAGAATTCCAAGATTGGTGGACTCTCTTCAACAAATAGGAGTATCTAACCACCCCTCGCTTGGACATGGATTTGATGGCGAAATTAGGCTTTCAAAACGAGCTAGATAGGTTGATCGATGGTGTAGGTTGGAGAGTTTTCGTTGAGATGAAGGAGAAGGTTTATCGTCATTTGGTTTGAGATTTCTTAGCCATCATCAAATTTAGACTAGGGATAGACAGCCATACTGACCCAGGCACTATGAGTTTTTGGTTAGATGGCCTCTCTTATCAAATGTCATTCAATGCTTTCTCTGAAGTGCTGGGGTTTGACCAACACACTTCTAGGGACATTTTTTATCTCAACAAGGTAGACATATGGATGGGAATTTATGATCCTGAGGATCCTACCATCTTCAATCCTAAGAACACCATGGCCCATCATTTGAGAGATCACCCTATGAGGATCATGCATCGCTACTTAGCCATGGCATTCTTCAGTCACCTCAGAGGACCAGGAAATGTTAATGCAAATGAGGCCACCATTCTCTATGCTATGCAACATGGAATCCGATTAAATGGAGCTGCATTCATTGCTCAAAAAGTTTTAGACTTGTGCACCTTTACAAAGAGGGATTCAAAGTTGGCACTTGGAGGTTTTGTCACCACTTTGGCTCATTTTCACAGGCATCTAAAGTTTGGCACAACGATGGAAAACCCATTGGCCATTGATCCCAAAATGCTGAGAAACATAGCAGTCCTTATTGATGATCCTTACTTTCCAGGGCAAGGGCATTTGGTGGTTTCAGATAGAGCCTTATATAGGGATGCAGTGTACAAGGGAGCTACAGAGTTGGAATGAGCTGGATCTGGTACAATCACCTTATCCAATGAGCAATACACTGCTATTAACAACCGGTTTGATGATATCACTCAGCGGATGGATTCCAATTTCAATTCAATCACACAACGTATGGATGATATTGTTACTGCTCTTGGGACATTACAATCCTGTTTTTACAGCCAGTTTCCACCTCCACCATCCCATTCATCAGATTGATTATGATTTCAAGAATTTTTCCTCAACCTATCATTCTATTTTGATTATCTTTTGGTTTTTACTGGGGACAACAAAATTTTAAGTGTGGGGTGAGGGTTTGAGGATGAAGAACAATCAATTTAGTTTTCTTTGTTTTAATTGTTTAATTGTGGTTGTTGTTGTTTTTATTGTGGGATGATATTAGTTGTTTTGTGGAGTTATTTTAAGACTTTAGTTTAATTTTAGTTAAAGTAGCTTTTAGTATGATTTTCTTTCAGTATTTTTGAATTGCTTTTCTATTAGTAAGTTTATGCATGTTCCCTTGTTTCTTTTTAATTCAAGTTTATTTACTTTTTTATCCTTTCCTTTTTAAATTTTGGTTAAGATAATTGTGTTTAGGAGTTGTTAATTACTTTTGCAGTTAGCCTGAACTTGCCAGTTAATCTTGGAATGAGTCAATTTGAACTCGAATTTTGAACTGCTTGTTTAGAAGGTCTGAGTAGCCAAAGAGTAGTAGCATTGTTCAGTGAAGTTTCTCTTTTGAATTGATCTCGATTAATTATATATCATCCAATTTCTAACTTAATGAGCACAGTAGGCTAAGTTTTGTGAAACTAATGAAAAAACCAGTGAGTGAAAGCATCTGAGCGAAGGAATTCTGGAATAGCTAGAACCTTCATCATCACCCTAGGAAACGAACATTCAACTCAGGCAAGATTAGGACATGACCCAGGCAGCCTTTCTTTCACAGCCAATTTTCAAATGACTTTTGACCTACCCTTGGTAAATTTTACTATTGTTAGCCCCTTTGAGATTCATTTGTATGCTAAAAGCGTACTATGTATTTTTTTTAGTGCACTAATGTTAAACCATATAACCTAAATGCCTTTGTCTATCCCACTTTGGAATTGGCCACTCTAGGTTGGGGAATGAAATTTGCATATTTGGTTTGATTCAAAGCTTGTTTATCAGTCAAAAAGTAAAGGGAAGTTGAAAATTTTAAAAGTTTGTTAGATTAAATTTTTGAAAAAATTTGGGACATGGATGATAAGGATTATTACTTTTGGTACTCCCCTTAGTAACTGAATAATTTCACAGTTCATTATTAAAAAAAGAAGAAAAGAAATAAAAAATATAGGGATAGGTTGCAGAAATGCAATTTAATACTGCAGAAAATAAGTGTGGGGTACCTAGCATTTGAGGAGAGAATTAATTAGTTGAGCTAGGAGATTTTAGCTCTTATTCCTTGAGATTTTGAGAATTGATTTCCTAAAATTCATCTTCCCAGTTGATAGTAAGAGGGCATAAATTTTGAAGAGTTGTTTTTCTTAAGAAGGTTAAGTGGTATTTGTTTTTGGTATTGTGGCTAATTCTTTCTTGCTGACTTTTTCAATTTTCTTAAAGCCAATACCTTCGCCCCATTACAACCTTAATGTAAGACTTGATGATCCTATTTTGTCCTGAATTGTTTAGTGGAAATGACCCTTGTGGTTTAGGTGCTAAAGGAGAGGCTTATGGCTATTTTGAGTTTCAAGTGTGAAACCGGCATATTTTTCTATTGTTTGATTACTGGAGTTCACTGATAGTTTTGATTTTGAAAAGATAAAAATCTATTTTGGCCTAGCACACACACACACAAGAAATTGTTCGATATAGATCAGTTTGAGCCTTTTTGAGTGAGTTCTTCATCTGAGTGTCTTTTGCTGATTGTTGCTCTAGCCTCTCTGAATTTTCATGTTCTGAATTGGAGTTTGAGTTTTCAATATTGTGGATGATTCATTTGCTCGAGAGCGAGCAAAATGTTAAGTGTGGGGTAGTTGATAACTTTGATTTAATGTTTGTTTTTAGGTAAATTTTGTGTGTTTTAGTGTCTTATCTTGCATGTTTTTTGTGTTTTTAGTGTTAAAATGTTCTTATCTTGTTTAATTTAGTTATTTTCATAAGTTTAGAGTTTTCTTAGTAATTAATGGTGTTAATTTGAATTTTGTGCAAAAATTTTGGCTAAGGCACAGTTAAGACAATTTGTCCCAGTCGTGCCCCTTGCAGAAGCTCAAAACTCACCATTTCACCATAGGTCGCAGTTGAGACTATTTGGTCCCAACCATGGCCAATGCAGCTCGTAAAGGTCTTTTGATCCAGAAGGAGGCCGCGGTTGAGACAAATGTGTCCCAGCCGTTGCCAAAGCAAAGTACTGCTCTGTCTTTTCATGACTCAGCTGAGACAAAAGTGTCCCAGTTGTGGCCTTCTGGATACCAGTATAAAAGCTGCAGAGTTATCTGTTTTAAAGGAGATCTTTTTAAGGTTTTGTGTAGAAGGTATTTTTAGAGAGAAAAGATGCAGTTTACATTTGAAGAGCTTTTCTTACATAGTTTTATAGTTTTACTTGTAAAAATCACTCTTTTAGTTTAGTTTTACTTCAAGAATACAAGAATAGCTTCATATTTTAGTTTAGCTTACTTCAAGTTGCAGCTTTCAATCAAGAAGCGGTTTGGAGAAGGAGAGAAGGAGCAGTATCAGCTTCAATCTTCAACTTCAAATGGGTTTTATAGTTTCTTTCTTTACTTTACTTGTCTTTTACATTATGAATTGTGAGTAGTTTTTTTTGTTGTTTGGGGGATCTTTAAATCCCCTACTCACAATGTAAATATTGAACCTATTTTGATTTATACGTGAATGAATAGTCTATTTCACTATTGCTTATTTGTATCTCATTGTTTTTCAATCTATTAAGTCATTTTCCATGTATGGATGAATGGTTCTTATCATATGTATTGATTGGTATTGAGCTTAGTGGATTGGATGATGTGAATGATTTTTCTCAGTTTTTCTATCATGAATATTATCTATTTTGGATAGCTCCGGAATGGGACTCTAGATATACAGTATTTGTGATTCGAAGACTAGAGTGTGGAGTGAAATAGATGGGTTTTGGGTTGCCTGGCTTCGAAATGGGACGGTAAATAGAACCTAGGATATTAGACTCGTGATTAGACTAGTTGTTGGGCTGGCTTTGGAATGGGACATTTAGCAACTAGAATAGCGGGCTCCGGAATGGGACGCTTACGTTAAGAGAGTTATCTTGAATTCATTCATGTATGTTTTTAGGTAAAAATTAATTCACATTTGGATATGGGGTGGAAGAGTGAACCCGAGCAATGTTTTCTTTATCAAGGTTTTTATACTCGTTAATTTTGATAATTGAACTCTTACTTCGATTGTTGCTAGTTTAATTTTAATTCTTTCCACTGCACATTTTAGTATTAAAAGTTTTCATTTTGGGTAATTATAGAACTATCATCAAACTTTTGGGAATTCTTTAGCAGACAATCGATTGTCTCAACTTGCACACCCAAACTCCCTTGGGTTCCATACTTGAGAGTCTTAAAAATACTCATCTGTACTACTTGTTGATCTAGTATACTTGCTAGGGTCGCAACAGCCATACACTCCTTGCTTTATAACCTTTGCTTGAATTCTTTCAAAGGGTTGGTTGGTCACTTTCTGAAATACTCAGAAGTAATGGTTAGTATTGCTTTCAAAGAGAAAATCTTCGAAAATTCCAAAAGCTTTTAAAGTTTTTAAAGCCAAAAGGGGATTTTTGGCATCTAGCTCTTGATCCTTCTTTTATTTTTTACTATTTCAATGCCATAAAGGGTCCGCAAGCCTGACATTCGATAATTTAATCAAGTAAGTACATTGAAGGTAATATAAAAGGCCTTTCTCGATATTCTCATTATCATAATAATTTTTATCATTTTTTCATTTGTTAGTTTCTATTATATATTAATATATGTTAGATCTAGGTTGTGAAACCCTTTAAAAGGGTATATTACCATGTGGTAAAAATTATCAGGTTATCTTCTTTAAACTTTGTTTTGTCCATTTTTTATCGTTCTTTTATCAAAAGTAAAACCTAGTTTAAAAACTCATCTTTGTATTTTCCTTTTTGCTCCCTTTTGGATCTATTGTCTATAATGACTTCATTTTAAAAAGAGGAAGAAAACTCACTATCCTCATGTTGATATGGTTATGTATTGTTTAATGTACATTCGTGCATTAAATGATGCACGAGCTAAAATATGTTTTCTTGCTTTTTAAGGTGAAGGAGTCAATTGTATGTCACACATTGCACTCTCATGCATTTTTTCAACATATGCATTGGATCTTATCCTTTTCTTTTGTCTATTTGATTTAAGTCAATTTTATGTGTATTATCTTTCCATTTTTTGTTACCATTATAATTTTTGGTTATCATTGTTATTGTTATTATCATTGTTCTATCAAAATGAGCCCTTTTATGAATATGATTGGAGAGCGCTCCAGGTAACTTTACTATCCTTTCTCTTTATTGTAACAATACTTTTTCTACCACAAATGAAAAAATGTCACCAAAAATATTTACAGCAATTAATTGGGACATTCCATTAATAAAGTCGGACCAATGTCCACATTTTGTCATAGGAAATTCACATACAAAAATTAGCTTTTAATAATGTAAATAATTTTGTATATAATTAAATAATATGAGATGTTTCTTAAATAAAACTTGGGCTAGCAAGTCCCTATCTTCAAGATCTTACAATGAAACACTTCTTCAATAATCCATATTCAAGGACCAAAGCCCTCACCTAAAAAGTTCATAATGAATTGCTTGATTTATGGATATGTTTTTTGCTTTATTCTATGCCATGATTTACCTCTTTCTTATGTGATTGGATGCGCCTTTAAATTTTTATATTTGCTCTAATCTTGCATGTAAGAAAAGGGATAACACGATTAATTTGAAAAGCCATTATGTCACATTTATCAAAGGTAAAAATAAGTGTGAAATTCCAAACCTTCTTTAAGTTTTTTGGCCTCACGAGGTCGGAACACCCTTCTTTCCCAATGTTCTATTGGGTGGTGACTCCTTACTATCATCCTTGTGGTGCCCAACCATATACTCCCCAGTTATTGATCATTAGCAATAAGATAGGGACACCTGGATATGCCACATCACCCCTTTCGAGGTTTATGATTTGACTAGTCAAGTTAAGTCTCTCTCCTATCGTGAAGCAACTGTCGGTCTCGGCAGGGAACCTTAGCCATGTTTTGACCCTAAAAGTGGGACCAAATTGCTATAGGTCAAAGGTTTTCTCACTCGCACTCGATGATCCCTTGGTTTTAGGGGTGACATCGGGTGTTGAGGTCCCAAAAAGGGTAAAAAAAGGAAGAGAATGCGTCATAGTGGCAACTCCATTAAGGAGCAAATTCGAGATTTCACTCTGAAACTACTTTTGATTCATGTGACATAAAAGGCTTTCGGTTAAGAAATTTTATCTCTTTTTGAAATTGGATTAAAATCATTTAGAGCCTTAGATAAGTTTGGCATCCCGATTTTCTAACCCTAGTGCATTCCCGAAGCACTCCCTTCTGGTTCACTAAATTGAGGGTAGTGTTAGGGATAATCACCAGTCCAAGTCTAGTAGCTCATGGTATAACATGGTAACCCGATCGGTCGTTATGCTTGTGATAAGCTAGATCCATTGGTAGGGACCATACTTGGATAGCCTTGTAATTGAGTATCTGGACCAAAAGCCCATGTAATGATATACAAATCTTTATTAGTACCGTGGATCTTTATGTATTAGGCATAGCTAGACAAACCCAAATGTCCACTTATCAAAGGCTATCATGCCCCGATAAGCCTATTTTGATTTGCTTAGGTTGCTCGAATATGCATCGATTGAAACCTTTTTTGGGTGTTTTTCATTAAAGACATTATGCTACCGAATTTTTGCCGTTCACTATACACATTCATCATGGTCCCCAAATGACCCATGGATTAAGCCCACCTATGAAAGAGGATTTTTAGCCACGTGTGTAGGAGGAATAAGGTGGAGAGGATCCCTGCATGTGGTTATCAATGATGCATCCCATGATCATGCATCTGCTCATGCATCACGTTGACAACCCTCATTTTGGCAACCATAATAGAGTTATCATTTACTAGGTGGTTTCAGGGTTTAGATAGTCATTTGGTTAAAAAGTGGTTTGTTGAATAGAAAAAAGAATTAATGTCAAGGTAGAGTTCAGAATTGGGGTTTAAGTCAGGAATAGACAGTGTTTCGAAAGAATTTTTAGACAAATTTTCAGAACAATTAAAATGGGAAGTTATGGCTGAGCTCACTCCTCTAGGTTGTTTCTCTGGTTCCTAAGATGCTGATAAGAGGATGGATGACCTTAAGAGAAAAATGATGTCAATGTTTGGTAGTCTCACAGCTAGTTTGGCTTCCATCTCAGTTATTCAACTTGTTACGACAATTGTTGTTCAAGTTGAAGCAACTCCTATTAGGGAGACTCCAGTAACTCTTGTCGTGATACCCTTACCTACAGTAGATGCCAAGAATGTTACTTCTTGAGGAGTAGAAATAGATGTCGCTTGAGGTGGCCTCAAATGTTATTTTATAACTGATAAGGAGGATGAGTTATGGGCCCCTCAAGTGTTAAAGAACCTTGTCCCTAAGGAGGAAAATCCTGCTGTAAGGAAGATGAAAGAGAAGTTGGAGGCTCTAACTAGGATTTTGTTAGTGGGGAAAGGAGTAAGTCCTGAGGATATCGATTTGGAGGTTGAGAATGCTTTACTTAGTCAATTTAAAATACCTGACTTGAGGAAGTTTGATGGTACATATGATCCCCTGGCCCACATAAAGCAGTATGTCTTGCTCATGAAAAGTACTACCCTTACTAAAAGACAAAAGGTGGATCTCTTTAGCCTCAGCCTAATGGGCCTTGCTATTAACTGGTGTCATAGTCTGGACAAAAAGATGAAAGAGGATTAAGAGAAGTTGACGAAGGAATTTTTTAGGCAGTATGACTGTAGCATGCGCATGGAAGTTACCCTAAAAGATTTAGAGTTGTTACAATAAAAACCTGGAGAGTCCTTCCATGAGTACCTTACTCGATAGAGGAATAGAGTGATGAAGATGAAAAGAAAACCTGATACATATGATCAGATCCACCTATTCATTCAGAACGTTAGTCCTTATCTAAAGGAAGGTCTCAAAATGAAGGGATTGAAAGATTGGGAGTCCTTGAAAGACATAGCGATTAAAGCCGAAGGGGAATATTTGGCGAAGAAAACTAGCACTATTGGTGCAAATAATAAAGGTTATAATAGTAAAAAGAGAGCTTTTAGGAACTCGAGATTCAATAAGAATACTGAAAACAATAATGGCAATAGTGGTAGCTGCAGAAGCAATGTTGAGGTGTTAGTGACGAGAGTCAATCAGTGTCATTACTTGAAATTAGACAAGTCACTATCCTAGTGCCTTAGTCAATTGATGAAAGAGGGAATGTTATAGTCGATGGCCTCTAAGCCTGTAAGGAGTCAGGGCTAACTAAGACATAGGTCTAATTGGTATTGTGCCTTTCACCAACATACAGGGCATGAGACTGATTATTGTCATATATTAACGGATCGTATCCAAGATTTGATTCATTCTTGACATATTCCTGATCCGGAGAAGAGAACTAAGAAGAAAGAAGCTTACAACATTGTGCCGCTGCCAGCATTCATGGTTGGGTTCGGGTTATCGTAGTGGTATGTTATAAAGGATTTGTATCGAAATGAGTATTTGGCTATCACACACAAGGCCCAAGGAAGTAGTAAGGGTCAAAACACAAGTGTAGAAGGGTCGAAAAAAATGAGCAAATCAATCCAACTAGTAGATATCTGGGATACAGTCAGTAAAAAGGGCTCAGTCAAGGCTAAAAAAGAGCCAAAAGACTTGTGGGAAACTGATAAATATGAGAAGGAAGTGACAGATGGAAAGATGGTTCAGGTAGTCACCAAAAGTGGGAGGGTTATTCCAGAAGTTGAAAGGCCACAAGAACCCGCTGCTGCAATAGAAGAAAGAACCATGAAGGATAACTTAGTCCTGAAGCAACTTAAGAAAACTCCTACTTAGATTTTAATATGAGATTTGCTCAAACAGTCACCTTATCAACGATAGAAGTTGGTAAAGGCTTTATGTGAGTCCACTATTGCTACCACCATATCTCCTTTCGAGGTGTTAGAAATGGTGAAAGGGGATTTAGAAGAAAAGATCATGTTTACTAATGCAGACCTCCCATTGGAAAGACGTGAGCATAACTGCCCTTTATACATTAGGGCTAAGGTAAATCACAAACACACTACATGTGTGATGGTGGATAATGGTTCTTCTATCAATGTCTATTCTTTTATGGCAATAGCGGCCTATAGTATTAATGAGACTATGCTGACTAAGTCCTAACTTACTATAACGGCTTACAACAACTCTAAAAGGCAAGCTGCTAGTACCTTTAGGGTGACAATGAAGATGGGATCTATTAAAACTGAGGCAGGGTTTGTAGTGTTACAGATATTAGCCAAATTTTCTTTGTTGTTAGGGCGACCCTGGTTTCACAAGCTGGGAGGGGTCCCTTCCACCTTACATTAAATGGTTCGAATCCCATATAAGGAAGGTATGGTTACTATCAAGGCAGTGAAAGAAAACTTGGTTTATAGTTTAAGCATAGCTAATCAGCTTTTCAACAGGTTCTATATGGCTGGAATTGGTATTAAGGGGGAGAAAGTAGATTCTACAAGCTCTTAGGTCGTTAACATAATGAAGAAGATGAATTACTTGCCAGGTGCCAAATTAGGGAAAAATTCTTAGGGGATCCTTATTCCTATTGCTCCTATTGGTTAGAAAGATAGGAAGGGTTTGGGTTATTGTAAAGGTGATGCTATGAAATGACACGAGATGCTGCTAAAACAGGTTCCTCATATATTGGAAAGCTTTATGCCAGCATCCAAGGAGTGCAAGTATTATTGGGAGGCTGAACCTATCATAGTTTAAGGGAAGGTTGTTCCTAGGTTTGATATCTTTGATGATTTGTTTAACTGGTTAGCTAGAACCATCAAGCCGGCATTGGGATTTTAGGATGAAGAAGTTATGGCCAAATTCACTGATTTGGATTTGGGTTGCCCCGAGGAGGTACTGACACCAGAGTCATTAGCCATCAAGGCTAAATATAAAGAAAAAGATTGAATTTGAGGCTACGATTCTTGAGAAGAAGGCACCACCAAAAGAATGAGAGGCATCTGCTATCGCATCGGATGTCCCTATATTAGAGGATGATTCTTTTGCTGATGTGAATTATGTTCCTAAATTATTTTGTAATGATGTACCTTTTCCTGCTCAAGTTAATAAGATGAACAATTTTGCTTATTTGTATGATGTCTCATCTGATTGCATCATGCATGATCATTATCACGACTCATTCATATTTGAAATTAATTCAACAAATGCTACTTCATTTAATCTGGGAACTCAAGATAGCCCTAAAGAGATCTTGATTACATCCGACGTGACTCCTGAAGAGAGAATAAAATTCGAGAGAATATGGAAAAAATATGAAAAGGTATTTGCATTGACCTACGAAGATATGCTTGGGATTGATAATGATGTTGTAGAACATGCCATCCTGACATATTTGGATAATAAGCCTATGAAATAGAAGCTTCTGAGACTCAGGCTAAAATAGGAAAAAAAATTAAAAGAAAAAGTGAATAGACAGATTGAAGCAAAGTTCTTGGTTGAAGTCCAATACCCTACCTAGCTAGCCAATGTTGTCCCTATTGCTAAGAAGGATGGAAAGGCACAAATGTGTGTGGATTATCAAGATCTGAATAAATCTTGCCCAAAAGATGATTTTCCACTCCCTCACATAGACTTATTGGTCAACAATGCAGCAAAATGCATGATGTATAGTTTTGTTAATGGACACACAGGGTACAATAAGATTTTAAATAAGATAATAAACAGGGTAAAGATAATCTACATTACTGAATGGAGGACCTATGCATACAAGTTTATGCTGTTTAGACTAAAAATTGTGGGGATCACTTATCAGCAAATGGCTATGAATATCCTCAGTGATTTGATCCACAAAGAAGTTGAAGTATATGTTGATGACATGATGATTAAGTCAGATATAAGGGAAGGGCATTTTGAGGCCTTGAAAAAGTTTTTCCAATGAATCAACAAGTACAACCTCCGGCTCAATCCGAAGAAATATGTGTTTGGGGTGACCTCTAGCAAGCTGCTAGGGCATGTAGTTAGTTAAAAGGGGATAGAGGTGAATCCAGATAAGGTGAAAACCATTCAAAAAATGCCGATACCAAGGAAAGAGAAAGAGATCCAAGGGTTTATAGGGCAAATTCAATACATCAACTAGTCATCGCTTGACTCACCTTTATATACTAGCCAATTTTCAAGCTTCTGAGAAAGGATAAGCCAATCAAATGGAACGATGATTGTTAGAAATCCTTTGACACCATTAAGTAATACCTATTGAACTCTCCGATTATCCAACAACCCAAACCAATAAAACCTTTAATATTATACATAGTAGTGGAATAAAGTTCAATGAGGGTCATGCTATCTCAAGAAGATGACGCCAAAGCTGAGTTTGCCATGTACTACCTAAGCAAGATGTTCCTGCCGTATGAGAACAAGTACACAGATGTAGAAAAGATTTGACTGGCAGTGATATGGGCCTAAAAAAAGTTAAGGCACTATTTTCACTCTTATAAGATCCAAACGGTGGCCAAGCATAACCCACTCTGGTACCTCCAATCCATACCATCTATACTAGGGAAGATGGGAAGGTGGTTGCTGCTCTTATAGGAATTCAAAGTATAGTGTGACTACGAAGACAATCAAGGAAAGGGTAATTCTGGAGTTTCTTACTGATCACCCAATGAAAAGAGACCAAGTTGAATATGAATTCCCAGAAGAAAGCGTAAGTTCCATAATAGTCAAGGGCTAGCAAATGTACTTTAATAAGGCTACTAATAATAAGGGAGCCAGAGTGGGAGTCATCCTCATATCACTTGATGGAGACGAACTTCCTTTAGCCATGAAACTTCGATTCAAGTTAACCAATAATAAAGCAGAGTATGAAGCTTGCCTACACAGAGTAGAAGCCTTCATACCATTTGGAGAAAAACAGTCATAATATTGGGGGATGCATCTTTAGTAATTCACCAAGTAAAAGGTGAATGGTCTATTAGAGAGGAAAGGCTGGTACCTTATATAGAATAGCTAAGGAGATTGAGTAGTCAATTCGAGGTTTGCACCTTCCAACACATAGCCCAGGATGAAAACCAATTGGCAGATGCCTTGGCAACCTTAGTGTCTATGTGGAATAACCCCGAAGGAATAATCATGAGACTAGTAATAGTCACGAGCTCAACCAAGACTTGCTTTAAAAGTGAGAACCTTACGAGTTTAGATGGATCTGATGACAAACACTGGTATTATAATGTCCAGAATTATTTAGAAAATTTTAAGTTCCCTAGGGAAGTGACAGAGAAAGATTAGAGGATAATTTGAAAGTTATCTAGTTAATTCATCAGTGTAGATGGGGTTCTATACAAAAGACAAGTGGATGGTGTTCAACTAAGATGTTTGGATAAGAATGAGGCAAAGAAAGTAATGGAAGAAATGTATGTAGGGGTATGTAAGGCCCACATGAGCGGATTAACATTGGCCAGAAAAATCATATGATAAGGATTCTTCTGGTTAAACAGAGATACTGACTGCTCCAGATATGTGATGTGCCACCAATGCCAATAGTATACTGACCTAAGCCATCTACTTATCTCAAAATTATGTAAACTTTCCTCACCATGGCCCTTTTCAGCTTATGGCATAGACATCATCGGGGAGATTCATCCAACGGCTTCCCATGGTCATAGATAAATAGTGGTCACTATTGACTACTTCAAAAAGTGGGTAGAAGATGAATCCTTCAAAAGGCTAGGAGTATAAGAAATGGCCCATATTATGAGAGTCATCTTGAAGAAGGTCAAAGGCCACTACTTGGAAGAAGGGGACTTAGTATTTAAACAAATGAGACTTGGCTTACTTTACTACAGAGGGAAGTTCAGACCAAATTGGAAAGGCCCCTTTATTCTAAAGAAATTGCTTTCTAAAGGAGCAACTATCCTCACTAACAGTGAAGGGAATGAATTCAAGGAGCCAGTTAACGTTGATAGGCTGAAGAGGTTCCACAGCTAAAATAAATAAATAATAATATAAAAATATAAAAAAGGATATAAATAATTAGCCCGTGGGTCAAAAATTTAAAAAGGCGACCTCACTAAAATGGGGCACCCAACTAAGGTGAAAACCAAAAGAAGGCACCTTAGGCAAAAAAATAAGGGTCGAGAGAAAATGGTCGATCAAAAACACCCATGAGGGCTGATTGGTGATAGGAGTTGGATGCATTCAAGATGCAATTATTCAAGATTTAATGAAAGTTATGTTTTGTATTAATTGTATTCTCGTGAATGTTGTCATTGCAATAATGTGGTCATGTGAGCACGCATTAATAATCTAAGTTATACATTGCAGTTGACATAAACAAAGACATTTTATTTATTTATATATGCAACCCACATCAGCAACCCTCTACCAAACAAACACAACAATAACACCAAGTGTTATACAAGCATGCTAACAAAACAAACAAGAGAAGGGAAATAAAAACACTATTCAAGCAGACAATGCTGCAATATATTACAGGCCAAAATTAAAAAAAAAAAGTGAAAGAACAAAGACAGAAACAACTTTCCTTCACGGGGGCCCTCAATTACTGTAACTCCCACTATGGTCTTCTATGCCCAGGACGCCTCAATAAGAAAGCTTTGGCGTTTGATGCCTCCATAACCCATGAGCAGTATTCCATGCTAGTTTTAAAGTCACAAGTATTCACTGGTGGAATGTTGGTTCTCATAGGTAAATGCCTCCAAATATAGTGATATCCAGTGATGAAGGCATCAATCAAGTCTCCACCCCCAAAGTTTAGGCGTGTTCACACTACTTCTTGTCGAAGGCCAAACTAACGGGTACAACGAGCTATAATGTAGAAGGCCATTCGATGAAAACTGCAGAGGGGCACACATTCAAAGCTCCCATCACGAGTCTCATACTTCACTTGAATCCATGGGTATATGAAACTCACTCTCCACTCCACTACAGAGCTCAGCCACATAATGCCTTCTTTCACGGAGACAATCCAATACCAATGCATGCATGCCCCAAAAAACCTTAAGGAATATGTGTCAATGCATAAGGAGAGGGCTTGGCAAAAATTCTAAGTTTTCCTACAGCCAAATCTAAAACAATGCATAAAAATGGTAATATATATGAAAAAGGGTAAGCATAAAAGCTGCCAGAATAGTGTGGTGTTCATCGCAGGAAAAAATTAGGCCCAGGGTCATGTGAAAATCTTTAAAAAGATACATGTTCCACAAAGAAAAGCTAGTGTTAAAACCTATAAGAGGCAAACTACCTTAAATAAATGACTATAGGTACATAAAGAATAAAAGGCTACCAATGAACAATGTAATGGATCAATATGAACAGTATCCAGTCCAAGCAAAGTCTTTGCCAAGATGAAGGGAAATAGAGTAAGTCCCTTATGAATATCATTCACAATGTCGAATAATCGATAGTGTCTGAAAATACCACCCCTACTGGTGATACATAAATAGTGAGCCAAGCACATAAAAAAGGTAATACCCACGATGTAAGTCTCATTTCCATTAAAATAGTACAGATAATCAAACAACAAATTGAGTGCCATAGGTTTGGAAGGTTTAATAAAAGCCCTGACATTGGAGGGATAAATCCCTAAGGCATGAACAACCTCTCGGGGATAATTAGGCACACAGTTTGGCATACATGGAAGAGTACCTAGAGTGAAGGGGACACATAGGATGGTAGCAAATTCTTTATAGAGGGGGCAAATCTCCACATTGTAAAAATGGAAAACATGAAATTGGGGGTCTCAATAACAAGTCGAAGCCACTAGCAAATATTCATCTAATTCCACCCTTCAAAGAAACTTCAAGTTGGGATAAGGTGAAAAAATAGGATTGTCCTTGGTTGAATAGTCATCTACTATCAAGGCAAGGCATTTACTAAAGGGAGTCATTTTGCCAAAGGTAATACAAAGCAACACAATGAAGGCACAATGCACAAAATGAGTAGAAATAAGAAACACTCAAAGTGAGGAATAAAGCCAGTTGAAAATCCAGATGGTTTACTTATAAGCTAGACTGTACGGCTGTACATTCAGAGTGTATGCCCGTACATCAGGCCCGGTTACCACCTGGTGAAAATATATACTAAAAATCACTTTGTATGGCATACACCTCATGTTGCATCATTTTTAACCCGAAACATGCACGTTTCCAGCACAATTCTTACATGTTTATCTATAATTCACAAAATCAAGGCTGGCTCACATTTAAAGCAATAAATATCTACCAAATGCTTCACATAATTTATGGAGTATACTCTATACACATGCACAAAGATGAAGGCACAATCAAAGTAATAGCAAAATATAAATTAAAAAAAAAGAAAAAATGTGTGTGCATAATTAGTGTTAAAGGAAATTCAAGTACACAATGGTGAGCAAGATGATCAAAAAGGCATGTTTAATTAGGTATTTAAGAATAATGTTTCGTCAATCATGAAAATAATTTATTGTGAATAAGTTGTAAATAAAAATAATTTTGAGTCAATAAATTAGGTTTTACGATTTTTTTAGCGTCATCTTTTAAAAAAAATTGAGGTCATTTTGCATGAATTGGGGTCAAAACCAATGCAAAAATACTATTCACATAGTATTTTGTATGCATGAAAATGTTTCATATTCAAAAGCATTTTTGAAATTTTTTTAAGTACATGCCCTTGCACCTCCAGTGCACGCCCTTGCACTAAATGGTACGGCCGTACATGGCTTCTGCATGCCCGTACACTCAAAACATTTAATAGTTTGTTTCTTCTTTCTTTCTTCTTTCTCTTTTCTTTGATGATTTCAAAAGAGACCCCTCGATTGTTTTTCCATTTTTTCACCGTAAAAACTTTATTTTACAATTTCAATTCGGTAAACTGGTGGGTCTTCCCATTGCACATGTTTAGGGTTCAATTTCATAGATTTTTGTCAAGATTTTCTTATTCTCCGAAATGGTATGTGATTATGTCTTCCACCCTATTTTCATGAGTCAAATGAGCATGAGACAATAATTTTGTTTATACGAGTTGTTATAAGTACATATAATATGTTGTCGATGTTTGTTTTTAATTTCATTTTGAGAAAATTGAGAAAATATGTAAGATAATGTTAGTGCAATTTAGTTTATTTCTTAAGTTTAGAGTTATTTATTTGATTTGTATAACATTGTTTTTGATTAGTAGAGAATGGTAGGCAGTGTGTGCACATTGCACAAATAAAAGAAAAACAAATAAAACAAATAGGTGATAAAAGCATGTACGTAGACAATACCATTAAAATAATAAGTGGTGTAAGTTAATATATGTTAATTGTTTTTTATTACTATTTATTTTATTTTATTTGTATAGATTATGGTGCAAGTTCTATATAAGTAATAATAGTGAGTGTTAGTTATTTATACAGGGAATGCACATTGGTGATAAACACAATTCATAAATGGCAAGCAAAAAGAAAACAAATGGGCGTGATATTAACATAATAGGAATAATGCTAATTGGTGCACTAGTTGTCTCATTTGTCATGACTAGTTTAGGTTGTCAATTTGTATATCAAAAGTGGAACAAAAAAGAGGGAGTTAAACATGAGTCATCAAGAATGTGTATGATGACAAAAATATAGGCATGATTTATATACGATTTGTATATTAATATGCATATGTGTAAATGATAATTTTTGAATAACTTATTTAGGTAAATGTATATACATTGCTAGTTATAAGTACCTTGCATGATTGCTAGATGCCCGGTGGCAGTTTATGAGAAGTAAAGAGTTATTTAGGCAATATAGCCTTGTAAATGAGTTTGGTGCAAGATTGGGCCTAGTTTTTCTAAGCTGTTATGCTGCTGAAATTTATGCACAAATTACTATAATGTTTAAGCAACATCTTTGACAAATGAAACTCAACTAACTATAAAACCTTGAATTGTGCAGGAATGGATCCAGCACCCTATATGGATAACACCCGAGTAAGGTGACCTATACCGCTCTTTGGGAAAAACCCACAAGCTACCCAGTTGGTTCATGTTACGGCACCTGCTGACACAGTTGGATTGATAATGAGGTAGATGGCTTAATAGCCTGAACAGGATGGGCAGATTTCTATGTGGGGGCATACCGAACCTACCCAGAGATGACTAGGTAGTTTTTTGCCACATCCAGATATTTGGGGCATCAGAGGCCAGATGATGAGGAAGGGGTAATCACATACCATATTTGGGGTCAGTCGATGTCCATGACATGCAAGCATTTGCTCAGATACTAGGGTTACCTATAGGCGAATGAGCTATCAGACTTGAGAGGTCTACTTCAGTGGAGATGTGAGTAGCAATTGCATGGCCAGGGGTTCCATATGTTCGAAGGATAGCAAATTCTACATTACTGCAATCACAGTTGATGCATTACTTGCATAGGGTCCTTTCTTGTTCATACTTAGGGAGATCAGGTAGTCTTAGTTCTCTTATAGTGGAAGAGATATGCAGTTTATGGTGCATTATGGTAGGTAGGTCGATAGACCTAAGCCATTCTATTTGGGACACATTTGTACTACCCAATGTAATCCATGTGATGCTACATCTATTGAGAGATTGATCACAAGGTTGCTTTTAGCAGAAGGTATGCTAGAAGCCTGGATAAGACCATTTGTAGGAGAGGGCATATATCTAGATAGAGAGACGGCATATGATATGCGTATGGCTAGGGAAGATGATGCTGCTCCCAATGGGATTAGGCTAATGACACTCGAGGAGATGGATGTTGCCCTCTACCTAGGAAAAGTGATATATAATCATAAGCTATAGCCACCACATCCTAAGCAAGGCCAAGTGATGATTAGCAGATGAGGACGTTCTAGGGCTATGACTGAGAGAGGAGAAAGAGGTCCCCTTCATTGATTACTTTACAGAAAAGGCCCGTCAAGAGCCAATCATGTCACCTCCCCTACAGGACTTTCTTACTTTCCAACAGGGGTTACCTTCTAGAGCCTATGGTCATCTCGGTGCATCATCATCTTTAGCAACACCTCTACCTCAACAAGTTGCCTCATGGGATGTTATATTGTAGGGTATTCAGAACCTAATCATGACTCAGACTCCTATGGCCGTAAACATACAGGAGATATGCCAGGAGTAGGTTAAGTAGAAGGAGGCCTATATGAAGAGGCTTAATGATTTTGATGCCCTTTAGTGGTAGTTTGTAACTGATTTGGCTAAGACAGAGATGGGGATCCAGAATATGGATAAAAGCTTGTAGAAGACCACAGAGAGCATCACGACACTGGATATTGCCTCCCAGACTAGTAAAGAGGCTATTAAAGAAGCCAGGATGAGATTAAGAAGAGGATCAACAAGTTGGACACCAACTTTAGGGCCCATATGATATGTATAGATGGGACAGTCACAAGCCACATTGCAACCCAAATGGCAGAGTTGGCTCATATATAGGGGGATGTCAACTACCTTGTGGGTTATATTAATGAGTTCTTACATCCTATCGCAATTTAACCTTCAAGACTCACACAACTAGGCCCAACCACAGCTCAGGCACTGAACCCACCATTTTATATACACCGTTCCCGATCCCATTTACCATTATAGGGCCCCACATATTATGGCCTACATTAAGACCATAGGATTTCAGGGAGATGATGATCTTTTTACACACATTCTTAGAGCACACATTTCACATACATTTTTAGATTGGGACAATTGTTATAGATGTTTATGCTATTTTTTTTTACATTATAGATATTTGTTTTCTTTTCCATTTGAATGTTTCCTTTAAAACTTGTCAGGTTTATTATTTTGAACTTGCTTTGAAATTATCATTTCTTTACCATGATTGGCATTGCTTGTTTGTTGGCATATGAGATGCCTTATGCCATAAGTTGATGTTATTTGATATTAATAGGTTGAGTATGCTTTTAAAATGTTCACATTACAAGATAAAAAAAAATGATTAGTTATTAATGAGCTATATGCTACGATGCTAAACAAGCACTATAATCAATGAAGTTTGCATGTTATATTGCTAAAAAAGGGTATATATAAATGTGATCATGATATAGAGAGGAAAATGTATACAAGAGAAATGAACATGAATAATTGTTTTAATGAACAAAGTAGGGGGCAACAAATTCCAATTTAACATTTTTAACACTGCAAATGCAAGACAAGTAGGACATAACTAGCTATATGGCATCGACTGGTGAAACCTCATGAGTGTTGCCTACGATGGCACTCCTTTCGCTGTAGGGGGAAAGTGGTCATGCGAGCTAACTTCAGATCTAAGCCACCCTAATATTTGCACAAAATTTTTGCAAATCAAGGTATAGTCACATAGTAGGATCGCCTTCGAATCAATGTATGGCCACAGAGTGGGATCGCCTCAAGGTATAGCCACATAATGGGATCGCATTCAAATTAAGGTATAGCCACATAGTGGGATTGCCTTCAAATCAAGGTATAGCCACAAAGTGGGATCGCCTTCAAATCAAGGTATAGCCACAAAGTGGGATCGTCTCAAGGTATAGCCACATAGTGGGATCGCCTTCAAATCAAGGTATAGCCATAAAGTGGGATTGCCCTAAGGTATAGTCACATAGTGGGATTGCCTCAAGGTAAAGCCACATAGTGGAATTGCCTTCAAATCAAGCTATAGCCACAGAGTGTGATCATCTTAAAGTATAGCCACATAGTGGAATTTTCTTCAAATCAAGGTATAGCCATAGAATGGGATCCCCTCAAGGTATAGCCACATAGTGGGATCGCCTTCAAATTAAGATATAGTAACAGAGTGGGATAGCCTCAAGGTATAGCCACAGAGTGGGATTGCCTTCAAATCAAGGCATAGCCATAAAGTGGGATCGCCTTTAGGTTAGGGGTATAGCTGCAGAAGTGGAAATGCCTCTAAACTAAGGAACACACCACAGGTTGACATCGTTTACCAATCAAGCCTTCTTAAGAAGTAAATAAGGAGATTGCCTCTTTAGGTAAGTATCTCTCTTCTACTCTAAACTTTGGCTCATCTAGCCTCCTACGCATATTAGTCTCCCTAAAGTTGGGGGCAGCTATAAGCATTGGGTCCTGAGTAGGCTTTTGTCAAAGATACCTAATGAGGGAAATTACTCATTTAAAGACAACGAATCAAGGATGGTGAACCCTTTGTTGTGTTGAAATTATTTTTTAAAAAGCATTTTTTTAAATAAAACAATTTTGAATTTGACCCGGGCAATCAGGTGGTGCAAAGGGGCAAATGATGAAAAATACCCTTAATCAGGAACTTAAAATTGAGTTACGTGCATTTATGAGCCTTGTACAATGTGTATTTATGGCTTATACAACTGTACCCTCGAAGAAATCTCATCATTTGGCCTAAAAGTTAAGTTTTGCCATTTTTGGCAATGTACAGCCTTGCACAAAGAGTGTATTGCCATGCCCTATGAAGAATCTTTCCTTTTCAGGCAAGTTGACCTCTTTTTTAAGTGTATAGCTGTGCATCACTGTGGTATGGCCGTACACTCAAAATTTGGTGAACTTCCCTATAAGGCAAGTAGGCAAGTGGAGGCACCGCTTGAATGTACAGCCCTGCATACCTAATGCATAGTCGTACACTCCTTGCTTTATAACCTTTGCTTGAATTCTTTCAAAGGGTTGGTTGGTCACTTTTTGAAATAATCAGAAGTAATGGTTATTATTACTTTCAAAGAGAAAATCTTTGAAAAGTCCAAAAGCTTTTAAAGTTTTTTAAGCTAAAAGGGGATTTTTGGCATCTAGCTCTTGAGCCTTCTACTATATTTTGATTATTTCAATGCCATAAAGGGTCTGCAAGCTTGACATTTGATAGTTTAATTAAGTAAATACATTGAAGGTAATATAAAAGGCCTTTCTTGGTATTCTAGTGATCATAATAAATTTTATCATTCTTTTCATCTATTAACTTCTATTATATATTAATATTTGTTAGATCTAGGTTGTGTAACCCTTTAAAAGGGTACATTGTCATGTGGTAGAAATTATTAGGTTATCTTCTTTAAACTTTATTTTGTCTATTTTTTTATCGCTCTTATATCAAAAGTAAAACCCAGTTTAAAAACTTATCTTTGTATTTTCCATTTTGCTCCCTTTTAGATCTATCGTCTACAATGACTTCATTTGAAAAAGAAGAAGAAAACTTACCGTCATCAGGTTGATATGGTCATGTATTGTTTAATGCATATCCGTGCGTTAAACGATGCATGACCCAAAATACATATTCTTACTTTATAAGGTGAAAGAGTCGACCGTATGTCGCAAAGTGCGCTCCTATGCATTTTTTCGACATACATGGTGGATCCTATCCTTTTCTTTTGTCTGTTTGATTCAAGTCAATTTTATGTGTATTTTCTTTTCATTTTTTTTGTTTTCATTATTATTTTTGGTTATCATTGTTATTGTTATTATCATTGCTCTTACAAAATGAGCCTTTTGCAGATATGATCGGGAGAATGGTCCAAGTAAGTCTACTATCTTTTCTCTTTATTGTAACAATACTTTTTCAGCCGCAAATGAAAAATGTCACCAAAATATTTATAGTAATTAATTGGGACATTCCATTATTAAAGTCGTACCAATGTCCACATTTTTACCTAGGAAATTCACACACAAAAATTAACTTTTAATAATGTAAATTATTTTTTATATAATTAAATAATACGAGATATTTCTTAAATAAAACTTGGGCTAGCAAGTCCCTAACTTGAAGATCTTGCAATGAAATGCTTCTTCAATAATCCAAATGCGAGGACCAAAGCCCTTACCTAAAATGGTCATCATAAACTGCTCGATTTATGGATGTCTTTATCGCTTTATTCTACACCATAATTTACCACTTTCCTATGTGATTCGGTTCACCTTTAAATTTCTATATTTGTTGTAATCTTGCATGTACGAAAAGGGATAACACGATTAATCTGAAAGCTATTATGTTACATTTATCAAGGGTAAAAATAAGTGTAAAATTTTGAACCCTCTTTGGGTTTTTTGGCCTTACAAAGTCGAAACACCCTTCTTTCCTAATATTCTATTGGGTGGTGACTCTTTACTATCAGCTTTGTACTGCACAACTAGACGCTTCCCGGCTATCGATCATTAGTAATAAGATAGGGACACTAGGTATGCCACATCATGCCTTTTAAGGTTTATGATTTGGACAGTCAAGTTAAGTTGCTCTCCTATCGCGAAGGGACCATTAGTCTAAGTAGGGAACCTTAGCCTGGTTTTGACCCTAAAAGTGGGATTCAATTGCTAAAGGTCAGAGGTTTCCTCACTTAAACTCAACTATCCCTTGGTTTCAAGGGTGAAATCAGGTGTCGGTATCCTAAAAATGGTAAAAACAGAAGAGCACATGTCACACGGGGTCTTCTTCCATCTATCACTTGACAAATAGGCAGAAACACAGAAAAACACAAAATAAACAAAGAAAATCTACTCTTAAACTAATCATGCATATTTCTGCATCCTAAAACATGTCAAAATTATTCTAAAACATCGAAACATATTTAAATCATGTTAAAACAATTAAATTAGCATAAAAGCAGAATTTGATCAAGAAATCTAATATGCATCAATTGAAGATCAAAACTTATTCATGCCATTTTATTTATGTTATCATGCATAATATTCATGGTGAAATGCCGAAATAACATTTAATTAAGAATAATCATTGCATAAAAATAAGAATAAAAAAGACACTACTTTTACATAATAAATTAATGCATCTATATGGAAATTAATTTATTATTAAAAATAAAAGATGGAATGAAAATCTAGAATATTACCCTTAGTTGCTTTTTAGAAGGCTAAGAATTATGCTCCCAGTTCCTCTCCAATTGACTTCCACAATTGATCAAAAGAATGAAAATATTTTTTTATGTAAAAGAATTGTTTTCCTCAAAATGGATGTGAGGATCTTTGCCTTGTTTTGAAGAGATAAAAATTATAGTTTTTATTATCCAAAAAGAATGGCTGCCTCTCTCTATTTTATTAAAAAAATCACAATTATTTTTAGCCACCAATAAAGAAGTGGAAGAAAAGAGACCCTAAGACCCTAGGTTTTTTCCTATTTATTTGAGGGAGTCTTTGAGTCCAATTAAAACTCTCATTTTAGGGTTAAAAAACCCTTAAAACTTTTATTTTAAAGGCTTGAATCCCTTATCCGATCCCCCAAAGATTAGATTAGATTTGAGATAAAATTTTCCTAAAAAATCCCCTCTTTCTCACCTAAAAAATATGGGAAGTAAATTTGAAATTCCCGAGACAGATGGGTAGGGTGTCTATCATAGGGTGTATTTCTCCGGGTGTCTATCATAGATAAGTACTAATAAATAAGTAGGGTGTTTGTTACAGGGTGTTTATCACAGAAGAAAAGTGATAGAAGGGTTGCCTATATGTTAATGAAAAAAAGGTAATTTTCACCATTAAAACCCCATTTTAGCTTTGGAAAAATGCAAAAGGACAAAACATAATAAAAACCTTAAAAAAACTTTGTGAAAATCAAGGATAGGCTACCTTAGAACCTAGTGTCTACACTAAGGATCCAATTATTAAGAAGATGGAGGAAAAGCTAGAGGCTAAGGCGAGAGTACTTTCAGTTGGGAAGGGTATCAGTCCTGAATATATGGATTTAGACTACAAAGATGTTTTACCCAATTGGTTTAAGATTCTAGACTTATCGAAGTTTGATGGTACTGAAAATCCTTTTACCCATATCAAGTAATATGTGCTGGTCATAAAGGGAACTACTTTCACCAAAAGGCAAAAGGTAGATTACTTTAGTTTGAGCCTTACAAGTCCTTAGATTGGCTATTACCATGGATTGGATAGGAGGACAAAAGAGGATTGGGATAGATTGACTGAGGAATTCTTAAGATAGCATAATTGTAGCACCCGAATAGAAGTCACCTTAAAAGATTTAGAGTTATTGCAACAAAAGCCGGATAAATCCTTCTATGAGTATCTTACTCGTTAGAGGAATAAGGTTATAGAAATGAGGAGAAAGGCTGAGATAGCATATTAGATCAAATTGTTCATCAGGAATGTGTACCCTTATATTAAAAAGGGACTCAAGATGAACGGATTGAAGAATTGGGAATCCCTTAAAGATATAGCCATTGAAATAGAGAGTGAGTATTTAGCCAAGAAAGCAATTATTGTTAATTGAAGCTATGGTAATCACAAGAATTATGGTAACACGGGGATTAACAAGAGCAATGATAATTCAAGCAGCAACAATGTAGGGGAACAACAGAAGTTTTGTGTACAAAAGTCATCCAAAAGTAGTATTCCAACATAGGAAAACAATTTTCTTAGTGCCTCAACCATCTCATGAAAGACGAAAAGCTGCAACCATTATTGCATAAACTAGTATTACCTGGACATGGGGCTAATCAGTTTTGTGCCTTCATCAGCACACAAGTCATTTGACTGATGAGTGTCAAACTTTAAGAAATCGTATACAAGACTTGATCAATACTAAGCAAGTACGGAATCCTAAAAATAGGGTAAAGAAAAAAAATGGGTACAATTTTGTACAACCCCCCCTCCCCACAAGTTTTCATGGTTAGCTTAGGGTTGCTAGAATGGTACGTACTATGAGATATGTATGGTAACAAATACTTGGCTATCACTTGGCAAGCTCAAGCAGAAAATAAGGGTACAGATGGAGCATTGCTAGGAATTGATTCAGTAGAGCTTTTAGTTGATGTGCTAAACATTTGGGATATAGATAGTGATTTAGGTTCAGTTAAGTGTGATGAAGAATGGTCAAAAGATTTATGGGATTTTGAGGAAGAAAAAGAGTGAAGAAGAAGAGATAGAGAAAGTAGTTACTCGAAGTGGTAGGGTGGTCTCTGAGATTGAAATGCCGCTTATGGTAGTTTCACCAAATGAAAAAGTTATGCATGAAGAAGACCATATTCGTAAATAGTTGAAAAAGAGATTAACTCTGATTTCAATCTAGGATTTGCTTAAGCAATTCTCAACTCACAGGCAAAAGCTAGTTGAAGCTTTATCTGAATCCAATGTGACAACCACCATTTCCCTTTCTCAGTTGCTGGAGATAATGAAAGGAGAGTCAAGGGAGAAGATTGTCTTTGATGATGTAGACTTACTCATTGAAGGTCACAAATATAATCGGCCTTTGTTCATTTGAGTAGAAGTAAATGGCAAGCACACTGCTTGTGCAATGATATATTATGGGTTTTTGATTAATGTTTATCCTTTTACTGCTTATGGCATAAAATAATCAATGCTTAGTAAGTCTAATCTCACCATCACTGCTTATGACAACTCTAAGAAATAGGTTGTTGGCACTTTAAGACTGTGGTAAAGATAAGTCCAATTATGGTGGAAGTAGAGTTTGTAGTAATACCTATTCTTGCCAGCTTTTCTCTCTTACTGGTAGACCATCATTTCATAAGCTAAAAGGTGTGCCTTTTAGTATTCATCAAATGATTAAGATTCCATATAAAGGAGGAGTAGTCACTATCAAGGCTGCCAGGGAGAGTTAGGTTTCGATGTTGGAAATAGCAAACCAGCCCTTTAATGGATTTCATATAGCTACCATTGGTGATGAGAAGGAACAATAATAGTTTGAAAACCCTCAGGTGGTCAATATGATAAGGCAAATGAGTTATTTTCTTGGTCATAATTTAGGCAAGAATTCATAAGGACCTCAATAGACCATATTTTAATGGGACAGAATGACATGAAAGGTCTCAGCTATGTTCCAGGATCTAACAAGGATAAGATTCACCCAAGGATAGTCAGAATCCCCTATATAGTAAAGAGTTTTGTGTCTGCTTCTTAAGGATGTATGTATTGTGGTTAAGTTGAGCTCGTGCTGATGGATGGTAAGATGATTTCAATTTTGAGATATTTAATGATGTCTTTGATTGGATTATGTGGACCATGAAACCTACAATAGAGTTTTGGGATGATGAGGTTATGAACAAGCTTTCAAAGGTGAGTGTGGATTACCTTAGGAAGTTATGACACCATAATTGGTATTGCCAAGATCAAAGGAAAGAAGAAGATTAAACCTGAGTTAATGAAAGTTGAAGATGGACCCCTACAACTAGTATTGAAGACAAAAAATAGAGAAGCATCAGCCTCTACAACAACTAATTTAAAGATGAATCTTTTGCTGATGTCATTTATTTTCCTGAAATGTTTAATAATAATGTATGCTTTATAGTTATATTAATACCATGAACAACTTTGCTTACTTGTGTGATATCTCATCTGATTGCATCATGCATAGCACTAATCATAGCATATTTGACATTAATTAAATCAACACTATGTTAGAGAGTATGCCCTAGAGCCCATGTAATAGGCATGTTTTTCATATGTATAAAAAAATTTATATTCTTAATAAAAGGCATCATTCATTTATTAATGTTATGTTTAAATACATGAGTTTGTAAATTTTAAATTAATAAATGAAGTCCTAGATATTATAAACACAGTGCAAGGGCAATCATGAAGGTGTTCATAATGTGAGATGTCTATTGCATGCAAATGTCTTAATATCTAAATATCCCTAGTCATAGAATTAACAAGATAGGACATTGTTAATTCGGACAGACTAGCACATGTTATGCTTCTTGAATGGTTCAAGCAGAGGTTCTCATAACTGTGATTATGGAAGATAATCAAAGATAACATATGGATGCTTGTTAGAAGAACAAGTTCATTGGAGACCTGCAAAGAGAATCCTCACATGGATATTAAATCTATGCCAGTGAGGAATCTCTTCATAGCGGTTGTGGAAGTATCCTTAGACTTGAGATCACCAAAGTTATCTTAAGTAGCAAGTGGTACACTTTGACTCCATAACTGATTACTTCCAACTGGGAGTGAACATAGTTAGGAGATTGGATATATCATGACCTACTTGAAGATAGTTGAGTAATTGACAAAGGATTCACCATCCCAGATTTAACAAGGGAAGTTATCTCGCATGTTTCTATGATTGCCTTGTTCAGAGAATCTCTAGCCAGAGTAATATGCCAAGATGGATAGAGATCCATGGAGGGCATTTTAGAAACAATGGTTAAATTAATATAACATACATAATTAGATTTATATGAGTTGACAGAAATCCATACTCAAAATCTAATTGAGATAAGAGTGGTGAAAGGAGTAATTGCACGGTAACTGTTTCTATGGAAGGGTACAATCAAATCACATGACTTTCCTGACTTTTAGGTAGTCATGATGCCTAGCTAGAGGCCAATCATGACTTGTATAATGATGTATCAAAATATCAATAGAGATTGATAAAATGATTTAAAGGAGTTTGAATCATGTGAGTTTTGAGAAAAACTTACAATTACATATTATACTGCCAACATGGACAGGAACCCAATAGGTCACACACATAAAGAGAAAGGATAAAATGGTAAAACGACAAGGATAATAATATTTGATATTATTATGAAGGAAGAGAAGTGAATATGATAATAATTAATTAAAGAGTTTAATTAATTATGATCAAGTAAAATTATCCGCGGAACTTTTGAAAAATGTTCTGTAAATTGGACCTAAATGAAATAATGTATTTCATGATTAACTATTATTGTCTTATAAGTGTTATAAGACTACTATAAGTGTTATAGGACTGATATAATAGTTAATAGGTCCATTGGAGGAATTATAAAGGGCCAAAGGAATAAAGAAAGTTGGTGGAAGCCATTCTATAAGGGCCACACGCCAACTCCATACAGAAGGGCTTAGAGGGCTTTTTCTTGGACCAAATTAATTTATATATGTTACATAAGTGTTATAGAACTCACATATTTAATTTAGTTTGATTTGGAATCCATTTGGGTATTTAAATCCAATTAGATGCACAAAGGGTCTAGTTTGTGGATTTTGTGCATGGTCTTTTATGAAAAGATTTAATTTAGATTTAATTAAGCCCATGATGCAGAACCCCAAGGTTAAAGAACCCGAAACCCCTTAAACATACACTTTGATCTCAAAACGCAAAGAAGACAAACACCCTCCCTATTGAACCCCCAAACAACATGTGAATGGAAACGCAAATAATTGGGATAATAAGAATAGGAACACGCCATAATCAAATGATTGATAAGTAATCCTAATTCTTGATGCAATAGAAAGAAAAGCAAGCAAACTCACAATCTCTCTAAGAATTTCGGCTAAGCCAAGAGAAAACTCTCAAAAGTTTATAATTTGATTCAATTGATGAAGTTTACAACCTAGGGTAGCCTATTTATAAGGTGGCTAACCCTAAATCACTCTTTAAAACCCAATTTTATATGCTCATATGACCTTACACGAATTTTCTTGGGCTTTTACAAGCCAAATAAGCCCAAATAAGTCTAAAACACACTTAAAACAAAACTAATTAATAAACCTTATAGGCCTAAAATGAAAGCCCAAAAGAAAGACTAAAATAAATAACAAAACTAACTAAACTAAATCCAAAAATGCCTATCCCATTAATAATACAGCTTAAGTGAGTCATGTGACTTTTTATTTAAATGAAATGATTATAATTAATTCCAGAGGGCCAATTAATAATTCTCCAGCAATTTTAAAGAGCCCAATCTCATTAAGGAGTTGGAATTTTAACCTAACTATAAAAGGCCAACTAATGAGAATTAGGGTTAAGTGATTAAAACAAAAAGAAAGTCTTTTCTCTTAATCTTTCTCTCCCTTTTGCGCTAACTCCTAAGCTAGCTCTTGGGAATTTCGGCCAGCCCTAGTTAAACACTAATTTTTTGGTTCAATTTACCCCTCTCTAGTGTGGATTACTCATTGGAGGTGTTCGATTTTGGACATTGTGGTTTGCGACAACCCGGTGCGAAGTAAAATCAACTATTCAACAAAAATCAAAGGTGATTTTTCTTATTCTCATATAGTTATATTGTGTATTCATGGCAAGATCAGATCTAATGGTTAAAAAATTTTAAAATTCCGCTCATGTATGTGATGTATGTAACCGTTAAAATCAAACATGGTATCAGAGCCACGGTTTTGCCATGGATATACAATTCTATATTTTTCTGCGGAATAAGTTTTATTTTGTTTTGAGTTATTTATTTCATGAACTTTAAAATATTAGATTGATTGTTCATGAATGAGAAATATTGATTTCTGGTTGTATGTGTGATCAAATAAATTTGGTGGAAACAAAAACGAAACTTTTGAAGGATTGTGATTAGGGTTTGGCGTGAAACCCATTAGGATTTGGCGCGAAACCCTAAGTGATGTAGGGGCTGTTCTAATTTAATTTCTTATGGATCCATTTAAAAATCATTTATATGATATTTTATGTGTTTAATATGTGATATTAAGCCGTAGGATCGAACGGAATTAAAATCGAACAAGTTTTGCATGAAAACTAGTTTTGTCGAAAAGTTCGATAAATTGGTGTTTTTCGTGTGTTCTTGATGTTTTCTTGGTTAGAATGACTTTTGATCTTCTAAATCTGATATATATGATATATTAAAGTGTTTTTAATTAATTGGATTAATTAAAATGGGCCTTAAATTAATTTGATTAATTTTAATCCATTAAAACCACTTAATGGGCTTAATTATATTTACGGACTTGGTTCAAATTAGTGAATGACTTGGTGGGCCCAAGGAACTGATTTAAATTAAACATTATAAACATTAATTAAGTTTATTAATGGGTTTTAAGGGCAGGAGTGGGCTTGGCTTATTCCAAAAGGCCCAAATGGTCCAAAAGACACAAAACTAGTTTGTGTGTGAACACAGTTAGGGTTTTTCTTCTGTGGGTTTCGACCTACATTTGTTTTAAGCCCAAAATTAATTCTTTTAATTATTTAATATGATTAATTAATTAAATAATCAATTTATAATTAATTAATAATCAATTGGATTGATTATTAAGAAAAGAACACATGCATGCAAAAGGTTTCCTAAAATGAAAGTTTTCAAAATGGAAAAAGTTTCCTAATTTGATCACATCATTAAAATAATTCAAAATATTGTTTCAAAGGTTGAAAAAAAGTTAGTAATCCATTTCTTTATGCATTAGAAAGGCATATAAGGGTGTATGATTGGCATGATGGATAGTTATGGACAAAGCCCAATGTGATTGAGCATTATGCATGTTTTGGCCCAATGAGGACTTTCATGTCCCGGCCACTTGTTTTTGGTTTGTATTTCATTTCAAATTGTAATATGTAATTAGATTACTTAGATTAGAATTAGAAATAGAGATGGAGACCATTTTCAAGGAGCAAGATGGGCCGGATGGAGATCCAACAAGCTTGAAGATAATGTAATTATTTTTCTTGTTTGAATCATGCATACTACCTAGGTGTGACCTTTTGATTTCCCTCTTGGCTCGGGGAAATCAATGTAGTGAAGTCCATAACTATACCATATTTGTATGCTTATATTTATGTGATAGATATAGGATGCATACCAATGTATGCCAACCATGTATGATGAGACTTAATTAACTAAAACCCTTAAACATATACTAAGGTATATAAGCCTTCCATTAATTTGAGGAGAACCAAAGTTCTTTATAGTATGGGTTATTGACCACAGTCAAGCTTACATTATATCGAATATGTTCAAATCTAATTAAATGGGTCAAATTAGCTGGCCCATTAGTTTGTTGACCACAGTCAAGGCTAATGGTTCTAGAGGCAAGATTAGGGAATGCATATATGATATGCATACATCAAGAGTTGATAACCTAATGGTCCAATAGTTGTGTAGAGACATAATTGGTATAGAGATACCTACCTTTCAAGGGTATGGAATTTGGCTTGTTGACCACAGTCAAGGTCAAATTACATATCAAGGATTGGATATTGGCCCACTAAGAAAACCATCGGGTTTTCTCGGATTATATAGTGAGGGCTATTAATTCGCAATAAAATAGTGGGAGTAAATGGATTAATTAAAGACCTTATTAATGCATACATATATATGAACATACTCTCATATCTTTTCCTTTTCACATCTAGGTCATCATCATGAGCACGTCGAACATTAATATACGTTCAATCTTGGATAACAAGCTAGTTGGCAATAACTTTTCTGACTGGATCAGGCAAGTGAGAATTGTTCTTAGAGCTGACAAGATCCACTATGTCTTGGATAAAGATCCACCACCACTTCCATCAGATGATGCCATTGATGAGATCAAAGGCATTTATCGAAAATACATGGAGGATAGTGAAGCAGCAGCATGTCTAATGCTGGGTGCTATGTCCTCGGAGATTTAGAAGCAACATGAAATGATGGATGCTAGAACCATCATTTTGCATCTAGAGGAGCTTTATTCTTCTCAGGCTAGAACTGAGCAATATGAGATTGCTCGAGCTCTATTTAGCTGCAAAATGGTGGAAGGCACTTCAGCTACTACTCATGCATTGAAGATGTATGGGTATATTGAGCATTTAAGTAGACTTGGCTATGTTATGGATAATGATCTATACATAGATTTAATCTTGTACTCGTTGGCTCCAAGTTATGCACCTTTCATGCTTAACTTCAACATGAACAAGATCCAAGTATCCATTCCTGAGTTAATCAATATGCTTAAGACAGCTAATGGATCATTTAAGAAGGATCCAAAAAGTGTCATGGTTGTCACTTCTGCTAAAGGCAAGAAGCAGAAGAAGAAGAACATAACCAAGGCACAGCCAAAGAATGGTGGGATCTCCAAGAAGAAGGTTGCCAAGAAAGAGAATCCCAAAGGAACTTGCTTCCATTGTGGAAAGGATGGTCATTAGAAGCGTAATTGCAAGGCCTCTCTAGATTCTCTCAAGGAGAAGAAGCAAGCTGATGCTTCTACTTTGGGTATTCATATGATTGAAATTAATACTTATTATGTTGCTTCAAAACAATCTTGGGTATTAGATATCGGATGTAGATCTCATTTATGTAATGATCTACAGGGGCTTAGAAGCTTTAGAAGAGTTGGAAAGGCAGAGATATGTTTGTAGTCGGCTACTGGACAAAACATCTCTACAACAGTTGTGGGGACTTACTATTTGCCTCTTCCTAGTGGATTAGTACTGGAATTAAATAATTGTTATTATGTTCCAGCCTTATCCAAAAGTATTATTTCTTTCAGTCGTTTGATGAACGATTATGATATTTCTTTAAAGGACAAATGTTGTTACATTTTTAAGAACAATATGTTTTATGCAAAAGCTATCATTGAGAATGGTATATTTGTTCTTGATTTAATTAAAGAAGTACATAATGTGGATACCAAAAGAATGAAACATGATAATCTAAATATCTCATACTTATGGCATTGTCGTTTAGGCCATATAAATGAAAAATGCATGACCAAATTACACAAGTCAGGTGATTTGGGATCATTTGATTATGAATCATTTGATACATGTGAATCTTGTTTATTGGGAGAAATGGTAAAGGAGAATGAGCTAAAATGGTTTTGGACTTAATACATTCAGATGTATGTGGTCCAATGACTACACATGCCAGAGGAGGTTACTCCTACTTCATTACATTCATAGATGATTATTCCAGGTTTGGATATATCTATCTAATGAAATATAAATCAGAAGCATTTGAAAAGTTCAAAGAATTCAGAAATGAAGTAGAGAAACAACTTGGCAAAAGTATTAAAACACTTAGATCAGATCGAGGTGGAGAATACTTAAGTCAAGAGTTTCAGGATTATCTTAGAGATAATGGGATTTTATCTCAATGGACTCCTCCATATACACCACAACACAATGGTGTATCTGAAAGGAGAAATCGAATACTATTAGATATGATTCGATCAATGATGAGCCGAGCGGACTTGCCTAAGTCCTTTTGGGGATATGCACTAGAAACTGTTGTTTATGTTTTAAACAGAGTTCCTAGTAAATCGGATGATGTTACTCCATATGAGATGTGGAATAACAAGAAACCCACGCTTTCTCATATGAAAGTATGGGGTTGTCCTAGTTATGTGAAGAGGACAATGTCAGACAAACTGGATGTTAAGTCTGACAAATGTTTATTTGTGGGATATCCAAAAGAAACGTTTGGATATTATTTCTATCATCCCTTAGAACAAAAGGTGTTTGTTTCAAGGCATGCTGTCTTCTTGGAAAGAGAATTTCTCCTACAAGAGGACAGTGGGAGTAAAATTGAACTTGGTGAAGTTCAAGACCCACAAATAGAAGATGATCAACCGATTGAACCCGAAACTGAATTTCATAATGATGAGATTACAATTGAACCTGATTATACACAAAATCCTAGAAGATCTACTAGGATGCATTCTATCCCTGTGAGATATGGATTTCACATTGATTCGGATAGAGGCATAACTATAGTAGAGGACAATGAGCCTACAAGCTATCAAGAAGTTTTAAATAGTTCAGAACGTGATTTATAGCTTAAGGCTATGCAGTCCGAAATGGACTCCATGTATGAGAATAAAGTATGGACTTTAACTCAACCACCTAAAAGGATAAAACCTATAGGGTGCAAATGGGTCTTCAAAAAGAAGACCGACATGGAAGATAATGTAGTTACCTATAAAGCTTGCTTAGTAGCAAAAGGTTATCGTCAAAAAGAAGGTATTGACTATGATGAAACTTTTTCTCCTATAGTGATGCTTAAGTCTATAAGAATACTTTTAGCCATTGCAGCTCATTATGATTATGAGATTTGGCAAATGGATGTGAAGACAGCTTTCCTTAATGGAAATCTTACTGAGGATGTGTATATGACACAACCAGAAGGATTCACATCAGGAAATGGCGAAAAGGTATGCAAGCTTCAAAGATCCATTTATGGATTGAAGCAAGCCTCTAGGAGCTGGAACATACGATTCAATGAGACAATCAAAGAGTTTGGTTTCTCACAGAATGAAGATGAACCTTGTGTGTATAAAAGGGTCAGAGGGAGTGCAATTGTCTTCCTAGTTCTATATGTAGATGACATATTGATCATGGGAAATGACATTTCTCTTCTCCAATCTGTTAAAATATGGTTATCCAAGCAATTCTCCATGAAAGACCTTGGAGAAGCATCCTATATTCTAGGAATAAGGATCTATAAAGATAGATCCAATAGGTTGCTAGGTCTTTCTCAAAGTACATATATAGATAAAGTATTGAAGATGTTCAATATGGATCTCTCTAAGAAAGGGTTTATACCCATGGTGCATGGGAAACACCTTTCTAAGTCTATGTGTCCACAAACACTAGAGGATAGAGAGAGCATGAATAGAATACCATATGCATCTGCAATTTGTTCTATCATGTATGCTATGTTATGTACACGTCCAGATGTAGCATTTGCTTTGAGTGTCATAAGCAGATTCCAATCCAATTTTGGAGAGGAACACTGGGCAGCTGTCAAGAATATTCTTAAGTACTTGAGAAGGACTAAGGATATATTCTTGGTATATGGAGAGGGCAGTTTGGAAGTAAATGGGTATACAGATGCCAGCTTCCAATCTGACAAAGATGATTGTAAATCACAATCTGGTTATGTGTTCATAATGGGAGAAGGAGCAATTAGTTGGAAAAGTTCCAAACAAGAAACAACTGCTGATTCCACGACTAAAGCTAAGTACATTGCTGCTTTAGAAGAAGCCAAAGAAGCAGTCTGGATCAAAAAGTTCATAACCAAACTAGGAGTGGTGCCTAGCATTGTTGATTCGATTCCTTTATATTGTGACAACAATGGAGCCATTGCGCAAGCAAAGGAACCACGGTCTCATCAGCGATCCAAGCATGTTCTCAGACGCTACCATCTCATAAGGGAAATAGTAGCTAGAAATTATGTGAAAATAGAAAGGGTTCCCATAGATGACAATGTGGCGGATCCCCTCACTAAAGCACTTTCCCAGATAAAGCATGATCACCATATAAATAGCATGGGTCTGAGACATATGAGTGATTGGCTCTAGTGCAAGTGGGAGATTGTTAGAGAGTATGCCCCAGAGCCCATGTAATAGGGATGTTTTTCATATGTATAAAAAAATTTATATTCTTAATAAAAGGCATCATTCATTTATTAATGCTATGTTTAAATACATGAGTTTGTAAATCTTAAATTAATAAATGAAGTCCTAGATATTATAAACACAGTGCAAGGGCAATCATGAAAGTGTTCATGATGTGAGATGTCTATTGCATGCAAATGTCTTAATATCTAAATATCCCTAGTCATAGAATTAACAAGATAGGACATTGTTAATTCGGACAGACTAGCACATGTTATGCTTCTTGAATGGTTCAAGCAGTGGTTCTCATAACTGTGATTATGGAAGATAATCAAAGCTAACATGTGGATGCTTGTTAGAAGAACAAGTTCATTGGAGACCTGCAAAGAGAATCTTCATATGGATATTAAATCTATGTCAGTGAGGAATTTCTTCATAGCGGTTGTGCAAGTATCCTTAGACTTGAGATCACCAAAGTTATCTTAAGTAGCAAGTGGTACACTTTGACTCCATAACTGATTACTTCCAACTGGGAGTGAACATAGTTAGGAGATTGGGTATATCATGACCTACTTGAAGATAGTTAAGTGATTGACAAAGGATTCACCATCCCAGATTTAACAAGGGAAGTTATCTCGCATGTTTCTATGATTGCCTTGTTCAGAGAATCTCTGGCCAGAGTAATATGCCAAGATGGATAGAGATCCATTGAGGGCATTTTGGGAACAATGGTTAAATTAATATAACATACATAATTAGATTTATATGAGTTGACAGAAATCCATACTCAGAATCTAATTGAGATAAGAGTGGTGAAAGGAGTAATTGCACGGTAACTGTTTCTATGGAAGGGTACAGTCAAACCACATGACTTTCCTGACATTTGGGTAGTCATGATGCCTAGCTAGAGGTCAATCATGACTTGTATAATGATGTATCAAAATATCAATAGAGATTGATAAAATGATTTAAAGGAGTTTGAATCATGTGAGTTTTGAGAAAAACTTACAATTACATATTATACTGCCAATATGGACAGGAACCCAATAGGTCACACACATATAGAGAAAGGATAAAATGGTAAAATGACAAGGATAATAATATTTGATATTATTATGAAGGAAGAAAAGTGAATATGATAATAATTAATTAAAGAGTTTAATTAATTATGATCAAGTAAAATTATCTGCAGAACTTTTGAGAAATATTATGTAAATTGGACCTAAATGAAATAATGTATTTCATGATTAATTATTATTATCTTATAAGTGTTATAAGACTACTATAAGTGTTATAGGACTGATATAATAATTAATAGGTCCATTGGAGGAATTATTAAGGGCCAGAGGAATAAAGAAAGTTGGCGGAAGCCATTCTGTAAGGGCCACATGCCAACTCCATACAGAAGGGCTTAGAGGGCTTTTTCTTGGACCAAATTAATTTATATATGTTACATAAGTGTTACCCGGTGCGAAGTAAAATCAACTGTTCAACAAAAATAAAAGGTGATTTTTCTTATTCTCATATAGTTATATTGTATATTCATGGCAAGATCAGATCTAATGGTTAAAAAAAATTTAAAATTTCGCTCATGTATGTCATGCATGTGACCATTAAAATCCAACACACTACTCCATTTAATCTCGGAACAAAAGATGATCTGAAGAAATTTTAATTACATCCAATGTAACTCCTACAGAAAGAATCAAAATAGCCTTAACAATAGAGTGGGAGACGTATGCTTACAACGTAATTCCATTTGGATTGAAGAATGCTGGTGAAACTTAACAAAGGATGGCCATAAAGATTCTTAATGATTTAATCCATAAAGAGGCTGAAGTGTATGTTGAAAATATGATGATGATGTCCAAAACTAGAAAGGGGCATTTTAAAGCATTAAAAATATTCTTTCGCTAGATTGAAAAGTACAACCTTAGTCTCAATCCAAAGAAATGTGTGTTTAGGGTTACATTAGGAAAATTGTTGGGTCATATCATCAATCAGAAGGGAATTGAAGTAAATCTAGACAACATGTAAGCTATCAGAGAGATGTCAGTGTCAAAGAAGGAAAAAGAGATTGAGGGTTCTTGGGTCGAATTTAGTACATCAATTGGTTTATTGTTAAGCTCACGTTTATATGTGAGCCAATCTTTAAGCTTTTGAGAAAGGATCAACCGATCAAATGGAATGAGGATTGTCAAAAAGCCTTCGATACTGTAGACATCGTAACCCAAGGTAGCCTAGATCAGGGTTACCCAATGATGAGGAAATAATACATCTTTGATAGAGAGCATGAATTTTAAAGCTTCTATCTTGATTCTCATTTTTATGGGTTTTGACTTGATTTTCCTAAAGTTTGAGAAAAAATTCAGAAAAACCTTAATTTTGGTAGTGATAGAAGGACATCTACCAAGGAGGGACGACCGTCTATGACTGGCCTCCTCCAGTCTAGGTCAAATTAGAGGCATTTTTATAAATTTTGGAGAATCGTGTGAGGGACAGCCTTCTATCACTAACAAATGCCTTTCACATTTTCCAATTTTGAAAGGTTTTGATACGAATCAAATTTGAAAAATCTAATTAGTTTTAGATTTTGGGGATTTCATCTCCCTCTTTTAAAGAGTTAGAGTTGGAGTTTATTTCCAACTCTTCTCTAGATATTCAAGGAAAAGAAATTAGGGTTAAAAAGGAGGATTCTCTCTGATATTTTGAAAAAAAAAAGTAGGCATCTTTGAGGAAGAGAAAAATTAATTATGTATACTTAAAGGTTGTAGCTAAAATAATTCTTGACAAAAAACATAATTTTCTTTCTTAAGCATATGAATCAAAGATCAAGGCTTGGAAGCATGTTGTCTAAATTCATAGAATCATATTTTTTAAGTTAATATTCTAAGCTTGAGGCCCTATTTGGTTAGTGGTATGGTATGATTCATTAATATATTATTCTCTAGAGAACAATGTTTAGGAGCATAATTCTTTTTATGGTACTGTACTCTATGGTTTTGATCCATGATTTTTAAATCATGGTTTTGTCTAATTTTGAGAATCACCAATTTGTTGATTCTCTATGATTCCCATTATTTACTTTTACGATTCTAACCTTATTACTTTTACTTTTTACTATAATTAATTTTATAACTACTCACCTACCTGGTAATAAATCACCATTACTTTATGATTCAAGTAATTTCTATTTCAGTCTCTATGATAAAAGACCTAATATTTATTAGTATGTTATGCATGATAATTTAGAATATGAACCTAATATTTATTATGACATTTATACTTATTTATATTATGATATGTTTGAATTATTATTAAATTTTTAAGTTAATATTTATTAACTTTATTATTTTAGAAATATTAATATTATTTTTGATAATTTTAAAAAAATTATTTTGAAATATTAATAATTATGGAAATATTTACATTTTTTAAAACTTGAGGGTCACTATGTTATTTTTATAATAAAACTGTATAATACCATATAGTTGAACCAAACAAAAAATATTATAAAATCACATACTATCATACAGTCTTTCCAAATATCATATCATTAAAATCATTTTGTACTGTACTATACTATACTATACTATACTATATTATACTATACTATACTATACAGTGCATTAATAAATTACAGACTACCACCAACCAAATGGATTCTTAATCTCTTTCTCTCTCTAGTTTCCATGCTAAGATCATATAGATAAGGTTTCTGTTTGTTATTTTTTTATAAGTGTCATCTCTATGATTCTATGCTATTTGATGTGCATTTGTAGTGTTTGTAGGGTTATGTTTACATAATGAGTGTTTAGGCATGTAGAATGACATTTTAACTTTTATCTTATGCATGCTTTATTATTGATTTTTTTATAGAGTTATTTAATTTACCTTGTGTATTTATGCATGATTTATCTGTTTTATTATTATTTAAGATGTGTTTTAATGCTATTTTATAGTTTGGCATGATTTAAAGTCTTAGAATAGTATGTGTAAGGTTTAGAAGTGATTTACCTTGTTTTTGGATTGAGTTTTTAGCCTTCTATGTCTATCTTTGAATGACAGACTAAAAGAAGGCATCACAGATGGTTGTCTATCAGCGTGACAAATAGGATGTTGCAATGCCTCCTTCTCATCCAGTTCCCTACCCTTGTTTGGGCATCTGCCCCTCTGTCTTGGGCCATTTGTGGCTTAATTCTCATCATTTTTTTTCATATTTTAATGTTTATGCCATTTTAGGTCACCTTTAACGTTTAGATTTATGTTATATTCATTTTCATTTCTGTGGATATGTTTCACATTATTTGTTCATGTATTTATTTATTTTTCATGCTATTTTGTGATAATTTTTAGTTTACTTAACATTCAATTTCTTTTAAAGTACTAATTAATTAGATTCTTTTGCATTTTTGTGTGAGCCACTGTTTTGTGCATTCTTGGAGTTCTTTAGGGGTATCCTTTCCTTTGAGGACATCCTTGGATGGTTCTTTCCTTCCTATCACCTTTTTATTATCACATCTAATTTTGTGTTTCATATTATGTTACTAGCTTTATTTATATAGATTTGCTTTATTTTTTTATTTAATTTTAATGCCTTATGTCATTTCGGATTTGTTTATTTTTGGGAATTGTAATAATTTAGTAAAAAAGGGATTTTTGGTACGTTAATTAACTTGTATTTTTTATAACAAAATGGACCAATGTCCAATTTTTATCCCAAAATCACATAATAAAAAAAGAGTCTCATTTTCTTTAAAATTGGGACCACTCATTCTACGTTTCATTAAAATTAATAAAGGATCTTTATTCCTTTTGTAAAATATATATGTGATAACCAATGTTCCATAATTTAATGAAATCCCATTTTATACATGACATTTTATCCCTTTCTTTTTTTTAGATGATTGCTTTTGTAAAAATTAAGTAGTGGTTTTATTCGCTTTATTTAATGCCTATTTTCTTATCTGATTGTATGTTTATTTATTTATTTGTTTTGTAATGTATCATGTGAGAAGGGAGATAGTGAATTAATAATAAAAACTTATTTATGGACAACACCTAATCGAGATGCGAAGTAAGAGGGATGTCCCAAACACCATTTTCTGTTTGGGCATCAAAATGGTTAAGAATCATTTCCTAATATTTTCTTAAGTCGCGACTCCATGATACCTACCTCTTTGAGCCTATATTAGATGCCTTTGTAGGTTAACTACCAATAATAATATGGGTTTAAAACCTTGTTCATTATGAAATGGCTAATTTATAAGAAATAGCGAGCCTTGATTCGATCTTGGATCCTAAAGGCAAGCCCGAAAACTAATTTGGAATAAAAAAGGGCCTTCGACATGCATAACGAATACCATTCTGCAGTATCTCTTACATACTTCCATTTTTCAGCTACGTTGGCCATCGAAGCCTTTGATTTTATATTTAGCAGTTGAACAAAACTCAGTTGGTATTATGTTGGCTCAAGAGGATGAATCTAGGATTGAGTTCACTGTGTATTATTTGAGCAAAAAGTTTCTTCCTTATGGGGATAATTATGCAAATGTCAAAAAGATTTATTTTGCTGTGGTGTGGGCTTTAAAAAAGTTGAGGCACTATTTTCATTCTTACTACATAAAAGTAGTGGCCAAGCACAATCCTCTTCTATATTTGCAGTCAGTGCCTTCTTTGTTAGGGTAGATAGAGAGATGGCTCTTTTTGCTGCATGAGTTTGATGTAGAATATATTACTAAGAAGACGATTAAAAGGCAACCAGTTGTTAAATTTCTGGCAGATCACTTGTTGGAAGGAGACAAGATTGAGTATGAATGCCTTGATGAGAACATTGCTACCATAATGCTGCAAGGATGGCAAATGTATTTTAATGGTGCTACTAATAATAGAAGAGCTAGAGCTAGAGTTATCTTGACCACCCCTAGCCAAGAAATTGAGGTAGAAAGTGACTAATAATGAGGCTGAATATGAAGCTTGTATTTATGGTTTAGAAGTGTTAATAGTTTTAGAATAATTGGTGCCATATATGGAGTATTTAAAGAATTTGAGCAAGTAGTTTGAGGTGTGTACTTTCAGAAATATGCCTGAGGATGAGAATAAAATGGTGAATGCTTTGGAAACCTTAGTATCCACGTGGGACAATCCTAAAAACGTAGCAATGAGGCCCATATTAATCACCAATTCAAATAAACCTTACTTTAAGGGTGAAAGGATTGTGAATGTGGAGGCAAACAATGAGAAGCCCTCGTATCATGACATTCAGACCTACTTAAAGAAGTTAGTATTCTCTAAAGAAGCTATAGAAAAAGATCAAACGATGATTCAAAAACTCTCAACTCAATTTATCAATATAGATAGAGTATTATACAAGAGGCAAGCAAAAAGTGTTCAGCTTAGGTGCCTAGATGAAAAGGAGGCAAAGAAAGTGATGGAAGAAATACATGCAGGAGTTTATAGAGCCAACATGAATGGCTTAGCACTTGCAAGAAAGATTATGTGTTAAGGGTTCTTTTGGTTGTAAGTGGATACTAATTGTTCTAGATATGTGAAGATATGTCATCAATATGCATATTTGAGTCATATGTCTGTATTAGAGTTATGCAATCTTTCATTTCCATGGCCTTTCTCAGTGTGAGGAATAAATATAATTGGGAAAATTCATTTGATAGCTTCAAATGGTCATAAGTACATAATAATCACGATCGATTACTTTACCAAATAGGTAAAAGCTGAGTCATTCAAAAAAATGGGTGCTCATGAGATGGCATGATTTTATTGAGTAAAATCTAGTTCACTAATACGGGGTACCACATCACCTGGTGTCAAACAATGGAGTTCAATTTCAAGCCGAGACAAAGTAGGTGCTCAAGAAGTAAAAAATACAACATCATTAATCTTCTCTTTTATATCTGCAGGTGAATGGGGCAGTCAAAGTAGCTAATAAAACTTGAATAAGGTCAGTAAGCACCTAATCATAACCCTAATCGAATTATTGTTAATTAATGAGGACCATGGTTAATTAAGGCAAAATTGGATTATTTTGCAATTATTGAGGGTAAGTCCCAAAAGGGATATTTTGGTAATTTCATCATGTAAGTATATGAGTTAAGTTAAATTAAAATTAAAAAAATGATATAATTGAAGTGAATTAGAAAGTCTTGGGGTTAGGTTGGAAGGAATTGAAATAATGGGGGTTTAATTGTGTATAAGGGTAATTATGGAAATTCACCTAAGGAGATATTTACCCTACTAACTCTTTTATATAGCTTATTAAAGAAGGAACTGATGGGGATTTGAGAAGTTGGATTGGTATTTTGAGGGAGATAGCTCTCTCTCTCTCTCTCCCTCTCTTTCCTTTTTCTCTGTTGGTTATGGGTTGGAGAATGAGCTAAGGTATGTGAGCTAGTATCAAAGGTAATGTTTTCCCTCTCATAGATCTCTTCTCCTCTTCCCTATGGTTGATTTTTGGGATTAAGGATGTTGAGAGGGATGATAAATTTGTTATGCTTGTTGTCTATGTATAAGGAGAAAAAGGGAATCTTGAGCAAAGAAGCTGGATGAGGAGGATTTAAGAAAGAATTGAAGCTTCAATAAGGTATGGGACTATTAAGATGATTTTGTGAATGGGAGTGATGTTGATTATTGTTTTCTATAAATGAAACTAAAGGAAGGGTTAAGTTATCTGGATACGTAACTCAGGATTTTAAGATGAGAATGGAAGACTGTTTGCTTAGGGTGCCGAGTCATGAACTTCTTAACGAGTCGTGCACCATTTGTCCTAGGTCACTTGCGAATGTGTTATTCTTCTTTGGCTTCTGACTCGTTAATCTCTTCACAAGTCGTGCATTCTTGTGCGACTTGTAAGCTCATTCATGAGTCATGAAATTCAGACCTTTTGCTTCACTCGTGAGTCCCTTCAAGGGTCAAACATTCCTTCACGACTTGTGAACCTAGTTTGGCTTTCTACCCACTCCTGAATGACTTCAAGAGTCGTGCATTTTTGTCTGACTAGTAAACTCCTTCATGAGTCGTGCATGGCCACTTGGTCCTTCACTTTAAAGAAATGCACAGCCACTTATAGCCTTTCCTCCTCTCCTTGCTAGACCAAGTAAGGCCTATTGATGTATGGCCAGGCATGTTTTCTCCTCTCCTTTTTCAAGGCCATATGTACTCCTTTGATTCATTTGAGCAAACTCTCACCCAAGAGTAAGCCATGTAATAATAAATTGAAAACAATATTATATGTTCTATAAGATTATTAAGCAAACAAGAGTTGAGGTGAATTGACTATAGCAAGTAAAACAGATGATAAAAAGTTAGTAAGTGATGATTGTTATGTAAGTTCATATAAAAGGATTAATAGACCATGAAACTCTCTTTCTAATGATAAAGTTCATAAAGATATGGTTTAGAAAAGCATGGATATAAGATGGAGTATTATAGGAATTTAAAGACATAAATGCTTTTATAAGGGGAAGAGGATGGAACCAAATTGTAAGTTATCCAAAGTCATCTGTAAGGGGAATAAAACATGATCACTTAATTGGAGAAACCTCTATATATATTCTTATAGTAAAGTGAAAAGTTATAGGATAATAAACCTATAAGTTATGGTAAGGAGTCCACTTGAACTCTAAATTAGAGGGTCTTAAGAATGGCAATGCTAATATGAATTATGTGCTAAAATGTATTTTAGTGGCTAACGAGCACTGAGACAAGAAGAGTTAAAAGAGGTAACCTAGTAACCTTAAATTAATAAGCTAAATATCGTGATCTATAAGTTGGTATGCGGTTTAAACCTTGACAAATAAAGGGTTTTGGCTCAAATATGACATACCAATGTTCCTCGGTAATGACATAAAAATATTATGACACAGTCTAGTAACCATAAGAGGATGGTAGTAAAGTCACAGATCTAAGCTAAGAAATAGGGAATACTATGTAACACTTGATTATAAAACAATAGAAATTTGATTATGCTTCAAGTCATGCCGAGGATTAATGATTAGCCTTGATATAAAGAAATATACTTACCTAGTTATCCTATACCCTATGGGGGTAAACACGAGATGAAATAATCTTACATAACTTACAAGGGAATAATATGTTATATGATGAAAGAGTATTAGTAAGATGAATGAAACAAGTATGAACTGGTTAGGGGAGATAACATATCGTTCATGATCTAATAGACTATAAAAGTAAACTAAAGAGTTAATTAAGAACATGTATAGACTTTAGGAAGGAAATAACTGTTCATCTTATTATATTGATCCTAAGATGTTTAAATGTTATTCAAGTAATTAAGTATCGATATGAATTTTATGATATTGTATGGAAGCTGCTCACAGCCAATAACAACCAGGTATGTCATTGAGACCCATCCATGAGTCTTTTAAGTTTCATTGTGCAGTTGACATGAACGTACTATGATGAGTAGCTGGATTTATATATGTGAACAAATATGAAAAATAAAAGAATGATTGCCATGATTCAAGATGCATTTATGTATATGAATATATATGTGTGGGGACATGCATATGATTCTATGAAGGCTTTAGTAGCAAGATTTGTAATTTCATATTGCTTCATTGAAATCATGCTTAATGCTAACTATGGATAAATGTTAATGAAACTATGAGACTACATGACCTGCACCCATGTGTATTGAAGCCTATAGCTCAATAGTGATGTATGATAATAATGATATGCATTCTCTATGAATTATGGCTTTGAGCCAAATAATGTATTAAGTATTAAAGAATATGATGAATCAAAGATGTTCTTAAAGGGTTAAGCCTGTGGGTCTTAGTTCATTATTGGATTAGAGAGGCATGCCTAAAGGGATACAGTCGCAGCTACCATAGTTGACCCCATTTGGGTCTTGTTCCTTAATGGAACCATTGCTCGACCTCGTTTAGGTCTATCGTTTATTCCTTGCTGGAACCATTGTTTGACCCCATTTGGGTCCATTGTTTGATATCTCCGGATATCCATAGTTTGATACCTTTGGGTATCTATTGCTCCCGTTATCCACCTTTCGAACTAGTACTTAGGCAGGCTATTAAAGATGATAAAAATGTACACAAGATAAAGTAAAACATGAATTAACTGCCTCACTTATTTAACATAAGCATGATGAATGGCCTATTATATTGCTTATCATGATTTCTTTTGGCTATAAACCATTTCAATGATTAAAGATTAAAAAAGATTTTGAAATAAAGGAATTCATGTATCAATTGTTTTGCTTATATAATGGGAGCATGATGTGTGACTTATTATATTTCTTTATCATTATTCCTTTTTCTATAAACTATTTCTATGAAAGTAAATTATTGTAATGTATACCCATGAGATTCACTTTGCCATGCTTTGATGGAATGTGTATAATGTTATAATAAGAACTAGTTGTGCTATAACATACCCTATTGGGTCTCATATACTTTGATAATGATGAAATCTATACATATGAAAATTGGACCTTCCCGGGGTACTCATGATATGTAATGACATTCTCTATATAATTACATGCAAGGCAGGTTAGACACTACATATCAATGTTACACATGCTTATGCATAACAATAATTCAGACATAAGCAAAGGCCAGTGTAGGATATAATGTGATGTTGTGTGACATTTAGTTGCCACGATAAGATAACATTAAAAAGTACATGAATATGAACAGAGGTTATAAACTATAAATGTATTCTATAATTATGATTGCGTGATATATGAGAAGTAAGTTATGCTTAATAGTATCTATTATAGGTACTACTGGTCGCATGCACTTCTTGTGCTTTGAATAAACACTAAATTGTATAGGATTGAAGTTTACCTCATTGGTAATCAATGTCAGGAGTCAATAATGAAAGGATTATGAAGCAAATGAATGATGCTAGAGTAAAAAGAAATAATTAAGATGCTAATAGTATAATGAAAGGTCTTGAAGAACTAGATGAATTCATTAATTGATATAGGTTGGTAAGAATAATAAAGTTATTTAAGGTTGGACACTCCTCTGAAGTGCTATGATAATGATTAATATCATAAGTTTATATGTTTTCATAATTATGAAAGTTATGTTGATTTTATGATAACAATTATAAATTATCCATAGAATTTTTTGGTTCCCCACTAAGCTTTATAGCTTTGCACGGGTTTATTTATCCATGTAGGTTTCAGGATAAGCTTTAGAGAATCAGGCATGATGCAGTTGCCTTGAGGATTTCAGGATACTTGAATGCCATTTATGTTATGGTTACTTATCTATAAGATTGATTATTTTATTATGGCTTGTAATCATGGTCTGTGTTATTAGTTATTATTTCTGCTCGACCTTTTCTAGGTTATGATGATGATGATTGATAATTATCCATGGTTAGTGGATTAGGGTGTTACAATTAGTGGTATTAGAGCCCAGGTTGAGTCTTTTTTGGGCAATAAGGAATTAAGGAATTGTTCTAAAAGATTAAGATGATATTGGTCTAGACCATGGTGTTATTGTTATTGGCATACATCTTGATGATTATGTTAGGTGTTTGACATATGATTGATATATATTGGACCATTAGCAAGATTTTGGCAGAGATTGTAAGATGATATTTGAGGAATTGTCAATATCTCTCGCCTCCTGGTATTGGAAGTATTTAAAAGCCTTGATGTTTTATGATTAAGGTATAGTATAAGATTGATTATAAGTATGTCTAGATTATTTATTAAGATATTTGAGGAAAAGTTCATATGACTAGAAGAGAACTTGATATTTGGCATAGATGATGATGCAAGATGTAAAGGTTATAAAGATACTCAGGATAAGAAATACAATGAGCATAAGAGTATCTAGAAATCAGAGAGAGATACATATGATTATATATGATGAGTTTATTATGCATATAGAGAATGCTTATGGTTATAGTTACTTTTAGCTAAAGCACAGTTAAGAATTGCTAGCGATAAAGATAAAGATTACCATTTTTGAATTTCGAGGACGAAATTCTTTTAAAGAGGAGTGATTTGTAAGGACCCAATCATAACCCTAATCGGATTATTGTTAATTAATAAAGACCATCGTTAATTAAGGTAAAATTAGATTATTTTGCATTTATCGAGGGCAAGTATCAAGAGGGATATTTTGGTAATTTCAGCATGTAAGTATATGAGTTAAGTTAAATTAAAATTATACAAAATGATACAATTGAAATGAATTAGAAAGTTTTGGGGTTAGGTTGGAAGGAATTGAAATATTAGGGGTTTAATTGTGTGTAAGGGTAATTATAGAAATTCACCTAAGGAGATATTTACCCCACTAACTCTTTTATTTAGCTTCTTAGAGAAGGAACTCATGGGGATTTGAGAAGTTGGATTGGTATTTTGAGGGAGATAGCTCTCTCTCTCTCTCTCTTTCCTTTTTCTTTATTGGTTACGAGTTGGAGAATAAGCTAGGGTTTGTGAGCTAGCATCAAAGGTAATGTTTTCCCTCTCATTGATCTCTTCTCCTCCTCCCTATGTTTGATTTCTGGTATTAAGGATGTTGAGAGTGATGATAAATTTGTTATGCTTGTTGTTGTCTGTGTATAAGTAGAAGAAGGGAATTTAAGCAAAGAAGTTGGATGAGGAGGATCTAAGAAAAAATTGAAGATTCAATAAGGTATGGGACTATTATGATGATTTTGTGAATGTAGTGATGTTGATTATTGTTGTCTGTAAATGAAACTAAATGAATTAGGGTTAAGTTATCTAGATACGTAAATCGGGATTTTAGGATGAGAATGGAAGACTGTTTGCTTAGGGTGTCGAGTTGTGAACTTCTTCATGAGTCATGCACCATTTGCCCTAAGTCACTCGTGAATGTGTTATTCTTCATTGGCTTCTGACTCATGAATATCTTCACGAGTCATGCATTCTTATCCGACTCGTGAGCTCATTCAAAAGTCATGAAATTCAGCCCTTTTGCTTCACTCGTGAGTCCCTTTCACGGGTCAAACATTCCTTCATGACTCTTGAACGTAGTTTGGCTTTCTATCCACTCGTAAATGACTTCACGAGTCATGCATTTTTGTCCGACTCGTGAACTCCTTCACAAGTCATGCGTGGCCACTTAGTCCTTCACTTTAAAGAAATACACAGCCACTTATAGCCTTTCCTCCTCTCCTTGCTCGACCAATTAAGGCCTATTAATGTATGGCCAGGCATGTTTTCTCCTCTTCTTTTTCAAGGCCATATGTACTCCTTTGATTCATTTGAGCCAACCCTCACCCAAGAGTAAGCCATGTAATAAGATATTGAAAACAATATTATATGGTCCATAAGATTATTAAGCAAACAAAAGTTGAGGTGAATTGACTATAGTAAGTAAAATAGATGATAAAAAGTTAGTAAGTGACGATTGTTATGTAAGTTGATATCAATAGATTAATAGACCATAAAACTCTCTCTCTAATGATAAAGTCCATAATGATATGGTTTAGAAAAGCATGGATATAAGATGGAGTATTATAGGAATTTAAAGACATAAATGCTTTTATAAGGGGAAGAGGATGGAACCAAATTGTAAGTTATCCAAAGTCACTTGTAAGGTAAATAAAACATGATCACTTAATTGGAGAAATCTCTATATATATTCATATAGTAAAGTGAAAATTTGTAGGATAATAAACTTATAAGTTATGATAAGGAGACCACATGAACTCTAAATTAGAGGGTCTTAATAATGGCAATGCTAATATGGCTTATGTGCTAAAATGTGTTTTAGTGGCTAACGAGCACTGAGACAAGAAGAGTTAAAAGAGCTAACCTAGTAACCTTAAATTTATAAGCTAAATATTGTGATCTATAAGTTGGTATGCGGTTTAAACCTTGACAAGTAAAGGGTTTTTGCTCAAATATGACATACCAATATTCCTCAATAACGACATGAAAATATTATGACACAGTCTGTTAACCGTAAGAGGATGGTAGTAAAGTCGCAGGTCTAAGCTGAGAAATAGGGAATACTATGTAACACTTGATTATAAAACAATAGAAGTTTGATTATGCTTCAAGTCCTACCGGGGATTAATGATTAGCCTTGATATAAAGAAATATACTTACCTAGTTGTCCTATACCCTATGGGGGTAAACACAAGATGAAATAATCTTAAATAACTTACTAGCGAATAATATGTTATATGATGAAAGAGTATTAGTATGATGAATGAAACAAGTATGAGCTAGTTAGGAGAGATAACTTGTCGTTCATGATCTAATAGACTATCAAAGTAAACTAAAGAGTTAATTAAGAACAAGTATTGACTTTAGGAAAGAAATAATTGTTCATCTTATTATATTGATCCTAAGATGTTTACATGTTGTTCAAGTAATTAAGTATCGATACGAATTTTATGATATTGTATGGAAGCTGCTCATGGAAAACAACAACTAGGTATGTCATTGAGACCCATCCATGAGTCTTATAAGTTTCATTATGCAGTTGATGTGAATGTTCTGTGATGTGTAACTGGATTTATATATGTGAACAAATATGAAAAATAAAAGAATAAATTGCCATGATTCAAGATGCATTTATGTATATGAATATATGTGTGTAGGGACATGCATATGATTCTATGAAGGCTTTAGTAGCAAGATCTGCACTTTCATATTGCTTCATTGATAATCATGCTTAACGCTAACTATGAATAAATGTTAATGAAACTATGAGACTACATGACCTGCACCCATGTGTATTGAAGCCTCTGGCTCAATAGTGATGTATGATAAGAATGATACGCATTCACTATGAATTGTGGCTTGGATCCAAATAATGTACTAAGTATTAAAGAATATGATGAATCAAATATGTTCTTAAAGGGTTAAGCCTGCGGGTCTTTGTTTAGTGTTGGATTAGATAGGCATGCCCTGAGGGATACAGTCGCAGTTGCCATAGTTAACCCCGTTTGGGTCTTGTTCCTTAATGGAACTATTACTCAACCCCATTTAGGTCTATCGTTTGTTCCTTGCCGGAACCATTGTTTGACCCCATTTAGGTCCATTATTTTATATCTCCAGATATCCATAGTTTGATACCTTCAGGTATATATTGCTCCCGTTATCCACCTTTTAAACTAGTACTTAGGTAGGTTATTAAAGATGATAAGAATGTACACAAGATAAAGTAAAACATGCATTAACTGCCTCACTTATGTAGCATAAGCATGATGAATTTCCTATTATATTGCTTATCATGATTTCTTTTGGCAATAAACCATTTCATTGATTAAAGATTAAGAAAGAGTTTGAAATAAAGGAATTCGTGTATCGATTGTTTTGCTTATATAATGGGAGCATGATGTGTGGCTTATTATATTTCTTCATCATAATTCCTTTTTCTATAAACCGTTTCTGTGAAACTAAATTGTTGGAATGTATACCCATGAGATTCACTTTGCCATGCTATGATGGAATGCGTACAATGTTATAATAAGAACTAGTTGTGCTATAGCATACCCCATTGGGTTCCATATTCTTTGATAATCATGAAATCTATACATACATATGACAATTGGACCTTCCCGGGGTACTCATGATATGTAATGACATTCTCTATATAATTACATGCAAGGCAGGTTAGACACTACATATCAATGTTACACATGCTTATGCATAACAATAATTCAGACATAAGCAAAGGCCAGTGTAGGATATAATGTGATGTTGTGTGACATTTAGTTGCCACGATAAGATAACATTAAAAAGTACATGAATATGAACAGAGGTTATAAACTATAAATGTATTCTATAATTATGATTGCGTGATATATGAGAAGTAAGTTATGCTTAATAGTATCTATTATAGGTACTACTGGTCGCATGCACTTCTTGTGCTTTGAATAAACACTAAATTGTATAGGATTGAAGTTTACCTCATTGGTAATCAATGTCAGGAGTCAATAATGAAAGGATTATGAAGCAAATGAATGATGCTAGAGTAAAAAGAAATAATTAAGATGCTAATAGTATAATGAAAGGTTTTAAAGAACTAGACGAGTTCATGAATTGATTTAGGTTGGACACTCCTTCGAAGTGCTATGATAATGATTAATATCGTAAGTTTATATGTTTTCATAATTATGAATGTTGTGTTAATTTTATGATAACAATTATGAATTATCCATAGAATTTTTGGTTCACCGCTTAGCTTTATTGCTTAGAATGGGTTTATTTATCCATGTAGGTTTCAGGATAAGCTCCAGAGGATCAAGCATGATGCAGTTGCCTTGAGGTTCTAAGGATACTTGAAGGCCCACTACAAGAAAAATGCAAAATAGTGAGGACTTGATTTTTCTTCGCTAAATCAGTTTAGCGAGGACAAAAATTTTGTAACAAAAGTCATCCTAGCTGAATTTAGCGAGGACTAAAAGTCCTCGCTAATTTTTGCGAGGACTAATTCCTTGCTAATTTTGCGAGGACTTAATCCTCTCTAATTTTTGCGAGGACTTAATTTTACGAGGACTAAGTCCTCGCTATCTTTTGCGAAGAGTAAGTCCTTGCTATCTTTTGTAAGGACTTAGTCCTCGAAAAAATTAACGAGGAATGATATCCTCGCTAAATTCAGCTAGGATGACTTTTGTTACAAACATGAAATTTTATCATGAGATTTATCTTCGCTAAATGTTGATATAAACTTATTTTTATTAATTTAATATGAAAATTTCATTATTTAAACAATAAACTAAAAAATAACAAATTTATATTTACTCAATATTTAATATAAAAAAATATATATTAATGAATAAATTGTTATTTACAAGCGTATAACATTGCTAATAATAACAAAAAAGAGCATTGAAACATAAAACTGAAGCAATGACAGAGCAATCCACTGTTGCCTGCATAAAACCATAGAAAGAAACTATGGAAAAAAGAACTACAATATGCAAGTAAATAATTCTATTAGTTTTATAACTAAGATATAGTTTACCGGTCATTAATGGCTTTTTCTATTGTTTGGTTTACCATTACATAAATGCAGCACAAAGGACCCAGAAATATCACCACATGAAAGTTTGTTTTAAGTTGCACGAGGATCCTTGCTACTACTAGAGTCATCAAGGATATTTTGCTGCAATTCATAAGTGTTCCCCTAGTATATAAGATTAATCCTTGCGCAACTTCACAATCTCATAGACGGCTGAAAAGTCAAGGTCCCCTAATCTCATGCTTCTGGCCTTCTTGAATGCTTGCAAAAATATGAAGTTGTAAGTTTATTTCAATGATAAAAAATCTGCTGGTAAAATTTGGCAATCATAAGTATATATGTATAGAAGGAACATATCCAAAATAATATATACATGCATGTATAGCAGAAATAAAAGATATAAAAAATATCCTGATATAGAAGGAACATATCCAAAATAATATATACACAATTGAGGTAACTAGCTTAGCACGTCCTAAAAATTCTGGGGTAAAACCAAGTTTATTTGTGCTGAAAACAAAGATTACATTATGGCAGATTCCTTATATCAGTTGGTGCTGCAATGAATTAAAGATTCCAATAGCCATGAAACAAAATTAAAGGAAAATGAACAGTTAATCAGACTTAAATAAGGCCTTAAGGATCATCGGTAACAAAAAATCAAGGGCAGCCACCTCAGGTACCTTACAACATAAGCATCCACTAGAGAACCACTAAAGTAGGAGCTTACAATTCCACCAAAAGCTGAAGAACCCCAACATAAAGACTGAAGAGATCCTGACTTGCTTTGTGACTCACCATGAGCCCTCTCTACCACCATGGAATCAATAACCTATTAATGGTCAATTTTTGCAGACAAGAAAGTTAAGAACAAACTAAATGAAGATAGTGCAGAGAAATATTATCTCAAAGACCAAGTAGTCACATGCTTTCTTGAGAGCATTGCACATACAAGAGCATAACTAATTGCATGTTCATGCACACATGATAGTGCAAGGGATGGTGTTGAAACACGTTGAGACACGACTTGCAACAAAATATAAAGTCAATTCAGCAGCTTAATGTTTGGAATAAAGATGCATAACTGACTTTTATCATTAACTCTCTTTCACTAACATATGGACATCCATCTGCTAATTTCTAGAAGTAATTATAAAAAATGATAACATTCACACATAAATTCTCATCAAAGGTAAAACATGTAATGCCAAGTCTAATTAAATATACCCTAATTAAATATTTACCATTTGCTGTGTTTGGAATAATTAAATTACTTTGCTTGCTTTAAAATCCTAATGGTATATTTTTTAATTCATTGGGTTAGATTTCCTAGACTAAGACTCATATATATGTATATATATATAACTATCACATTGTGTTTTGCACAAAAGGACATCATTTTCTTGATGTTATGTTACACTATCTCAAATATTTTAATTAAAAAATTTTTAAAAACGAGATAAAATGATTGAGATTCATTTTTCTTTAATTATTTGTTATTCAAATAATAAATATAAAATATTTTTCTTTTTATACGAGTATGCCTTGTTCGGAATATTAGATCTTGAATTGAGCGAATAAATCATTTGACAATTTATATGAAATAAATTATAATATTTTCAATTTTGGTTGAAACTTAAATTTACTATATAAATTATAATAATAACCTTCAAAAATTTTTTAAACATTAATTTCATCTTAATTAATTCTATTAAATACCTTCTTGTGATTATCATAATAACCTTCAAAAAGTTTTTAAATTATAATAATAACCTTCAAAAAGTTTTTAAACCCATCCTAAAAATGATTAACAAATTTGATCAATGATTTCACGACCACATCTACAGAAATTCTAGTGTTAAATTTATATTAGGGACAACATTCCTAAGCTCAATTAAAATAGCATATTGATAATGAACATCATCTGGCCATTCAAGCAAAAAACTTTGTTCTGCTTACCATATCAGAAACATAACAGAAACTGTGAGTTTGAGTTCTAGGTTTCTGGACTGTTAACGATTCGTCACTGCAAAGCACAAAATACAATAGTAAATTGACAAATAAAACATAGATATTTATTTCATTAATTGATAATCAAAGACCTGAAGGAAGGATTATTAGTATAAAGAAAAATTCAGGGTTTACAACATCGAAAGGCATCCAACATGATTTTCGTCCAACCAAAATTATGAAAGTTACGTATATTCACATGGAATTACCGAAGGGCTTGAGCAATGAATTCGTTGACAACACATCCATCATCAATATTCATGCGGGATCCGTATGTATTGAAAATTCTAGCAATATGAATTTCTAACACAAATAGACATAAAAGAATGTCACGATTTGTTTGCAACCAATGATTTCATTAAGAGGTATAATAATTATATTTACCTATTCCGTGCTATCTATTATAATCGAACATCAAAGTTTCAGCCTCTCATTTTCCCTCATTGTAGCAGTTTCGAACCCCTATAAGGCAAAAGAGGATAAATTAGATGCTAAGATCATGCTATTATGAATATGGTAAATTATTGATACCGTCAAAAAGTAGGATGGAGGACAGAGACACAGTTTACACATCACATGGATAACAAATGTTAATTAATTTTAGATGCAAGTGGAATAAGAACAATTTCAAAGTTATTAAGATAGAAATTAAACAATGCAAAAGCAATTAGGTTTTCTATTTTATTTCAATCATTATTCAATCATGCTCTAGTTACTCGACAGATAATGGTTTTCAACAAAAAGGAACTTATCTATTGGGTTAACATTACCCCAGTAACTCTCTGGTTGAGGTTGAAGGGTTATTATACTCCTACCCAAAAAAGTAGCGAACATCTACTGCCTTCCTTGATTTACTCCAACAGCTCAATTAAACCAAAACACTCAACGAAGCACCTGAAACTAAAAAAGAAAATAGAGGAGACTTAAAGGGCAGAACTCTCCTCTCAAATCTCCACCAGTTAAACCCAGATACCACAGTAAGTGTTTTAGAACGAGAGAGATTGATGTGTTGTTTTAGAAAAAATTAGGGTTTTCTTATGGTTAGTAGAATGGGAGGGAAAAATATGAAGGAGAGAGAGAGTGTGAGATTGGGAAATAATTGCAAAATGGAGGGAACTTTGGAAATAATGGCGCCCTGTAATAAAGTTTGATACTTTTATTTAGCTAGGAAAATAGCCCTAGCAAATTTTGCTAGAGAAAATTTCCAAGCTAATTTAGAGTGGTAATAGTTGTAGCAATTATCCTTGCTAATAAGTTCACATACAAAATATCATATAACTTAACTGTTAGCGAATTAAATATAAAAACTAATTTAATTTAATTTAGTTAATTTAATTAATAATAATATAGTTTATTTAATTTTTGCGAGGGAATTGTCCTCGCCAATTTAGCAAGGATTTTAGTCCTAGCAAAATTAGCTAGGACAATGTCCTCGCCAATTCCTTCATAAACCAAATGGCATGTGATTCACGATTTGGCGAGGGAATTGTCCTCGCCAATTTAGAGAGGATTTTAGTCCTAGCAAAATTAGCGAGGACAATATACTCGCCAAATCCTTCATAAACCAAATGGCATGTGATTCATGATTTGGCGAGGGAATTGTCCTCCCCAATTTAGCAAGGATTTTATTCCTAGCAAAATTAGCGAGGACATTATCCTCGCCAAATCCTTCATAAATCAAATGGCATGTGATTCACGATTCGGCGAGGGAATTGTCCTCGCCAATTTAGCGAGGATTTTAGTCCTAGCAAAATTAGCAAGGACAATGTCCTTGCCAAATCCTTCATAAACCAAATGGCATGTGATTCACAATTTGGCGTGGGAATTATCCTTGCCAATTTAGCGAGGATTTTAGTCCTAGCAAAATTAGCGAGGACAATATACTCGCCAAATCCTTCATAAACCAAATGGCATGTGATTCATGATTTGGCGAGGGAATTGTCCTCCCCAATTTAGCAAGGATTTTATTCCTAGCAAAATTAGCGAGGACATTATCCTCGCCAAATCCTTCATAAATCAAATGGCATGTGATTCACGATTTGGCGAGGGAATTGTCCTCGCCAATTTAGCGAGGATTTTAGTCCTAGCAAAATTAGCAAGGACAATGTCCTTGCCAAATCCTTCATAAACCAAATGGCATGTGATTCACAATTTTGCGAGGGAATTGTCCTCGCCAATTTAGCGAGGATTTTAGTCCTAGCAATATTAGCGAGGACAATGTCCTCGCCAAATTCTTCATAAATCAAATGTCATGTGATTCACGGTTTGGTGAGGGAATTTTCCTCGCCAATTTAGCGAGGATTTTAGTCCTAGCAAAATTAGCGAGGACATTAATTCTTCATAAACCATGGCATGTGATTCACGGTTTGGCGAGGGAATTGTCCTCGCCAATTTAGCGAGGATTTTGGTCCTAGCAAAATTAGCGAGGACAATGTCCTCGCCAAATCCTTCATAAACCAAATGGCATGTGATTCACAGTTTGGCGAGGAAATTGTCCTCGCCAATTTAGCGAGGATTTTTTACCTAGCAAAATTAGCGAGGACAATGTCCTCGCTAAATGGTTCATATATCATTTTATCCATGAATTAAGATTTAGCGAGGGTTTTGTGCTCGCAAAGTCGTCTCTATTTTTTGCGCCAAAATTTTGGTGCCAAAAATTAGCTACAACATAAATTATTTATCGCTAAATTGTCATAAAATATATTTTTCCATTAGCCCATAACAATATTTGCGACTAAAATCATTTTTCGTCGCAATGTTGTCACTAAATGGTGCATTTAGCAACAAATTTTATTGTCCTCGCTAATTTTTATCGCTATTTTGGGTTTTTCTTGTACTGGCCATTTTTGTTATGGTTATTTATCTATAAGCTTGATTATTTTATTGTGGCTTATAATCATGGCCTATGTTATTAATTATTATTTCTGCTCGACCTTTACTAGGTTATGATGATGATGATGATTGATAATTATCCATAGTTAGTGGATTATGGTGTTACAGTCTTACCTAAGGCTGACCAAACTTGCAAGGATTGGGCAAAAAAGGTACCATTTGCACTATGGGGATATAAAACTACAATCAGGACGTCAACGGGAGCTACACATTTTTCTTTGGTCTACAGATTGGGATATAATTAAGGAAGATGGAGTTATTGCACATGTGAAGAGCCTCACCCAGTGAGAGCTATCCCGCAGTAGTATAGAGGCAGTACGCACATCAACTGGTCATCTGTGATTAGTCTAGCTGAGAGGTTAGACGGGATGTAGACTATTGTGGGCACCATTTGAGAAGAGGCTATACAGAGGCATGAGGACTTAGGTGCATAATTTGCCACTTTTTAGGTAGGCTTGACTAGGAGGTTCGATGTTCAAGACACAACTATATCCATTAGGATGTCCAATATCTATCGAGTTGTGTATGGCAATTAGGGTTCCCACCACTTATTGGGGATATAAAAGGATAACACTTTCATCAATAGCCTATGCCTGGCTTTTTTCACAGCCATAGGCCCTTTTTCCACCACCACCAGTGATGGAATGGCTTTCACCTACTCAATAAGAGGACTTTTATCCTTTACCCTTGGACTCTTATCCTTTACCAGTATCACTAGTTCATCCTCTTCCTCCTCTTCTACAAAGTCATCCTTAGGAGCATACATTATATCTCTCTTTTGCTCTATTGGTAGGACTTGAGGTGCTGCACATCTAGTGAGGGACCATCCTGACATTATTTAGCTATGTTTGGCCCGAGTAGGCACTATAGGTCGAGTTTTAAGAGGTGGCATTAAGGAAGCAGCCAGCCTACTAATTATAGCTATTAACCTATCCTCAAATTCTACCAATCTCATATCCAGCTCTTCATAAGTAACTATAGTACTCTATTACGATGCAATCAACCATCTCTAAATCTCATAAAAAATATAAACATATCCTTAAAAAATATTAGTTAAACTGAACATTAAACCAGCCTCTAAACCTGACACTAACTCTAACTCTATTTTCAGCTGCTTGGCCAAATTCTCTCAAATAAGATGACCATTAGGACCCTTGAACCACCTGGGTAAATCTATGATGGCCTCAATAGTCAAAATGTTAGGATGATGCATGAGGATGATGTATGTAAATGATATACAAATGATGCATGATGTATGAAAATCACATCCACACACAAGCATAATAATAAACTTCCATCCTTATTACTCCCACACAAGAGGTCGTCCGATCTCTTTTCTAGGTGGGTTTAGTCCATCGTTCAATAGGAAATCATATAAAAGCATATGGTGTATGGTGGAAAAACCAACAGTATAACCTCTCTTATTTAAAGTGCAATCATATGGGTTTTGGCCATTATATATTTAAGAAATTCAAATAGATTGGGATGGCCCCACCAGGGCATGGCAGCCTTTGATGGATGACCATCTAATTTAGTTGAATTTTTTTGATATATAATGGCCCGTATAGTAAGCAAAAGTATTACGGTCATATTACCTAGTGGAAATAGCTATTGTCATTACATGACCTTATATTCAGGTAGTGAAACTTTAAAGCTACCCAAGCATGGTCTTTGCCAATAGGTCTAGCTTATCATGAGCATAACGAACTATGAGTCACCATTTCATATACCAAATGGTACAGGGCTTAGGTTGGTGGTCCTCCTTGACACCTCCCTACATTGAGTGAATTTAGGGTATGCTTTAAGATTAAATAGGGGCTAGAAAGGGACGTCTAGCATGAATGCAACATGTAATCTTGAAAAGAGATATATTTTTAACCTTAAAAACTCAATTATAATAACTTAACCAAAATACTTTAGAAGCAAGGTCTCAAGGGCCCTATTTGTAAAGACCCTAAATAGGCCCTAGTAGAATTCAAAAGCAATTATACATTATTAAAGTCTAATTAAGCATTATTAGATGAATTATTAGTAGTTATGATCTAATGAATTCATGGTCTTATGTGATAGAGTATATAATAGTCAATTGATATTATAGTGTATAGTGTGTATAATTGGAGCAAAAATATAGTTAAGATATTATTTGGGGCATAAATGTTATTAAGTTATCATTAATTATGTGATAAATATGTGAATTATATGGTATGAATTTTATAAGAGCATAATTAAATTATTATTGTTGGTTTAATAATATTCAAGGGTGTAATTAAAGTATAAAGTATTAGTTTAGGGGTCAATTTGTAAATTTGGCATCTTAAGGGTCAAATGTGAATAAAAGAATGATTTGAGAGGTTGATTTAAGAGAAGTATAAAATATATAGGTCAATGTTAAGTATGCAAGAAGATGAGAGGCATTGGTGTAACATGCAAAAGCTAGAGGGAAATTAGTGGAACATTCAAATTTTGAGGGACCAACAAAGGAATTTTTCCTTTGTAGTATAAAAAGTGAAAGTGGTGTAAAAGAAAGGAAAATTTAAGAAGAGAGAATGAACGGGACGACATTCTTGAGAGGGAGTAACAGAATTTATTTATTCATTTCTCTTTCCTCTTGGTTAATCTTTAAGAAATCTTTGAAGAAATTCTTGCATGTGGATTTTTAAAGAACAAGTTAGTGTATATCTACAAGGTAATTAACTTAATTTGATAATTATTCTTCTTCTTCATCTTCTTGTTTTGGTTGATAGTAGATTGAGTTAAATTCTGGAAGTTTGTGTTAATGGATGAAATTGTTGTGAAAGGAAAAGAAGGAGAAAGTTAGGATCATGAAAGAAAAAGATAGTGAGAGAAAAAGGAGAATTTTGAATAAGATTTGAGTAGCACATCCAGGTTTGGGAACTTATTCTTCATGCATTTGTTTTCCTTGAGTGAAATATGTGATTACATTGTGACATGGTTGCATTTTGACAAGTAACTTGAAATAAAACATCAATCTTTGATGTTTAAATGGACATGCATGTAAGTTCTAAAATTTTGGGTTTGGGTTCATTGGACCTATTTGTATTCTTTTAGTAATATCTTGAGTTTTAGAATATATAATTAGATGATTCCAATTGATTTTTAAAATAGACTTCCAGACAAAGATTTCATAAGAAGAAATCACATTCTAATTCTGCTTTTGAATGGGTCATAACCTAGCTTGAAAATCGGATAAGTGTGCAGTCCTATACTTATAAATAGTCTTCAGTATTTGGATAATATCTTTCAATCTAGAAGTGATATTGAGATGATTCTTAATTTTCTGAAAAATAAAAACATAGGGGAACAAATTTTGTAGAAGACCATTTTGGCTGAAAATGGTGTTTTGAAGGTCAAATATCGCTCACAATTTGAACTTAGAAACCAGTCACTGCCCTGTCATGACTCGGAAGAGGACATGAGTCGTGACTCCCATCTGCCTAAGTCATGTTATCCATCCTATTTGACCCTTTTAAGCCTATAAATTGATACTAAAGCTTATTTATACCTATCTAAACACTATTAGTGCAATAAAAGCATGAAATTAAGGTTTTTAAGCAAGATTAACATATGAACATCATAATTAAAGGTATGGAAACAAGTAATTATATGTTACCTTTGAAGTGTATAGGATTATGAATAAGGAATATAGCTTAATTAAGATAGGTTACTTTAGACTAAGGATGATTCTCTTACATGTAAAGGTATAAAAAGAAATGACTTTTGAATAACGTAAGAATTGAAATGGAAGATGCCATGTTAATCAAACTTATGAACAAATAATGCATAATTGAAATGGGTCAAAAGGATAAGGAAGTAAAGAATTATAGCAATGAATATGAGATTAAAGTTATTAATGAACACTAATATTAAAAAGGCAAATATATATATATATATATATACACACGTGATTGCTTAAAGATGCCTACATATATTAACATACTTAAATGTGGATATCAATACATACATGATAATTAATATTAGAAATACTACCCATGAATGTGTTAGTGTAAGCCCTAGCCCTAATACATTGTAATAAAACACTTTAGTTAATAAATGAGGCATTTGTTTTATCTATTGTATTCCTGTGCATATCATTTGATAGAACTATCCAAGAATGTTGTTTCAGTTTAAGTTATCATGTGTGAGGCACATGGTTGTAAGACCTTGAAACAAATGAGACTTCATTCTAAATATCCCTAGTTAGTCATTGTTATGGGAATAACAATGAATTAAGACTAGTATGCTCTCTCTGATAAGTTGAGTTCTATCTTACGGATCATAAGGACAATAGTGTCAATTAGAGATCATAGATACATGTTAAAGAATATGGTATCTGGATTCGATCCACTCATGAGAACACTACATGGTACAAGTCATAAGTGTTTCTCATATGCAAGTTTTGTATCGGAGTTCTTAGACCTAAAATCTCTATGAAACTCTTTATGAATTACTGTATGCTTTGACATACACCTAACGTGCTCGTAATAGAGTGACAAGTATGGGTATGCTTGGGTATGCATTGATTCATGTTAGAGAGCATGAGAGAAGTGAAGGGATTACCCCTCTCTGTTAGAGAGAAAATATCGGCCACTTGATCAATGAACTGAGAAGTGTATGGCCATACCGAGATGAAATAATGAGTAATCATTATTTATCTGAGAGTTCAGTGTCACTGGAATATCAAGAAAGGAATTAATATATATGAGGATGACTAGTTCCATGCCTTATATTAATTCTGATATTTATGGGTAAGGGACTATGCAAAATTGCATTAGGTCACTAAATGCCATATGCATTTTCATTTAATTTGGAATGCTATAATATCTTGCTAGAGAATATATATAGCCTTTGAATTAATTCATTAATTCATTGCCAACATTAAATGGACCTATAGGATCGCACACAAAGCATTAGGCTTAAAATATTTAAATAAAGTATTGGGCATTAATTTGGACTTTTAATTAAAGTCAAATTAATGTGTGTAATGGGTTTTAAAATTGCTATTGGACCTTGGTCCATGAGAGAGAAAAATTCAGCCCACAAGGTTTAATTTCAATTAATTAATTATCTTGTATTAATTAAGTTAATTGAGTATTAAAGCCTAAAAGAATTTAAATTAAATTAAATCATTTAAATAAATAATGAAGTGGCCGAAATTCCAAGATAAAAATCAAGGAATTTCGGCACATGCACATTAATTATGTTAAGTGATTTTATTTAATTAAATGTCTTGTATTTTATTTCAAATTTGAATTTTAAATTCAAAGGAGAATCAATATATATTACTTATTTTTAGGAAATGATTGAAGTTGAATTAATTATCTTCAAATAGTAAAATTCAGATCAAACACTAGCCAAAAGATAAGGATATATATTAGAAAAGAAATAAAACCCTAAAAGAAAAATAGAGTGCATTTGGCATGAAACCCTAATTTCTTTAGGTTTTGGCGTGAACTTCTCTCTCTCTCTCACTTAATTATTTTGGCCTATTTTCACAAGGAGAAAGGATTGTTCCTCATTCTCTTGTGTTCTTAGGTAGTAATAGCAACCTAAGAGAAGTACAAAATCAAATTTTGTAGCTTCAAACCATAGCCATTACACAATACTTATTTTGAGAGCTAGCAATCTCGATTTTAAGCCGTCGGTCCAATTGTGTGTGAACATAGAGAGGAGTGGCATAAAAGGCTGTTCCTTGGAATTGGTGGTGAAGGTCTAAGGCTAAGATATCCTCCTTGGTTGCTGGTCATCATCAAAATCAAGTTTTAAAGGCATCTAAATTTGTAAGTTTTAAAACCCTAAAATTACATGTTTCGATTCTTGTCATGGAATTGTATGGCATGTATGATTAAATTTTATTATTTTCCGCTGCGTGATCTTTATGTGCATACCATGACATATTCCATCAGAATGTTCATTTGATGCTGGGGTATATGAACCAAGAAAATGAAAACATGTCATGTTATATATATTTGTATGTAAAGACGATGGTACCTAGTTGTATACATATCGATGAATTTAAAGCTACTATATTTAGTTGTATGACTTGTCCTTGAATGGGTTGATATATATATGTGTGTGTGTGTGTGTGTGTAAAAGTCTAGATGATTATACATGATTCCTATTGATTTCTTGAAATTACTATGATACATATAGTTTGAAATGTTAACTTTACTTGTATAAAGAAGTAATGTGATTAGTAGAATATATGTGTACCTATAAACACAGATATATATAGTATGATCTTACATGATTGGGTTTGAATCTTGAAAGATGTTTTAGAGTAATGATTCAAAAAATATGTTTAAAGTGAAATGTATGAATATGTCTTTACTTAATTGAAATGACATGATTAAGCATATGTGTTGTCACATGTTAGCATGCTAAAATACAGATCTACAATGTTATAGACTCAATTATAGAAATCTTATTAAAGTATATAATGGCAATGTTATATGAGACTATGTATACAAGTTTATGCATTAGAGAGGGAGTATCTTGTCATGTGATTGTTACATGAGCAAATTGTATAAATTGTTTATGAATTGTGCATATATGTTTATGTACTGGAGAAGATATATATTTTTACATGATTATGTATAGGTACAGATGGCATTATATAAGTATAGTCTTGACATATAGAATAGTTACATGATTGGATAGGATTACAAGTATAGAATAGTAATACCCAACAGTGAACATGTTCACAGGTTTACAGAAAGTTACACATGAGCGTGTATATGAGTACATTGTTCATAGTTACACAAGAGTATACATGTGCATATAAGAATATGAATGAATAAAGAAAAGATAAAGTAAAGAGATTATACTGCCTACATTGAGTCCAAGAATTGGATAGATAGGCATGCCTATAAGGGTACATTGCAGCTGTGATAGTTTCAACCCCGTTTGGGTGACTAAATAGACATGGTCCCATTTGGGTTATAGCCGACCCCGTTTGGGTCCACTTTATCGATTTACCATACAGTTTTGTCCCTATAAGGGATCACCGTTTAATACCTATGGGTATCTCATTTGTACCTTCGAGTGCCACTGTTATAATCAAATAGTTTTGTACCTTCGAGTGCTACTGTATAACCCGTTATCCACCTCTTTAGAATAGTGTAGGCTTTATACCAAAGTTAAGAAAAGTTTGATGTTTAACTTAAAGTTTCATAAAGCATGGCAATTCCTAAATTGACTTCATAATATATTTTGTATAAGAAATCCCTTTTTATCACATATGGAAATTATGATATTAGAAGAGGTTGCAATATATATTTATGCATAAATATTGCATATAAAAAAATTGTATGCACAGAGTTATATGAATGAAGTAGTGCATCACTAATATCTAGTTATGAACTATATTAGAGATAGTATGTTCCCTCTAGTAATATGTTGCTTGCTTGAGGTAGTTAAATGACTTGTCAATATAAGTGTTTTCTTTGCAATGTAATATAAGAGTTATGTATAGGTATTCATGTTGGTGATTGCCTTTTAATCAATACACTGGGTTATAAGTTTTCCTTATAGCTACTCGTTTTTGCTTTCTACTGGGACATGATGTACAATGTCTTGTATGCAAACATAAAATATTTATGAATTTATAAGTGATAAACTCAATACGATACTGGTATTTGAGATAAAAGTAAGTTATTAATTCAATGTATGCATTAGTACATTAAGTATCACAAATACTTCCTAGATCAATAAATGATGAACTTTTATAGTACTAATGCTCTGTCTTTCTTATGAATATACACATATTCTTGTTGATCATATGCTTATATATATGTGAACATATTTATATATTCCTAGTATATTTCTAAGTGTGTGGTATGAGGAAGGTATGACTTAGTGTAAAGAGTGGTATATCATTTAATGAATGAATTGTAGGTCTAAAGATAAATATGCTTATATGATTAAATGTTGTATATATATAAAGCACCAAGGTCGAATTTACTATCATTAAGTCATTCGAGTACCATATGTGGACTCTTATTTATTCATTTTGACTTGATATCTATTTCACTTGAACATAAGGTATATTTGCAGTTCATGATGTATACTTGTTGGCGACCACTGTGAGTGGTCATTTGTCATATTTTGTGTTTCCCACTAAGCTTTATAGCTTAGCACGGGTTTTTATCCATGTAGGTGGCAAGGATAGTTTTAGACCATGGTGTTATTATTAACGACATAAATTTTGACGATTATGTTAGGTGTTTGACCTATGATTCATATATATAATGGATAATTAGCAAGTTTTTGGCAAAGATTGTGAGATGATATCTAAGGAATTATCAATATCTCTCGCCTCCTGGTATTATAAGTGCTTAAATGCCTTAATGTTTTAAGATTATGGTATAGCATAAGATTGATTATAAGTATGTTTAGATTATATATTAAGATGTTTGAGGAAAAGTTCATATGAATAGAAGAGATCTTGATTCCTGGCATAAATGATGATGTAAGATTTTAAGGTTATTAAGATATACAGAATAAGAAATACAACAAGCATAAGAGTATCTGGATCAAAGGTAGATACAAATGATTATATATGACGACTTTATTGTGGATATAGAGAATGCTTATGGTTATAGTTGTTTATAGCTAAAGCACAGGTAAAAATTTTAGCAATAAAGATAAAGCTACTAGTTTTGACTTTCGAGGACGAAATTCTTTTAAGGAGGAGAGATTTGTAAGGACCTAACCATGGCCCTAATTGAATTATGGTAAATTAATGAGGATTAAGGTTTAATAAGGCAAATTAGATTATTTTGTATTATTAAAGTTAAGTCATATAAAGGGTATATTGGTAATCATGCACATGGATATTGGAGTGTAGCTAAAATACTAAGGAAGAATGCAATTGAATTAAATAAGAAGCTTGGGGTAAAAATGTTAAGAAAATAAGTTTAAGGGTTAAAAATGTATAAGGGCAATCTTAGAATTTCTTGAATAAGATATTTACCCCGCTCACTCTTTTAAGGCTCCCTAAGGAAGCTAGAGATCGGGATAAGGGCAGAAAGTTTAGGGTTTGTGAGTAGCATCTAAAAAGGTAATGCTTCTCCTTGTAGGCCTCTCTCTCTACATTTCTTATCTTGGTTTGATCTCTGGTTTTGAACGATTAAGAGACCCTATTGTGCCTTTATGTGTTAGGGAATAAAGGAAATTAGCAGTAAGAGAGTTGGATCAAAATGAGCTAACGAAGATTGAGCTTCAAACTAGGTATGGAAATTACGTTTACATTTTCCTTGATTTAATTCCAAAGTTTTCCTTTTCTTGTGTGTTTGTCCTCCTTGATGAGGTTAAGGATTAGATGTTAGAAATATTTATAAGATTAAGAGGTTTTAAAATTTAATGAGTATGATTGTGGGTAGGATGGGATTTTTGAGTTTGGGTAGTCGATCTGTAGTATCGGGACTGTATTACACTACGCACGCCCATGCATGAGTTTCCTTCTCCCAGTGTGTGGTAATGCATAGCCTTCTGTCCATTGTTCTCTTCATCACGTGACCATGCAAAAGCTTTCTCCTTCTAGCACGTGGCCACGCAAAAGTTTTCTCCTCCCAGCATGCTGCAATGTCTAACTTGCTGCCATGTTGTTCATCCCACATGCACGGCCACGCATGGGAAGTTCTTCACCCATGCACAGCCACGCATGGGAAGTTCTTCACCCATGAATGGCCACACATGAATGTCTCTTCCCCAATGCACGATAACGTACTTCCTCTCTTTTCCTTATTCGGCCGCATATGCCTTTTTCTCAGTTCTTCTACACGGCCACTTGGCCATGCAACCCATGTAAATGCAAGACCACTTGACCTTTATTTCCATGTAACGCACAGCCACTTGTACACTATTTTCATTGGTTTTTCTTATCTCCAAAACTATAGCTCACTCATAAATAATTTGTGAACCAGTATTTTATAACCTATGCATATGAAGATATTGTTATGAATAGGGTGAAATGAGCTAGCAATAAGAAATGTTGATTATGGTTGGGTATACAAGTGGTGAGTGTTATGTTAATTAATTTGTGATGAATTATTATAGTTCTAAAAGTATTTACAATGGTAAGGTTTAAAATATGATATAGTTAAGCAAGACTTGCTTTGCATGACTACGATAGTTAATATGCAAATTGAATAATGATGGGCTAATAAATTATGAAGTCTATTTTATTGATAAAGACTAGAAAGACATAGTTCATAAAGACCTGGCTATCAAATGAAGTAACATTGAAAGATTTAGAATAATAACCTATTAAAATAAGGAAAGGTGTTCACTTGAAGGCTGATATGAGGGATTTGACGAGGGCACTTTGTATATGAACTGCTTTAAGTAGAATGTGTTTTAGTACATAACGCGAACAAAACTAAGTAGAGTAAAGAGCAATCTAGTAATCGTAAATTTGAAGGCTATTTGTCATGTCCTATAAAGTTGGGATATGGTATGTACTCTATCATAGAAAATAATTTTTCCCAATATCACATGCTAATATTCCATTGCAATGACATGTAAATTACTATGGTATAGTCTATGGCAATTAGAGGGTAGTGGTAAGGTTGCACGTTGAAGCTAAGAAGGGGTATCATGCAATACACTTAATCATGAATGATAGGAGTTGGTTATACTCCAAGTCATAATGGAAAATAATAATTAGCCTAGATGTAGGGGAAAACTACTTGCCTGCCTATTTATGTCCTATGACTTAAATAGAGAAAACCAGTCTGCAAGCAGTGTGCTACTCGCAAGATGAAATGCTTTTGCATATCTTACCTGGGTATAATATGTTATACGATGAAAAAGTATTACTAAACTGTTGAAGCATGCATGATGGGGTTAAGGTAGATAACCTGTTGTCTATGTTCTAATAGACTATAAAAGTGAACTAAAAGATGAAAGTTATACCAGTGTCGATCTTAATTCAAAAGAGAACCTACCCGTATTCTTATATGGATCATAATTGCATGAGTATTGTTTAAAGTAATTATTCATTGATGGGAGTTATGATGGTATGAAAGCTACTAGTGACAAATAATAATAAGGTACACAATTAAGAATTATTTATGAGTTATGTAAGTTTATATGGTATAGTTGATTCGACCATGCTATGATGAGTAGTCTGTGTCAAAAGATGAACAAATATGAGAACCTCAAATGTATGAATCGCTATGATTATATATATGGACATGCATATAATCTTAGGAAGACTTTTAATTGCAAGAACTACACTTTTACAGTTATTTTATTGACTTCATGCATAATGCTAGGTATGACAAGATTAACCAATGAAAGTAATACTTTATTGTGTTTGCATTATCATGTAAATTAGTATGATATGTATGAAGGATGTTTATGTAGCTATGTGATTAAATAATCTGCAACCATGTATATTGGAGCCTATTGCTCAACATTGATATATGACAAGAATAATGTGCACTCGTTTATGAATGTGGCTTTAAGCTGAATGACGTACTAAGTAAAGAAGAATATGTTGAATCTGAATATGCTTAAGAATGGTAATACCTGTAGGTCTTAGTTCAGTTGTGGATTAGATAGGCATGCCTAGAGGGATACAGTCGCAACTGCCGTAGTTGACCCCGTTTGGGTCTTATTCCTTAATGGAACCATCGTTTGACCCCATTTGGATCCATAGTTTGATCCTTGCTGGAACCATTGCTTGACCCCGTTTTGGTCCATTGTTTGATATCTTCGGATATCCATAGTTCGATACCTTCGGGTATCCATTGCTCCCGTTATCCACCCTTGGAACTAGTACTTAGGCAGGCTATCAAAGATGATAAAATGTACATAACATAAATAAAATGTGTAATTATTGCTCCATTTATACGATATAAGCATGATGAATTGCCTATTATGGTGTTATATCCTAATTCTTGATGACTTAAAACTATTTCTATGAAATGAAATGCCATATTATGTGTTACATTACTATGATATCTCACATTTATTATGAAGAAGGTTCTCGTGTGAGTGTCGTTACGAGCTAGGCTCACCAAAAGGCTCCACGATGAATAGTTTGGCCGATTGAGCCACAAGCTTACAACATTATATTAAAAGTTATACGAACCACAGTATATATAATGATCTTTATGTATATGGAAATTATAGTATGTTGCATATGGTATGAGGACTTGGTCCATTAATCATGATATGTGGCACCTGTTCGTTGAAATGGTATGCATTTAGTATGTATATGAACATTTCATATGTATCTACATATGTATAATTTTGATATAAACCCAAATGCAAACCATGATGTACTATGATGTGGTATGATGTCTTAAACTGCAATGATAAGATAGTTGTTAAATGGCATAAGCACTTCGATGTGTATAGATTTAATATTGAATACAGGAATTATGTACTGATATGATTAATGCATTAAGTTAACATTTTGTACTATCAACAACCTGGATGCATGAATTATGTAGTAGTAAGGATTATGAGGGTATAAATCAAGCTAGTTATGGAAGAAAGAAAGTAAACTTATGATAGTAATTTGACAAGTTTTGAGATAAGATAATTTACAATATGCTCTAGACGTTGGTAAGTAGGATTTTATTATTAAGTTTGAGAACTTCCCCAATATGTCCATTGTGATATGATCAACATAATAGACACATATGTTATCCCATTCTATTATGAAAGTTTACATGATGAGATGAATTGTGTAAAGAGGTTATGTTCATGCATATAGTGTTTTGTTCCTCACTAAGCTTTATAGCTTAGCATGGGTTTGCTTATCCGTGTAGGCTTCAAGTTCAGCTCCAGAGGATCGAGCTAGATGCAGTTGCCTTGAGTATTTTGAGATTCTTGAAGGCCATTTATGTTATAATTATTTAATTATAAGTATTTTATTGTGGCATGTAATTATGGCCTGTTCTATAATTATTATTATATCTGCCTGACTTTACTAGGTTTATAATGATGATGCTGATGATGAATGATGGTTATCCATGGTTAGTGGATTAGGGTGTTATAGTTAGTGGCATCAGAGCCTAGGTTGAGTCTTTTTTGGGCAATAAGGAATTAAGGAATTGCTCTGGAAGATTAAGATGATATTGGTTTAGACCATGGTGTTATTGTTAACGACATACATTTTGTCAATTATGTTAGGTGTTTGACCTATGATTTATATATATATTGGATCATTAGCAAGCTTTTGGCAAAGATTGTGAGATGATATCTGAGGAATTATCAATATCTCTCGCCTCCTGGTATTATAAGTGCTTAAATGCCTTAATGTTTTAAGATTGTGGTATAGCATAAGATTGATTATAAGTATGTTTAGATTATATATTAATATGTTTGAGGAAAATTTCATATGAATAGAAGAGACCTAGATTCCTGGCATAAATGATGATGCAAGATTTTAAGGTTATTAAGATATATATAATAAGAAATACAACGAGCATAAGAGTATCTGGATCAGAGGTAGATACAAATGATTATATATGACGACTTTATTGTGGATATAGAGAATGCTTATGGTTATAGTTGTTTATAGCTAAAGCACAGTTAAGAAATTTTAGCAATAAAGATAAAGCTACCAATTTTGAATTTTAAGGATGAAATTCTTTTAAGGAGGAGAGATTTGTAAGGACCCAACCATAGCCCTAATTGAATTATGGTAAATTAATGAGGATTAAGGTTTAATAAGGCAAATTAGATTATTTTGTATTATTAAAGTCATATAAAGGGTATATTGGTAATCATGCACGTGATTTTTGGAGTGTAGCTAAAATACTAAGGAAGAATGCAATTGAATGAAATAAGAAGCTTGGGGTTAAAATGTTAAGAAAATAAGTTTTAAGGGTTAAAAATGTATAAGGGCAATCTTGGAATTTCTTGAGTAAGATATTTAACCCACTCACTCTTTTAGGGCTCCCTAGGAAAGCTGGAGATCGGGACAAGGGCAGAGAAGTTTAGGGTTTGTGAGCAGCATCTAAAAAGGTAATGCTTCTCGTTGTAAACCTCTCTCTCTCTACATTTCTTATCTTTGTTTGATCTCTGGTTTTTAAGGATTAAGAGACCCTATTGTGCCTTTATGTGTTAGGGAATAAAGGAAATTAGCAGTAAGAGAGTTTGATCAAGATGAGCTAAGGAAGATTGAGCTTCAAACTAGGTATGGGAATTAGGTTTATGTTTTCCTTGATTTAATTCCAAAGTTTTCCTTTTCTTGTGTGTTTGTCCTCCTTGATGAGGTTAAGGATTAGATGTTAGAAATATTGATAAGATTAAGAGGTTTTAAAACTCAATGAGTATGATTGTGGGTAGGTTGGGATTTTTGAGTTAGGGTAGTCGATATGCAGTATCGGGACTGTATTACACTAGGCACGCCCATGCATGAGTTTCCTTCTCCCAATGCGTGGCCGTGCATAGCCTTCTGTCCATTGTTCTCTTCAGCACATGGCCACACAAAAGCTTTCTCCTTCAAGCACATGGCCACACAAAAGCTTTCTCCTCCCACCACGCAGCCACGCCTAACTTGCTGCCATGTAGTTCCTCGCCCATGCACGTCCACACATGGGAAGTTCTTCACCCATGCTTGGCTAAGCATGGGAAGTTCTTCACCCATGTATGGCCACGCATGAATGTCTCTTCCCCAATGCACGGCAGCGTACTTCCTCTCTTTTCCTTGTTTGGTCGCATATGCCTTTTTCTTAGTTCTTCTACACGGCCACTTGGCCATGCAACCCATGTAAATGCAAGACCACTTGACCTTTATTTCCATGTAATGCGCAGCCACTTGTACACTATTTTCATTGGTTTTTCTTCTCTCCAAAACTATAGCTCACTCATAAATAATTTATGAACCAATATTTTATAGCCTGTGCATATGAAGATATTGTTATGAATAGGGTGAAATGAGCTAGCAATAAGAACTGTTGATTATGGTTGGGTATACAAGTGGTGAGTATTATGTTAATTGATTTTGTGATGAATTATTATAGTTCTAAAAGTATTTACAATGGTAAGGTTTAAAATATGATATAGTTAAGCAAGATTTGCTTTGCATGACTACGACAGTTAATATGCAAATTGAATAATGATGGGCTAATAAATTATGAAGTCTATTTTATTGATAAAGACTAGAAATACATAGTTTATATAGACCTGGCTATCAAATGAAGTAATAATGAAAGATTTAGAATAATAACCTACAGAAATAAGGAAAGGTGTTCACTTGAAGGCTGATATGAGGGATTTGACGAGGGCACTTTGTATATGAACTGCTTTAAGTATAATGTGTTTTAGTGCATAACACGCACAAAACTAAGTAGAGTAAAGAGCAACCTAGGAATTGTAAATCTGAAGGCTAGTTGTCATGTCCTATAAAGTTGGAATATGGTATGTACTCTATCATAGTAAATGATTTTGCCCAATATCACATGCTAATATTCCATTGCAATGACATGTAAATTACTATGGTATAGTCTGTGGCAATTAGAGGGTAGTGGTAAGGTTGCATGTTTAAGCTAAGAAAGGGTGTCATGCAATGCACTTAATCATGAACGATAGGAGTTGGTTATACTCCAATTCATAATGGAAAATAATAATTAGCCTAGATGTAGGGGAAAACTACTTGCCTGCCTATTTATGTCCTATGACTTGAATAGGGAAAACCAGTCTGCAAGTAGTGTGCTACTCGTAAGATGAAATGCTTTTGCATATCTTACTTGGGTATAATATGTTATACGATGAAAAAGTATTACTAAGCTGTTGAAGCATGCATGATGGGGTTAAGGTATATAACCTGTTGTTCATGTTCTAATAGACTATAAAAGTGAACTAAAAGATGAAAGTTGTACCAGTGTCGATCTTAATTCAAAAAAGAACCTACCTGTATTCTTATATGGATCATAATTGCATGATTATTGTTTAAAGTAATTATTCATTGATGGGAGTTATGATGCTATGAAAGCTACTCATAGCAAATAACAACAAGGTATGCAATTAAGAATTATTTATGAGTTATGTAAGTTTATATGGTATAGTTGTTTCGACCATGCTATGATGAGTAGTCTGTGTCATAAGATGAACAAATATGAGAACCTCAAATGTATGAATTGCTATGATTATATATATGGACATAGGAAGACTTTTAATTGCAAGAACTACACTTTTATAGTTATTTTATTGACTCATGCATAATGCTAGTTATGACAAGATTAACCAATGAAAGTAATACTTTATTGTGTTTGCATTATCATGTAAATTACTATGATATGTATGAAGGATGTTTATGCGGCTATGTGATTACATAATCTACAACCATGTATATTGGAGCCTATTGCTCAACATTGATATATGACAAGAATAATGTGCACTCTTTTTTGAAATATGGCTTTAAGTCGAATGATGTACTAAGTGAAGAAGAATATGTTGAATCTGAATGTGCTTAAGAATGGTAAAGCCTGCAGGTCTTAGATCAGTTGTGGATTAGATAGGCATGCCTAGAGGGATACAGTCGCAGCTATCGTAGTTGACCTCGTTTGGGTCTTGTTCCTTAATGGAAGCATCCTTTGACCCCATTTGGGTCAATAGTTTATTCCTTGCTAGAACCATTGCTTGACCCCATTTGGGTCCATTATTTGATATCTTCGGATATCCATAGTTTGATATCGTCGGGTATCCATTGCTCCCGTTATCCACCCTTGGAACTAGTACTTAGGCAGGCTATCAAAGATGATAAAATGTACATAACATAAAGAAAATGTGTAATGATTGCTCCATATATGATGATGTAAGCATGATGAATGGCCTATTATGGTGTTATATCCTAATTCTTGATGACTTTAAACTATTTCTATGAAATGGAATGCCATATTATGTGTTACATGACTATGATATCTCACATTTATTATGAAGAAGGTTCTCGTGTGAGTGCCGTTACGAGCTAGGCTCACCAATGGGCTCCATGGTGAATAGTTTGGCCGTTTGAGCCACGAGCTTACAACATTATATTAAAAGTTATATGAACCATAGTATACATAATGATCTTCATGTATATGGAAATTATAGTATGTTGCATATGGTATGAGGACTTGGTCCATTAATCATGATATGTGGCACCTGTTCATTGAAATGGCATGCAAACCCATTAGTATGTATATGAACATTTCATATGTATCTGCATATGTATAATTCTGATATAAACCCAAATGCAAACCATGATGTACTATGATATGGTATGATGTCTTAAATTCCAATGATAAGATAGCATTAAGGAATAAGTGTGTATGAACCCAAAATGAGAATTAAGTAAAGATATATGAAGAAATCAAGTATAACAATAATTCTATGGTTGTTAAATGGCATAAGCACTTCGATGTGCATAGATTTAATATTGAATGCAGGAATTATGTAACGATATGATTAATGCATTAAGTTAACATTTTGTACTATCAACAACTTGGATGCATGAATTATGGAGTACTTCCCCATAAGCTTACATGATGCTCTAGACGTTGGTAAGCAAGGTTTTATTATTTAGTTTGAGAACTTCCCCAATATGTCCATTGTGATATGATCAATATAATAGACTCATATGTGACCATGCTGTTGTGAAAGTTTACATGATGAGATGAATTGTATAAAGAGGTTATATTCATGTATATAGAGTTTTGTTCCCCACTAAGCTTTATAGCTTGGCACGGGTTTGTTTATCCGTGTAGGTTTCAAGTTCAGCTCCAGAGGATTGAGCTAGATGCAGTTGCCTTGAGGATTCAAGATTCTTGAAGGCCATTTATGTTATAATTATTTAATTATAAGTATTTTATTGTGGCATGTAATTATGGTCTGTTCTATAATTATTATTATGTCTGCCTGACTTTACTAGGTTTATGATGATGATGCTGATGATGAATGATGGTTATCCATGGTTAGTGGATTAGGGTGTTACACTTGTCCTAAATTACTTATTCCTACACACAGTCAACAAATCACGCGCTAAGCAACAGTGTTGTCTAATGGTAGATACAACTACATAAGATTTCATTTAAACAAATTTATTTTACTTCTATTTTTATTTTATTATCATTATTATTTTTTTTATTTATTTATTTGTCTATAAGTATTTTTCGAATTACTGTTTAGTTCTTGTTGACTTTATGTCCTTACATGTTCATCTTTTTGTTGTTGTTGTTGCTTATAATTTTCAACAATTATTTTACCTTTATGTCCCTGCGTTTCTAATTAGCTATATAATAATTTTTGTCTATCACTTCATTTGTTATTCTATTTATTTTACCTTGTTCGAATATTATTATGAACTTTTCATAGTTTATAAACTTTGCCTCATTGAGCATACTGCTTGTGTAATTCGATTTTAATATTATTATAGATTTCCTCGCTGGTTGACTAAGCGATAGTTTATTGTACTAAATTCCTGAGTTGTTCTTAAACTTTTCATCTTTTAGTACGATCTCATTTAGATCCTTACTTCTATCAAAATAGCATTTACATCTTATTTGTTTCCTCAGTAGGATCTCTAAATTCTGTATTTCGGTGAATTAATCTTTAAGTCCCTTTTCTAATTCAATCGGTCTTTTTGTCGTTTCTTTCCTTATAATTACCATTCTACCTTTTATTTCTCCTTTCTAATATTTTCACCCTAAAATTTCATTTCTATTTGTTTTAGTATTTAAATTTACTTGCTTTGCCAAAATTATGGTTTTAGTTCTATTTTCTCAACTTTTTGAATAAATTACAATCTTGCCTTTTATTTATTAAATTGTTCAAAATTCCCTCATTTGTTCTTTCTGTCAGTAATTTTACTATCTAGTGACTATTTTACCCTTATTTAGTCTTTTGTATCTTAATAGATACCCTTATTTAGTCTTATTCCTCAGTTACATTTTAGTTTTCAATATTTCTTTATGTAAAGGTAATTTACCATTTTACCCTTCTATATAACTTTTTGATAATTAAATTCAATTGATCCTCTCATTTTCATGACTTTGCTATTTGATCCTTTATTACTTATTTTCTTATTAATTTTATACCTGATTCATACTTGAGTGTAAAATTACAATTTGGTCCTCGAGGTTTTTCTATGTTTTATTATTGTGCTAAGTTACTCTAATGTCATCCTTTTTGGTTTCTTTTTGCTTTTATTCCATTTTAAGTTCAATATTTACATTTCAACCTCTACATCTTTCCATGTGATGTTAAATTACAATTTGATCAATAAACTTTATATTTTTTATGTTTGACCTTATGTGACTTTTATTTTAACTCTTTTTGCTTCTTTTGACTTTTATTTTCTTCTAAATGTAAAATTTTCATTTTGGTCCTTATACTTATCCATGAAGTGATAAATTATATTTTAGGCCCTAAAATTTTATTATTTACGATTTTGCCCCTTTGTACTTATTTAACCATTTTAACTCCTTTAACCACATTTTTTACGCCAAATTACAGTTTTGCTTCAGTTTATCAAGTAGTTATAATTTTCCCCTTTTGAGTCTATTAATCATATTTCACATTATTTCTTATTTAATTAACTCAATAGTATCCTTCATGCATGATTTATTATTTAATTCATGTTTCCTTATATATTTACCATTTTGCCTCTAGTGATGACCAGTGGCAATCCTTAAACCTTTATATATGAGACGAGGATTGTATGATTGTCTGACTGTATGTGAAGCCTCAAAGCTGTATGTGTATACTGTATGATTGTATGAGAGAGGAGACCACTTGAAGGTAGTCAATCCTTGATAATAGCTTACTGTATGATTCTACCGTTGTATCTATGTCCCTATGGCTAGCCATTATATCCTAGGATCCTGGATCACCCACCATACACTAAGGGCAACTAATTATTTACTTAATGTTATATTTTTATGCTAGACTTTATGTTATTTCAATTATGTATCATGTCATACTTTCTCATTCTTCATGCATGCATTCATCCTTAATGTAAAGCCATAATGTACATATTAAATAACATTCAAATGTATTAAAAATATAGTATTTCCAAAAGAGGTACCATTCGGCCTCCATAATAAATCCAACATGCCACATGGTTTCTTCTTCCTTTTCATGCTTTACATATAGAAACATTTACTTTATGTGATTATATGTTATCATACATCCATGGTACTTTATTATTTCTTAGTTACACTTATGCACATCATTATGTTCCCATATATAACATGATGTCTAATTGAAATCTTGAATTCTAATTCATCGATTTATACTTATTTTTCATCGTAAAGCCTAATTTAAATCACATATTTAATTGATTGTCAAAACATCACATAATACACCTTACTACATAATTCGACCACTTAATGTTCATCACCTTTTTGTTTAATTTCATCACTATTTTTCCTTTATTTCATGATATTACATCTTTATATCATAATCTTTGAATTTATTTCTTATTTCTACTTATGTTCACTTAGTTAAATAATGACACATCTTTATGATAACATGGTAAATTTCATGTCTATATATTAATTTAAGCTCTAATCAATCATAATGTATTTATTCATTGTGGTGTTATTCAATTTATGTTTAATACATCAATTAACAAAAATGATACATTAAGCCATTTAGAACACCATTCGGCACTAAATAGTTCTCCCACCTAATGTTTAGTTTCTTTCTAATTTCATGCTTATTTCATGTTAATTCATCATTTTACTAAGTTATCTTAAGTTATTTCCCATTATTCCTTAAATTTACTTAGTTACATAATATAATTTTCATGCCAAAATTTAAAAATTAAATGAAATAAAGTATAATTCGTATTTACTAACCTCTTTTCAAGCTCTCCTTCCTAACTGCTCTATATTTCCATCCTTTTTTCCATTTTTCCAATCTTAATTCCTCTTGTTTCCAACCTTGGCCGAAACTCTCATGAGTTCTTCCTTCACATTTCTTCATCCATAATTCAATTTCAATTCAAAATATGAATTTTCATGTCAAAATCTATCTAAAAATCTATTTAAAACATTAAATCATTACTAAATCACTTACCTGAATTTTTGCTCCAACTTTTTTCCTTGCAATTTCTTTCATCTTCTCCACTCAAAATGAGCTCTAGATATAGCTAGGAATTAAATTAAGGCATTAGAATTATAAATGACATAAAATTTGGTAGATTTCCCTTAGTGAAAATGAAAGAAAACTGAAGACAAAGAGGGAAGAGTGGGACGGCTGGAAGAAGGGAGAAGATGACTAAGTTCACCAAATTTTTCTAATTTTTTTCTTATTTATACCCATGTGAATTGGGCCAAATTAGGTCCAATCACTTGGCCCAATTTTACCTAAATAACCCATTTTTGGCCCAAATAATCCCTCCACTAATTTCCTTGCCCATTTTCTGGTTTCAATCAATTCTAACCGAATTTCTCATGACAATTATACCTTTAAACCAATGAAAAATGCCCTTTAACTTGGCTAATTAATTTAAACTTGGTTTTCACCCTTTTTCGGAAACTTGTGTACCACTCATCATAATGTACTGAAATTTTACTTCACATGTCCAGACATATGCAGGAGAGTGTGGTTAAAATTTTAAGTCATTCTGAAATCGTTTTGATATAGTTCCAGCTTTGGAGGTAAAATAGCCGATCTGAAGCCTGAAAATTCAAAGTTATCAGAAAAATTATTTTTCACTTACAGACATTAATTTGGACTATTTATAGTAAATCTGGGTAAACGAAAAAATTTTTGGAGATCCGTAAAATATTTTTGAGTCCAGTCAAACTTTCGGTCAATTCTTTCTAAGTACTGAGCAACTCTTCGCAATATGTTTTGAAGGCTTATTTAACCTCAATTTCGTCTCAAATTGTACCACCGGACTCTGTTTAATACCTATTTTCTTATTCTGTATTAAGTCAAATTGTCCGACAAGTCACTAATTCTCAAAATTTTATGGACTGAACATGTTTAACTCTTATACGCTTTCAAGTTTTTTTATACTGTATTGCTGTAATTACTCTAAAAACTACCTTGGAGTTACTGTACACACTCTAAAACATGTCATGTATGTCAAATGCAAATTTCGAGGTGTTACAGCAGTGGTGGTAGTGGTGTTGGCGACTTGGTGGTGGTAGTAATGGCAACAGTGACGATGGTGATTTGACGGTATTTAGTATTAATACAATATTTACCGTATTATACAAATTAAAGGGTTTATGTTGTATTATTTTATATAGTGTATGTATAATAATGAAACTTATAATGTATTATATTATTCCCACATTAATTTTTCAAAAAACCTTTTAAATATTATATTTTGTATTAATTTGTATTATATTATATTATGCCATGTACAGTGTAGAAAACCAATCATTTCCTTTAATTTCGAGTACTATACTGCATTGGAAAGCATACTGAAATTTATTATATAATACTAAAAATCACGTTATCGGGCATATAAACCATTAGGTGCCACCAATAAACTAAATTCTTAGATGACTAACAGATGGATCCCTGTTCAAAGTTAGAAACACTTACATGGGTTCGTTTGAAAACGAGTCGTAACTCCTACTTCATTGTTTGAGATCGGCCATACACAAGCTCCGATAGCTTAACCTGGCCCAGGAGCCCCCTAGAACCAGGTTCTTGTTACGATAATAAATATATGCACTGCCTTCGATTCTTATGAGTGAAAACAGGTCGAAATGAAAGCATACAGGAAAATCAAATTAACAATTCAAACGATCCATGAAGAGTAACAAAAGCACTTCAACCACACTAAACTGGAAATTAAAAATATCATAGCATGGCCACAACATATTATAAATTGAGCAGTAAGCAAGACTTAGAGCTCATGCAATTATCAGTGAACCAATGCTTTGTGTAGGCCTCAAGATGGATGACTTATTTTCCGCATTGTTTAGATCTTGTAAAGATGGTAAAACTAAAAATATGATAAACATGTATGCCTCTTTTTCCCCTCTTTTGCGTTAAAAAAAAAAAAAAAAAAGAACCCAAGAACACTACACCAATGAGGTCGGTATAGAAGAATATATATATGTATGCAAAGTTTTAGAGTCCTAATTGAATTGATGATATGAAATGTTCTCCAATGTACAAAAACTAGCTTTGAACAAAATTCACAAGTATATAATTAAACTCTAGGCCATCGTTGGATAATTTTATCAGCAGTTCAAGGCCTCCAGGGTGGAGGAGGTGGTGGGCTCTGGGGGTATTGTGGTGGAACGGCTGAGAAGATTGTATTCTTATCAATGCCAAGGCCACCGCTACTAGTAAGAGAGACAAGCGCAGCAACTAGACCTGCATTTCCTGCTATGGTAGGCTCAGTGTAGTTATTATTGTTTCGCACATCATGGAAATTGTCAAACCTATCAGGCCCTCCAACCATAGCTCCTGTTACATTATTAGGATTGGGATTGCGGGTGTCACGCCATTTCCATCCACCTGTGCAAGAGTACCACTTATGGTCGTTAGGGATCGATGCCCCGCGGTGATGCACATGTCTGGGGAACTTTTTTCCATAGCCTACCACATAGCTCATGTTCATGGGATTTTTGCCAAGAATGTAGTCTATCTGCAATATCAGAGCATAGCAGAATCAAAGTTTAGGACCCAAGCCTAAAAAGTGTATGATGTTGGTAATGTAATTTGAATCTCGACAGGAAGGGGTACCTGGGAGGTGGCAAAACTCCGAAGCTCATTCAATGAAATAAACTTGGGGCCGCATTTTAGCCCTGGAGCATCACTGGCATTCAAATAATCAACAAATATTGATGCCAAGAAGGCAGCATTAGCCACATGCTGAAGAGGTTGTGGCCTTCCATTGTTTAGTTGGATCATCCCTCCTGCATTAGTTTATAAATTGCCTAAGAATCATCTGCTTATAGATTTGAGCAAGTTAATATAAGTGAGGCAGCATATGTATCAATGTATGTATGTAGTTTATGCATGTACCTTTCGTCCAGTTGAATACATGGAATTGTTGAAGATAAGAACACATAGTAAGACCAGTGACATTGTGATACATCTTCAACATGTCCTCATAAGGGTATCCTGGATTAAGGAATATCCTGTACCTGGTTAACAACAACATAGCTGAAGGTAACTTATTATCCCAACTTGGCACCCACAAGTTTGGAATACCAAAAAAAGCCTTGGAGTTCTTAGGAATGCCAGGATTTGTTGCCAATGAAATATAAGATACATTTCCTGTGGCATAATACAACCAAGTAGAACCCCACATGTACTCATCGTAATAGCCAGTCGAGTTGTAAAAATACTCGATATAAGGTTGTCCACGAGAGTATGATCTTCGTCTTCCACTATCCCTAGCAAAGGAAAACACAGTTTCTGCACCTTTTACAAGCTTTTTCGAATAGGCAGCATTGTCTCGGAAAACTATTGAGGCTGCTGCCATGGCGGCTGCCATTTCTCCTGCAAGGTCAGGACCAGCTGTTAGGGATATTGATGGGCGCTTGTAGTTCATATCTTCTGGTCTTTGCCAGCAGTAACGGTCATCCGGTGTTGAAGAGCCATTTAGTGATCCGCCAACCTATATATATGTATACAAACACACATAGCACCCTCATAAAACATTTTGGAATAAAATGGTACCAACACAATATAGATCCCATATAATTAGACTACCACATAAGTGGCTTTAGGCAACATCAGCAAAATTGTTGCAATAGCACATCTAAACTAACAGTTCAACAACACTGATAGATGTCTTATAAATTATATTTCAAATATTCTCACGATTCACTATACATATCACGATTTGATAATTATGCTCATGATCATAATATTTACTAGCATTGTGGTGCAATAAAACAATAAATTCTTAATGTAGTGTTAATTGAAATAATGATTTTCATTTTGTTCAAGTGATCATATACAGTTCATATTTCAGTTTTGAGGACTTGATGAACAAAGGCTTCAATGTTACATTTTAGAATAAATATTTATTATTTACGAGGGACAAAAAGCAGAGGAGGAGAATTTCACTTGACAGAATCTGTTTACATTTGTTCATTAAGAAATTGATTAGATGAAATTTGTTGATTTCAATTATGTTCCCTCTTGACGCTTACATGGGAAATCTGATTAGCTTAGTTTTCAGGAACTCTGGCTTATGTTGCCCTGTCATCTAATGCACCAAATCAAGTGAGATATGCCTCATTTTCAAGCAGAATTCCTGATCAATAGGTAATATCTCAATTATATAGATCATTTATATGGTACCTGGCAATATATTTTGTCAATTCTGGTTGCAGTGGAATTGAAAGTGAGGAGCAGGTAATCAGTACCCCACTTTATGAGATCCCTTACATGGTTATACTCGCCAATGGCCTTATATTTGTGATTGTATTCAATGAGACTCCAGCTCAACAGTGTCATGGTATATGCCATTGGAAAATTGAACTTGATATTGTCTCCAGCATCATAATATCCTCCTACAACCCCTCCCTTTAAATCTGTATCATTCCCATCTTGTAATCCTGAATTCCCTCTCCATGCTATTCCATAGTTACCCTTTGGCAATTTACCAGCTGCACCATATATTTCCATTAGTCTTTGGCTTGGCAATTAATAATATGATTTACATATGCATAATAATTATCAGATGGAAAAAGAAAAGAGAAATATATGGGGGTGTGAAGTGTTTTGACTTACATTTCTGGGCATTAAAGAAGAGGAGAGCCTTGTGGAGAGCAAGAGTGTAATTGTCAGGAGGGGGAGGTGAAGAGGTATGGTTAGGCAGAGTCTTGGTGATGATGATGGGAAGACCAATTACCAGAAAAGCAATGAGAATGGAAATAAGAGTCCATTTGAAGGCCTTGTAGCTGCAAACGATTCAACCCAAGTCCACGTACTTGTTCTTCTTGGTTTCTTGTGGGTATAGCAACCAGCTTTGTTGGGTCTCGTCAAGATTTTGATGATCATGATTATGAGATTGAAAGGCCGCTCTATCCCACTCCAAGTTCCTGCTTCTCTCATCCTCTGGATCTGCTCTATTTATTATATCAAATGATCCTCCCCAGCTATTCCTCGTCTGCATTTTTGTTTTTCTTTTGACTGAAAACCAATTAGATGATCATGGCTTTGCTTCCAGGTAAAGCCAACGTACAGAATTTCCTGTATTGGCCAGTGGTATTTATGAGGAACAGGCAAGCTAGTTAGGTGGTTGGGCTATATCTCGGAAGAATATATATGGAATATTGAAGTAAATGGCAGCTCTAGGCATTCCTTTATATTTTGTAATTCAGGTTTTATTGTTCCTATCAGTATGATGCACATGGCAGACGAACACAGGGGAAGAGAGATCAGAAAGCGAGTTTCTTCCCCTTTTTTTAGAATTAAGACGTCAAACAAACTAATTAGCTTAATTAATTAATGGGTTCGTCTCAATATAATAATAAGGTTTGAAGTTCTTGATCTAATTAGGGAAAGAAAGTAAAAGCTAGGCAGCTGTTTATGACGGAGAGATGTGACCACTTAGCTATCATATTCATATGTTTAATAGTCAATTTTGATTGCGAAAGTCATAAATTACGCGTTGCCGTGCTTCATATGCAGTTTTCTTATTCATTTTCTTTACTTGATAAATTTGGAGCCAATAGGAAAATAGGAAATGACGTATAGGATCCATGAGTTTATGTAAAATTTATATACCGAATTTAGGTAATAGTTTTTATTTAGGGTGAATTTATTTAGCCAAAATAGGACTAATTTGCATATATATTTCCAAGTCATGCATTATTATACACGCTCTCCTCGTCTCTTCCATGAACAAACTCAATACTTACAAACAGATGTCTCCACGTTAGTTGTCATATATATATATATATATATATATATATATATATATATATATATATATATATATATATATATATATATATATATATATATATATATAATGTTTCCATATGTAATTGCATCTTGACTTTTTCAAATGAAAACTCTCCTAGATGGTATCATTCATTAACCTGTGATTATTAATTTGTTAATAATTCATTAATTATTTCACTCTCTCTGGCTGTATGAATCCATTGTTTATATAAGTTGAAATGGTCGTGGGCTTAATTACGCATGATTGTAGTTGTTAGAATGTGAACATTATTTGAGAAGTCAGCTCTCTTCTTTCCCTGTGCAACATATAAATTATAATACAACTAATAGGCAACGGCGCTACGTGCGCTGAATTTGCAAAATCAAATTTTTTGTAAGGAAAAAAATATCTATTTTAGATTTTTTTTTTGGGTTAGATAATGTTGTTTATATTTTGAATTGCTTGTTAACTTTTTAGGCTTTTTAAATTTGTGCATACATTATATGAATAATAGCACCTTATGAGACATAAAAAAAATTATAAATAGACATATAAATTATTGTAATTGTTTCTTAGTATATTAGTGTGTTATTTATAAGGAGACCATTTTTTAAAGTCAATTTCATCCGTGATCACTATACTTATACCTAATTCGCCCAAAAATAATTTATTTATTTTTCGTAACTTAAATATTACTGAACTTATAACATTTTTGTAAAAAAAATATTTTAATCAGTTTTCGGCAATAATTTTTATCGGAATACTAACTTAGCATACTACGCCGTATGCCTGAACGCACGTGCTATAATACGTCAACAGTCATATCACCGAAAGAGGTCATATCACATGACACGTCAGCATGCCACATTATATTTTTGGACACACGTGGCCTTTCTGATGATGTTACTCCTGACGTGTTATATCACGTGTGTCCAAGCATATAACGTGACATGCCACATCAATATTCCGACTAAAGTAATTTTTGAAAATCGATCAAAATAATTTTTCTATAAAAAGTTGATAAGTTCGATTACATTTAAGTCATGAAAAATAAGTCCGTTATTTTTAGACGATTAGGTGTAGGTCTAGTGATCATACATGAAATTAACCTCATTTTTTATTACAATGGAAGATATTGGCTGTACTTTTTTCTTTCTTTCTTTTTTATCTATGAGCGAAAACTTGCAAAAGAGATAAATACACTTTGATATCTAAATAGTTCTCTATGAGAACCTAATAATTAAAGCTCGACAATATTTATTTTCTAATTCTCAAGTTTTTTAGCCTTTAAAGTATTGTGTCAAGCTTCATTTATATAAGCTGCTTATTTTTGGTCTTTTCTGCCGTTGTTGTGTTGAGCCATTGCTGCAGTCTAGCTTGTTGTTAGACTAATATTTTTTAAGCCGCAAGCTTGAAATATATACTTAGACAAAGAAAAATTAAATATTATAATTTATAACAACATAGTTAGAATACTAAAAATAAAGTATGTGAATTGACTATGTCATTGATTATCTTTCTTGCTGTATACAATTCGAATTTGATGAAGGTCGAACCGGGATCACTTGCTAAAAGAAATTAAGTAAATAATGGAGTTGTATTTTTCATTAATCTCCTTGAATTCAAAGATTAACGTAACATATGAAATCAAGGTGAAATAAAAGAAAACATAGCCAATGAATTAGAAGGCATTATTGTTAGCTATAAGAAAAGATAATTAACATGCAAAAGAAGGAGAGATGCCTTTGGTACTACCTTGAGCACAACTGTCGTGTGCCTGCGAGGCATGTAAAATCGTGTGTGTTCAATAGTTGTTGATCTCCACAGGTTTTTGTATGCATATAAATATCGAATTGCCATTAACAGTTCTGTTCATCTTCTACCCTTGTTTGACTATAGGCTAATGCCATCCCTATGGCCTTTTTATTTTGACCGATGTAGTGGACAGTCACAAAGATATTTAATGCAATAATCTTTAAAAAAAAAATTATTGACATATAAGCTTTGAAAATATAAAATTTTATCTTATTGTCTATGCAGATTGTGCGGCATTAAATTATTGATTGATGACAAGTAAAAATCCAGGAGTCTGGTAGTTCAATTCACCTACAAAATAATGAAGAATCAGTGGGGTTTCTAACAAAAGAGCCTCCTATGATTAAAAGTTAGCAAAATTCTGGTGAGAATAGAGTTTTTAAGTGATGAGAAAGTGAAAAAGATGGTCCTTATTTACTTGATCTTCCTCTTTTATATGTCCTTAATTCCTTCTACGTGAGTAGTGGGATGAAAATTTCACTACTCTCAGTTATCTTTTCCACTTCTCCTATTTTGGGGGAGACGTGGGGGAGAGGAGACCAAGTTTGCCTGATATGGAGGGATTCCTTGGGAAGCCAATTCATTGGGTGAGGCCGAGCTCCTTTGGTATTCGGTTTGTTCGAGCTCTTAGTCATGAGAGGTATGACTGATCTGTCTCGTTTTACCTAGCTTGTGTGTAGAATAGACTGGGCTACTAGCAAGGTTGTGTTATCATAAGTCTCCTCCCCCCCCCCCCAAAGGGTAAGGACATTTATGTTCGCTTATTGTCACCTATCCTATGAGGCTAACTGTGATGATGCCTCGGTTCTGGTCGAAGCATTTAAAGTAGGCCATAATGACTTTCTCTTTTGCTATGTAACGACAGCTATTAATTGCAGGAAGTACTTCATTTTCTGTGCTCTGTCATAATGACAAGACCATTACGCCTGATTGCCTCCACATGTATGGCTTGTAACGGGCATTTCTACATTTGCTTTGTCTCTGTGTTCGCTTCCTCTTTCTCTCTACTCTAAAGCAAACTTCGAAAAGGGTTTTGGCTTGTTGAAAGTCTTTGCTTCTTTTTTCACGATTCACTGCTTCCCAATTATCTTCAACATTTTTTGCTTGAATTAGGTTTGTCAATATTCTTCTTCTTCTTCTTCTCTGTTTCGTTTTGCGATGAGTACTTCTAAGTATTCTAGTAAGATAGAGGGGGTAGGTGAGGGAATCTCGATTGAAAGTGCTCCCAGTTCCAGCGGTGCTTCTACTTCAGCCGACAGAGAACTATCTTTCAAGTTTAGGCAGTCGGTTACTATTTCATAGCTGAAAAGAACACCTCGTCATTTGTCGGGGGTGGGCAATACCTATTTAATTGTAAGAGAAGATCAGCTTCCTATTTTGTTTGGCAAGGTGACTACTTCTGACCAATATTATGTTAGTATACTGAGCTCCTCCCAGCAGGCGAATATCAAGTTTACCAATAAGCAGAAGCTAGTGATCTATGAGGCACAGCTAGAGGCTGGGGTCATCTTCCCTTAACTCCTTTTGAGGTGGGGATGCTCAACTATTATGATTTGACTATTAGGTAACTCTATCCCAATGCCAAATGCATTCTTTCTACCCTACAAATCTGGGCCATGGAGCACAACATTAACCTGACCCTAAAGCTTTTTTGGGCTACACATGTGGTGAGTCTGCGAGCTAGGGTGAAAGATCACAATTACATATAAGCTCAAGTAGGCTACAAAGCTTTCTGTGGCAATCTGGACTCTCGTAAGAAGTGGAAGGACCACTATTTTCTCATGGAAAATTTGCATGAAGATTTTTCTGCCCGCACTACCTAGGGTCAGTTCATCAATCGTAACGATAACGGTTAGTGGTTGACCGAAGAAGAAGAGCTGATTTTAGCTATGTGGAGGGAGATTGCTCGGGAGAAGTAAAACTTCCAAAATTTGCTCGATCCCTATGATTATAAGTTCGTTCTGAGAAAGAGAAAAGGTAGCATTTTATTTATTTGCTAGGCGTTGCTTATTATATCTTTAATTTTTGTTGTTTTGTAACTATAAAAAGAGGGGGCAAACCAACTGTGGCTGACATCATATGAGCCAAAAGGCAAACTGCTGCTAACACTACAATTAAAGAGGCCCCCACCATGCCCGAGCCCGTGTACGGTTCAACTGCTGAGGTTACTTATACTCCTACCTTAGTGGAGATAGTAGACGAGCAGCTGTCAAATGGGGCTTCTAATGGCTAGGCTAGGGAGCAAGGTGTGAACTCGCCACCTTTTAGAGAGCCCAGAGTAGTGGTCCCAGTGAGAAAGATATTCGAACTTTAATTGCTGAAGTCCTTGATTTTTGGGAGAAGCAAGGGAGCTCTTACTCCAACAAGAGTGAAGAGTTTACCGCTTTCGCGCACATGGTGTCCTATATGCCAAAGGAGGTGTCTTTCCTCTATAGTCTGAATGTCGAGCAGCTATCCTCGATCATGAAAAGAGACCAAGTAGAGGTAAGTTACTGTGCATTGTGAGTTTGCCTATCAATCGCATTACTTTCTAACTTTTCTCCTATTTCCTTAACATTCTTTATAGAGGTTGATGATTATGGGCGCTGTCATCACCAAGATAAACTCTTTTATCTCCAAGTGGAGGCGGACAGATTCTGTCATCAACGATCTCCACTTTAAGCCGAACGAGCCTATCCTCAAGGCTACAACTGCTAAAAAGAAAGCCGAAGAAGTTACGAAGAAATATGTCAAGCTATAGGTGTCTGTTACCTAAGAAAAGGAGAATGCTCGAGTCCTCACCTCTGAGCTGGAATAGATGAAGCAGGAGAATGCAAAATTAAAGAAAAAGTGTTCGGCGCTAGAGGAGAAATGCTCGAAGCAAGAGGAGAAGGAAGTGTAGCTGGTGGCCGATAAGTGTTTACCATATGTCACCAAGCTTTCTAATGCTGTAAAAGAGAAATATCCCGAGCTAGACTTGTCCTGGATGGATGATGTGTACCCGAATGAGAACTAGCTTATTTGTATAAATTGATTATGAAATGAGAAATTCCTTTTTGTCTCTTCTGTGTTTGTTTTCTTCTAATTTTTCCTGAGCTTTTCTACTTTTAAATGCAAAGACCAATGTTCTTTTAGGCAGAGATATTTTGGCGAGCTTTGCCAATACTAGTGCTGATCAATTAGCCTTTTAGTCATAGGCTTATGTTCGACCAATCATATTGCCTTAGTGATAAAAATGAGGGGCAACTTAGTTGGCAATACTGCCGAAAATGGTTCAACTCGCGATAAGTTGTTACGGTGATTATGCCGAACATTATTAAAGCACGAATGCAAGTCTTAGAAACAAGCTGAATTGAGCTTCGTAAAAATGAATAACTTTCATTGAGTGTTATCCATTATAGACATGTGCTTAGAGGGCAGTATTCACCGCTGAGCTCAAAAATACAAATAAAATAATCAAAACTGAAATGGCAATAATGCCGAACTAGTTTAACCAAACAAAAATAGGAAAAATAAGTGGATGATTTTGAGCTACTGGTAATAAAGCTTGAGACTCAAAATATTCCATGAGTGTGGCAGACCTTTACCAGAGAGATCTTCTAGTTTGCATGCACCGCCTTTTGTAACTTTGTAAATCATGTATTGCCCTTCCCAATTTGGGTTTAGCTTGCTTACTCCTGCCATCGTCTAGGTAGTTATCACCTTCTTTAAGACCAACTATTCGACATGAAAAGACTTCGGTTTTGCCCTCTGATCATGGAATGATGCCATGCACTTCTTATATGTTACAGACTGTATCTAGGCGACCTCCTTTTGTTCCTCAAGTTGGTCTAAGTGATAAAGTAGATTAGCCCCATTTTCATCATCATACTGGGAAGTTTGTGCGCTCAGAATCCCAATCTCATAGGGAATGACTACCTCTGTTCCATAAGTTAGAGAAAATAGTGTTACTCCTATGGCTATTTGCGGTGATGTTTGGTAAGCCCACAGCACGTTGTTACGCTTATCCACCCAGAGTCCCTTGGCTTCATCTAGGCACTTCTTTATCCCAAACAAGATCGCTCTATTGGTTACCTCGGTCATCCCATTGGACTGAGGGTGATAAACTGAGGTAAAATGTAATCAGATGTTCAGCTCTACGCCTTGAAAGCCTGACAATCAAACTGCTTGCCATTATCCGAGATGATGGAGTGTGGTATTCCAAATCTTGTGATCACACTTTTCTGTAAGAACTTTATGATGTTGGAGTGATACTGGCGAGGGGTTCAGCTTCTATCTACTTAGTGAAATGGTCAACAGCTATCACGAGGAATTTCCTTTGACCAATTGCTTGAGGAAAAGGTCCCAGTATGTCAATTCCTCATTGGGCAAAAGGCCACGGGTTGTGGGTCAGTTTCTACTGCGCTGAGTTGATATGTTTGATGTTGGTAAATCTTTGGCACTTACAGCAATTTTGGACTAGTGCTTTGGCATCTACTTCTATCGTGGGACAGTAGTATCCCTGCAAAAGTGCTTTCTAAGCAATGGACTGTGCTCCTTCATAAGCTCTGCAAATCCCTTCATGAATTTTCCTCGGGATATAGTCTCCTTCTTCAGTACTTACACACAAAGTTTATGTAACACCCTTATAATGTTGTACTAAAAGTATGATGACCATTTAACTCGTATGTCACATCAATGCTACAATTACCCGATGCACTATACCGGACAGTTCGGTAGAATTTTTTCAAACATCATCAACGGTCAAGCACTATAATAACAAAATAGTTCATATATAATACTAAAATACAGTTTATACTTATACATATGTATAACTATAATTAATACTTACATTTCTATTTCTTATGATAACATACATGCCATGTCTATGCCATCCATCATCCTTCCTGCCTATCTGTAAAATTTGCTAAATCTTTCCATCTTCAAAACCTGCATGCAGTCATAGAACTACACAATGAGCATTAAAAATGCCCAGTGGTAGAATAAATATCCCAAACTCTCCAATCCAATCACATGCAAGTATACACAAACTTATTTGTTTCTCATTTATATTGCCATTAACTCTCTCTTTTTATATATCATTACCTCGATTATTCTTCACTTACTGAAATTAGCTATTACTATGCTTACATTCTTATCCATTAACACTTAAATGCTAAGGTCTTATCTAGCAATACTATCACTTACTTTCCTTATCAACTTTTCTGACATTTATTTCATTATTACTATGATCTATCTATGCTTTGCTAATCCCTTTTGATTAATTATTTAATATTATAGTAGCTTTGCTATTTAACATTATTGTTACTATTCTTATCATTAATACTGACATCATTGACCTATGCATCAACACTATTTAGACATGAAAGGACTTGTCCATAAATTTATTAAGAATTTATGGAATATATATGAATATTTTCAAGTGTAAAATTAGATTATGTTTAACGTGAAAATAATTAATTATTGAGAAATAATTCATAATTTGAGTGAAAATGGTGAAGTATTGCGAGAAAATTCATAAACTGTACAATTTACAATTTACCTTTTGCTTGCCAACTATTACTATTTTTGCCATTTTTTTAATAATATTCATTATAATTTTAAATTACACTTGTGGACCATACTATTTCTGAATTTTCATTTTCGTCCTTACTTTTTTTTTTTACTTAAGGGTGAGAATTACACAATTTAGTCCTTACTTCACCATATAATAGGGTTCATTTACAATTTTTTCCATCAATTAACATTTTATTTACTAAATTACACTTTGATCCTTGCACTTTCACTAAATTACAATGGTGCCCACTTCTAATGTCACTACTCATATTTACTTTCACATTTAATTTCCTATTTAACATTCAATCTATCATTTAATCACAAACATATTATTTTTTAGGGGTAAATTACATATTGATTCCTACTCATTTATTAACTTACACATTAAACCACTCATTTAAACTTTTGATTTACCGTTCATTATATAAATTGCAATATTATTTCTTAACATATTATTTTCTTTCCACTTTACATTTTAGTATCAATTCTTCTCATATTTTACAATTAAGTTCACTTATATTCCATTTCCACTAGAGAAACAACCTTCATATTTTATTCATTACACAATAGCCATTTTAGTCATTGAATTTATCAATTCCTTTTAATTAATTGCAAAATTGTCATTTTTATAACTTATTTACAATTTTTCCATCAATTCACTCATTTTCACTCTAAACTTATTAATTGGCATACAAATTACCAATTAGTCGCTATATTAACATTTTCATGTAAAATTTCATTTTTGTCCTTTCAATTTACAAAAGTTAATTTTTTAAGCTGTTTACTCACTAATTTACCATTTTACCCTTTTTGTTCACTACATTGTCATTTTTACCCATCAAACTTATCATTTAGGAAAATTACCATTTTAACCCTAAACTTTTCATTTTCTTTCATTTAGGTCTTTTTCATTCAAATCTTCATTTTTCACTTTACTTTTTGCATTTTTCAGTCATTTTTACCATTATGCGCCTAGTACAATCCTGGCAAAAATCATCAGATCGGATATACGAGACGTTAGACCTCACGGGTCCACAATACAAACTGAGAAATGATCCCAAAGGACCATTTCATCATAGAACATAATAGAGCATAGCAGATAAGACAGATACTATGGGAGATCATTACGACCCTACCATAGCAAAGTAAGTCGCCATGACTTGCACCGCGATATGGATTCCTTATAGCTAGCTAATCATATCCTGAACTAGATTTCGACCACCTGATCACTACTAAGGGCAAAATTCACTTTTCATATATTAACATTTTCATTTGCTTTCTCATTTCAGTAGATCAGTCACTTTACTTTTTCATTACTTTTGTGCAGTTTATGAATTATCTCACAATACTTCATCATTTCCATTCAATTTATGAATTATTTCACAATATTTCATCATTTTCGCATTAAACATAATCTAATTTCACACTTGAAAATATTCATACATATTCCATAAATTCTTAATAAATTTATAAACAAGTTCTTTCATGTCTAAATTCATTTTAACAGTCCACAATCATCATCGGTTCTTTTTTTATTATTAAATAAAATATAATTATCGTTCCATAATTATGCATGCACATTTTAGGATTATTCATAATTCTTATTCACTTGGTTATCAGACTTTAACACAAGACATCCTTAACTCTATGAACTTACACTTTGGATTACGCAATCACTTGCCATTTCATATCATATGTAGGTTAGTAAATTACATAACCACCATTGCAATTTCATTTTAAAGTATTATGTCCTACTATTCTTCATTTAATCAATTATTCTATTAAATTATATACTAGCTAACATAGCTATTTGCTTGTATACCCTTAAATTATTCTAGTATACTATTCGGCCAAACTAGAATTTCCACTCTAAATTAACCCTTTCCTCCCTTATCACTAATTATATTATCTAATACACTAATTAATTTGTTTTCTACACTTACCTTTCAATAAACACTAAGTTATACTTTACAAAATTACATTATACACATAATGTATATAAAACTTAAAAATGTACTCAAATAAGTTCCAATAAATCTCATTTACATTCATCAATCAATTATAACTCATTTTCTTTTTATAATTCAATTTTTCTACTCTTCAACATTCTTTTTCCTTCATTTAATATGCATCAAGCTTTATTATAGCTTCATTTATCTAATTATATACTTAATTCACATTTATTATACCCTAGTTCACTCATTTATACAATTAATTTACACAAAAATCTTTTATTATACCCCATGCGGCCGCCCTATCTCATCTTCCTCTTCTTATTTTATTTTGATTTTAATCAATTAAATCACCATTTCCAACCTCCTCTAACATACCTATAACATTAATTTCAATTAAATATGAAATATATACAAAATTTCATAACATACATAGCCTTATATCCATATCAACCTTTGGAAATTAAGGGATATTGAATCCTCTTACCTCATAAGCTTAATTTTCACTCCTAAAATCTTCATTTTCTTTACTTTAAGCCATAAGCAACCTGCTCCTCATAAGGTTCCAAAGTGGTCAACATACACATTAAGAAATGATCTATTAAAATGCTTCCTTAATTCAATTAATTCAAATAATGATAATATTTAATCTTAGATCTACCCATAAAATCAATTAAATAAAATTATGGAACCCAATTTCACTTACCTCACTTTTGGTCTATAACCTTCTTTATCCATTTTTTTCACTTTTTCCATTTCAAATAGAGTCTAGAGGCTGCCATAAGTGGAAAGAGGAGCTAAAATTTGGTTGGGAGGCTTGATTTGGTATAAACCATGGAAGAAAAATGAAGAAAATCCATGGAGTTTCTTAGGAATGAAACTCACGACATGGAGGAAGAAGAAAAGAGAACAATCTATTGAATGTCTATCTTAAATTTAGATATTTTCACCTTATAAATGGGCTAAACCATGGTTCGCCCAATTAGGCCAACCCAAAAGCCCACTATTCAATCCAAAATTATTTCTCACTTCACAAGCTCAAAATTATTTCTCACTTCAGAAGCTCAACTTCTCCCAAGAGTGATTCCATAATTCTTAAAATATTCAAATTAGCTTACATAAAAATTTTAAATTCAATCAGAGTATTTTCAGTCCGGTTCACTCAAACTAGTCCAATTAGCAAATTTTTGATGTTATCTCAAAATCACTTTTTCACCATCAAATAATTTTAAATACTAATTAGAGCCTAATTGGAACTTTCTGCTATTTTTAAAAATTATTTACTACTTTTAAAGCTTCAATCAAACCTACGGTCAATCGGTTACTATTTAAATCGAAATTATTATTTTTCTCTTACTTCCTGAGTTTAAAATTTCCTAAAAATACTTTCATAATTCTCCAAATATATTCATTAGGCTCCAAAAATATTTTTGAGTCAATCAAAGACTATTTTTCGACTTGGTTCACTTTTATCAATCCGACAACCCAATTTTCAAAGTCGCTGAAAATTTAATTTTTCATTACCATATAATTCTAATCAATAATACGAGTGCGTCCATATTTTTGAATTATTTTTCTGAGGTCCGTAGCATATTTTATTATCTAGTCAAATTAGGTCGAGCTAGTCATTACTAGTCATATTTCAATTAATTTCCTAATGCCTTTTTGAGGGCCAAATGACCTCCATTTGACTCCAAATTTGAACCATAGACCTCTACTTACATGCTCTTTTCAATGATCAAATAAAATATTTTTTTAACTTCGGGAGATACTATTCACCTCGGTGTCACTATTTACCATAGAAAATTACTATTCTCGTCTAACCCGGTATTTAGGCCATTACAGCATAAGGATTTGAGAAAGATTGTATGTATAGCTTCTTATTCAGCATGGCATATAAGCTTAATCTCCACACTATCTTTCGAGTTTACACTTGATCTTCTAAGGTTAAGTATTGGTAAATGGAAAGGCATCATCCATCCATTGGCTCTTGCACTTGAATCTAGTAGGTTTCATAAGTTAGCTGTGAAAATGTTACACAGATGATGGTTGCGGTCTGTACAGTACTATTAAGGGAAGCTCATTTTACCAGGGCATCTGCCTCCTAATTCTCTATTCAAGGCACCTGCGTGATTAACCAATCACTTTTGACTCCTTCCAATCTGGCTAGAAGGGCAAACATCAGCTCTTTATATCGAATCATAAAGCCTTATTTTGCCTCAAACCTCCTTAAGCTGGCTAACAACTAGCTGTGAATCAAAAAAATCTCTAATGTGTCAGGTTTTACCTTAATTGCTAGTTGTAGCCCAAAACATAGGGCTCCATACTCTGCTACATTGTTAGAAGCTAAGAAGGTTATACATGCCATTGCCCTTATGTAAATCTTCCTTAGACTCGCCAGTAAAACTCCATCTTTGGCCCCTTCAAAGCACACAGCCTCATCAACATGCAAATTTTATGAACTTTTTACTGGTTCAATAATTGGTGTGTGTAATTCTACTACAAAGTCTGCTATGATCTATGCCTTTATTGCTGGGCAAGGATCATGACTCATATTGAACTCCCCGAGGTAGGCTGCCTACTTTGTTAACCTCTCCGAAGCCTCTGGTGTTTGTAACACCTTTTGTAGGTTTGAATTGGTGCACACTGCAACAATATGAGCCTAGAAGTATGGGTATAGCTTTGTATTGGCAGTGATTAGTGCGAAGGCCAACTGCTCAAGAATGGTGTACTTTATTTTGGCACCTCTGAAGACTTTGCTTGTGCAATAAATTGGGAACTACTGACCATCTTCTTCCCAAACCAGAATTGAGCCCACAGCTCCTTTAGAGAAAGCTAGGTAGATGTATAGGATTTCACCAACCAGTGGTCTGCTGAGTAGCAATGGGGTTGTAAGAAATTGCTTCAAAGCTTTGAAGGATTGTTGACACTCTTCTGTCTATTTAAAGCTTCTCAAGTTCTTGATTGCTTAGTAAAATGGCAAACACCGTCTGGCTGAACAAAAAATGAATCTTTCCAAAGCTATTATTTTACCACTAAGCTTATATACATCCCAGAATGTTCTTAAGGCTCGATGTATAAGATCACCTTGATCCTCTCTAGATTGGCCTCTATTCCTTACTTTGATATCATAAAATCGAGGAACCTTCTGGATTATACACCGAAGGTGCACTTCTTTAGGTTTAGCTTGAGGCCTGCCTTCCTGAGAGTGAAGAAAGTCTCTCTGAGCTCGGTAGGTAGATATGTTGATGTCTTACTTTTGACAATCATATCGTCCATATAAATCTCCATTTTCTTTCCTAACTAGTTGGCAAAAAGCTAATTCATCAACCTCTGGTATGTGGCACCTGCATTTTTCAGTCCGAAGGGTATAACATGATAGCAATAAGTACCTCGATGAGTGATGAAAGCAGTCTTTTCCTCATCTGCCTAGTTTATTAAGATTTGATGATAGCCCGCCGATGCATCAAGGAAAGCATATTCTTTAAACCTAGCTATGGAATCCACCAAAAGATCTATATTTGGCAGCGAATAGCTATCTTTCGGACATGCCTTATTTAGATCGGTAAAATCCACACACATCCGCCATTTTCCACTAACTTTTTTGACAAGTACCATATTAATTAAACCAGTTCGGATAAAAAATTTCTTTGATGAAATCGTTCTCCAGCAAAGCGCTCGTCTCCTTCTTTATAGCCAATTGCCACTTTAGCACATGGTTCCTCTTTTTCTACTTTATTGGCTTGCGTTTTGGTCAAATATTTAGGGAGTGGGTTATCAATTCTTTTGATACACCCTTAACGTTTGAAGGTTGCCAAGTGAATACATCCATGAATTTCCTGAGTACTATAAGGAGGGCCACTTTGTTTGAGCCTTCTTTGCTGGCTGATTTCTAGACACCTTTCCCCAACACTAGCTCGACTACTTATAATACTTCTAGCTCGACTTTCTGATCTTCTTTGTCTGTTGTGTCCATCGTGTCAAGGGGTAGGGCCTGATTGGCCTCCTTCAGTATGGTCATATATGCTATCGAGCTACTCTCTGGTTTTCCCTCAACACTGCTACCCCTTCCTCTATTGGAATATTGGGTATCAAATTCTACATAGAAAGATAAGCATCGACTGTGGCCAGTAAAGGCCAACCGAAAATTACATTATATTATAGGGGGATATTGACCACCATGAAATCCACTCAGTATGTTCAAACTACTGCATCATCTCCTAGTTAGACATGCAAGTTTGCTAGGCCTTCCACTTTGACTAGTTGCCTGGAGAGGCCAATGAGGGGGATGTTGACTTTCTCTAAATGATTCTGAGATACTCCCACTGCCTTGTTTGCCTATAGGGTGATCAGGTTGACTGTACTTCGTGTGTCTATCAATATCCATTGGACCAAACAATCCTGGATGATTGCTTTGACTACTAGAGCGTCGTTATATCGATGCTTGACATGGGACCCATCAATCGCTAAGAACTGGATCACATGAAGGGAGGTATGTGTACCTGACTTGACGTTGAGCACCTCCCTATCTTTTCTCTTCTTAGAGTCATCATATTGCCCCCCTCCTATTATTACATAAATGATTTCGACTTATGCCTTTTTGCTGGAGCTAGCTTGCCTCCTGTTTAGTAGAGGTGTGGGCGACTTGTGTCTTCTTACCCTATCTTTCTATTTCATAAATTGTGACAAAGTCCCTTTCGTACCAGGTGTTTAATTTCCTTTTTTAGTTTCCTACATTCCTCTATCACATGGCCTTTGTCCTTGTGAAAGGTGCAGTAAAGGCTTTAATCTCTGGTGGGGTCTTCCCTCCTTAGTTGTGGCCAAGTAACCTTTTTATAAATCTTTATCCAAGTGAGAATGTCTTCTCTAGTTATTTAAGGGGTGTGAATCTTTTTTCTTTCTTATCTTCAAAGTGAGGAATGGTGACTGCATAAGTATGGTTAGATGAACTACTTCCTATGTCCAATTAATCTTGCCTCTATCCTGCATCGACCTTCTTATGTCCTCCTTTTTTTCTCCATATTTGTCTTATTGTATGCACTATAATGCAAGCATCAAGCTTCATCCATTAGGATTTACTTATGAACTCGAGATATGAGCTCAGTAAAATTATTAGGGGGCTTATTGCTTAAAGAGTCACTGAAGTCTTGGCACCTTGTGTTTCCAATTAATGCATTGATTGCCACCTCCAGATTGAGATTTTGTATATCAATCACCACAACATTGAACCTTTCCATAAAAACTCATAAGGGTTCTCCCTTCTCCTGTTGGACTTAATTTAGATTAGCTGATACTTTGTTCAGTCTGATTGCTGCCACAAACTTCATGATGAACATGTCATTAAATTGCTCGAAATTTTCAATTGAGTGTTCGGGGAGGTTGTAGAACCAGATCTAGGCTAAATTTGTTAAGGTCAATGGGAAGATCTTATATAGTGCGGTATCACTTGCTTTAGCACTAACATGGTATATTGGAATTGGTCGATGTGGGCTCGGGGGTCGGCATTACCATTATACTTTTGTAGGTTTGGTAGGAAAATTTTAAGAAAATGAGCAGCTAGGATTTCTCATGAGAGTGGGGAATAAAAACTGCCTTGGTATTGCAAAGTGTTTCGATTTTGGTATCGTAGCATACGGTATTCGAGGAGTCTTCCAAATTGTTCGATTTTCAATGTAATGGTGGATCCAGGTGCTGGGGGAAACACCGGGGAAAATGGGTCTCTAGTTGGTGGTTGTGAGGCAAGGGTAAATTGGTAAGGCTAGGTAGGTTGGGAGGATGGTGTGCCTGGGCAACTATGGCTGACAGTTGGTCCAATAAGTTTTGTGCTGCTTGAAGGGTAAGGCTAGAGGCATTTAAGATGGTTGCAGTGGGGGATGCTAAGGTCAAAGCATTGTTTGGTAGGATGAATTGTTGTGTTTCAGGATGAGTGTGTAAGTCTACTTAGTTTTCTGATGAGGTAGAGTAATGGCCTCAACACCAGGTTGGTCGTAAATAGTAACTTTCGATGATGAATAGTGTTTTCAAAACAAAAATCGTACCCTAAAAGTAAAATATATTTTATTTGACTATCAAAAACTATTAGTCATGGTGAGTCCGGAGTTGAAATTTAAAGTTAAACCGAGGTCAAATGGGCATCCAAAAGTCAAAACTACGAAAAAGCTAGCGAGTCAATTTTGCTTATAAAAAGGGTTAATTCAACTTTGACCGAATTTTTAAAAATAGTAAATGAACTCCAAAATTGTCAGATATTACAAATCTTAATGAAATTTCATGTAGAATATTTTGGTAATAAAAATTTAATTTTTTGGTGATGCTGGTAGTTATCGAATAGGATTGATTCGATTGAACCGAACCAATATCAGACTCCAATTGAGTCAAAATTTTTCATGGGGGCTTAATATATTATTTTATGAATTATGAAATTGATTTTGAGTGAAATTAAGCTTTGAAAGTGAGATAAATAATTTTGGAAAGCATAATGGGCCTAAATAATGGAATTGGGCTTGAAATAGATTGTGCCAATTGGGATGGACAAAACCTAGCCCATTAAGAGCCTTAGAAAAGGTATAAAAATCTAATGTTCCAGCACATTCATCCAGCCTCTCCCTCTCTCACGTTTCTTCTTCTTGGCCAAGTGAAAGAATTCCATTTTTCTTAATTTCTTCATCTTTTCTCTAAGTTTCTTCCTAAATTCAAGCCCCTTAAGTAAAAATTCAGCTTTTCTAATGGATTATGGCATCCTCTAATCTTCATGTGAGGTAATTATAATGAAAGAATTTAAGAAAAACCAAGAGGAGAAGGTTATGTATCAAAATTGAGGTAAGTGATTTTAAGGTTTTTAATTTGATTAAAGATTTGTATGGGTAGATTAAAGGTTGTAGAGTAAGATTTTGTAGTTAAACTAGAAAAATGAAGCAAGAATTTAATAGATTTTCATCCTTGTATTTTTGGCCACCTTAGGATTCTAAGGAGAAAGGTGGTGTCCTAAGGATCTTGAGGTTAGTGGTTAATAAATCATAACATTTTCCTTTGATTTGAATGATTTTTCCTTTATGTAACTTAGGAAAATTTAATAGAAATGTGTATAATTGAAATTGATGATAGGATAATGGAATTAAACCTTAAATAAGCATATTAGAAAGTTTAAATGAATTTAAAAGCAAGTGTAAGGTGGACTTCATAGCTTGACCAAATTGTATCCTAAAGAGAAATAGTTTTTAAATCATGTATTTTAGTAAAATTAAGCCTTAAAATGATAATAGAGATGAAATAACATGTCCATAAATTTTTATAGAATTTATGAAAATTATTTGAATATTTTTGAAATAATTAATGGGTTATGTAACTTGAGAAAATAATGAACTTTTAGGAAATAATGTATGAAACAAGTAAAATATATGCCCATGAATTTTTATAGAACTTATAGAAATTATTTGAATATTTCAAGATGAAATTTTGGTTATGTATAAAGTGAAAATATTGAATTATTGTGAGTTAATTCATATTTTGATGAAAAAAATGGTGAATTATAGTGAAATAATTCACAGACTGTGTAAAAAGAACAGAAAAGTTTGACTAACAAATGAATTAAATGAAAAAGTAATGAAAAGTGTGAAAAAATTGGATAATAATTTACAATTTAATGAAATTGTGGCTTTAGAAATAGTCTAGCAGTAAAATCTAGCACATTATCAATTGGCTGGCCATAGGGATATCTATACCGTAATGCAAGTCATGACGACTTGCTTTGCTATGATAGGATCTTTGATCTCCATAGTATTTCTATCTATCTGATCCGATATCTGTTCTGTAGGAAATGGTTTTTCAGGATCATTTCTCAGTCTATTTGTGGCCCTATGGGATCCACATCCTATAAATCCGGTCAAATAGTTTCTGTCGGGATTGTACTAAAGGCACTATGTTAAAAATAAATTAAAAGTGTGAAAAGAAAGATAAAAATGAAGTGTAAGATGAAAAAGGACCTAATTGAAAGGAAATAAAAAAGTATAGGGGCAAAACGATAATTTTACCAAAACTTGTATTTAATGAATAAAAATAATTAAGAAAAGACCATAAAGGGTAAAATGGTAATTTGGTGTCCCAACATTGTAAAAATGAAGTTTTATATGACATAGGGACTAAAAGTGTAGTTTTGCATGAAAACATTAAAGTAGGGAGTAATTGGTAAATTGTATGTAAAGTTATAGGTTAAAAATGAAAATAAATGAGAATAATGGTAATTTTGTAAATATTAGGTAAAAATGGCAAATTTAAGTAAATAAGGACTAAATTGAAGAATTATTTAAAGTTTTGGTATTGGTTGAAAATGATTGCTAATAATAGAATAAAAAACGTTTTTAAAATTGTAAATGAACAATAATTTCAAAATTGTAATTATATTGAAAGTTTGTTAAACTAATTGTTACATAATTAGAACAACTACATTAAAGGAAAATATTATGATTGTTAGTCACAACTAGGCATGTTTAATGCGCAGTACGTAGGATTTACTGCGTGCAGGTACTGAAGAGAAAGGAGTATTAGTACACAGGAAGAGAAAGAATTTGGAAGATTAAAGATGAATTTTTGAGTGGCATGTATATGTATATAATAATTAATTTAAGTAAAGGATTTAGCAAGTTTAATACCTTTTATGTATATATGTAAATCTTATATGGATGATGGGTATAGTCGGTTGGTACAAATGAGTAATAATGATACGTGAATGTTGTTATTATTGAACTGTTGTGCCTCTGAGAGGCTATAAAAATTATCTGCGTTTTAGGGGGGCTAGTTAGATTTATAGCCGTCATATTGTCGAACTTTTATAAAATAAATATTAACCTTGGACTTTTATAGGTCAGCGGCAACGTAACTTAAAAGTTATATAAATAGACTAAGACTAGAAATAAAAGGTTAAGCAGTTTAGGAAACAAAATTCGGCTTTTGCATTGTTTTGTTAGGTCTATATGGTATGGGTGTTACATTTAGTGGTATCAAAGCAAATGTTTAAACGGTTTTAAGATTGGAGTGAGATTAGTAATTGGTTTATATAAATATATATGCCAATTGTAAGTGGAAAAAGCGATAGATGTTTGATGTGTACTTGCTCCTATTTGTTTTTAAGTGAAAAGTTGTTATATGACTGAGATCGTTAGGTAGGGGATGGTGAGAGTGAGGTGTCCATAGGTAGTCTTTTTCACTAGTGAGGTCCCATATCAGTAGGCTTTTTCACTAGTGATTCTGCCTCCACCCTCATAGTTTGATTTCTTTTATTTGATAATTGATTGTATACAACAAAGACTGTAGTTGGGTCAGAATATAAGTAATATTGCTTGAAACCTTTTAAAGGCTAAAGCAGGGTAATAAATTATTGACTGAATATAAGCGCGAGTTTGAGTGCCTAAGTGCCTTTGTGGATGAAAGCTAGTCCACTGAAGGATAAAATAAAAAGTGTGCCAAAGATTTTAAAGGAGGCTGTATATTGAGTTCAAACAAATTATAAAGACACAGAGATACCTTAACTTGAGTGTCATGTTATAGTTTGCTATTGAGTTAGAAGTTATACAGTTAGGGGAGATTGCCCCTCATGTACTGGAATGATTATCTGCTTTCTAAGTGATGATAGACTATAAAGGAAGGAGAGTTACTTTGGGATTTGATGGTTGTCAGGAAATCGCAGTTATAGGTGTGAAAATCAGTTTCTCATCTGATGTGATTTCTGCTACTGATGTAAAGAGATTGATTAGAAATGGTGCATCACTTACTTGTGCTTTGCAATGGAGACAAAGAAAAAAATTTGAAAGTGTCAGAAGTACCCACTGTCAGATAGTTCCTTGATGTGTTTCCTAATGAGTTACTAGGATTACCACCTAACAGGAAAGTGGAATTCTCTATTGATGTGACTCCAGGCACCTGCCTCCTTTATGGGTTTGACAAACAGGGTCTTCCATCCTCATTTGGATCCGTTTATGGTGGCCTTTATGATGATATTCTGGTGTATTTTGAGACACCAGAAGAGCACGATAAGTATTTGAGGATTGTTCTGCAGATATTGAAGGAAAAGCAACTATATGTCAAGTTTAGAAAATGTGATTCTAGTTGAACGAGGAGTTCCTGAATTTAGCCGAGTACTATAGGGAAGCTAATGTAGTGACCGATATACTCAGCATAAAAATGTATATCTGGTAATATGAACGTTCTCAAATGAATGTGTTTAAGTGATAAATAAGTGTAAATGGCTAATGATGGTGGTTGCAACCCATCGAGTTATGAGTGCCAGTTTAAGTCTAACACCTAATGGACATTGTTAGCTGAAATATAAGCAAAAGTGGAGCATCAGGTTTCTTTGGGACTCTTCGACTTATGTTGATATTGGACTGGAAAGGAGATAGAGTGACCATAGATTTTGTTATTGGATTGTCTGTACTTTAAAGAGAACATGATGCTTTATAGGAGATTATTAATAACCCCCACTTTGGTATAGTATTTTATCCTCATATTGCTGATCATCTAGAATGAGTGACTCAGACATTAGAAGATTTGATGCGACATTGTATACTTGAAATTAGTAACAGTTAAGAAAAGTACTTGTCTTTAGCAGAGTTTGATGATGACAATGGCTATTAGTTCAGTAGAAATATGGCTCTTTTTAAGGCATTGTTTGGAAACAAATGCAGAATTCTGTCAAGTTGGACATAATTGAGTGCACATAAATTGATAAGATGTAATTTCATTTGTGATTCGGAAGAGGTACAAATGCAGGTGGATGTGACTTATGAAGAAAGACTAGTGAGGATCCTAAATATAAAGATTAGTCAGCTCTAGAATAAACAAATTCCATTAGTAAAGTTGCTTTGGAACCATCACAACGTGAAAGAAATTTTGATGAGATAACAATATTGTCTGTTCTTTGATATAAGCAAATTTCGAGGACGAAATTTCTTTTAGTACGTAGGGAAGAATTGTAATGGCCTCAACATCAGGTTGGCTATGAACAGTAATTCGATGGTGAATAGTATTTACAGGCCAAAAACCATATCCGAAAGTGAAAAATATTTTATTTGACTATCGGAAATTATTGGTCATGGTGAGTTCGGGATTGAAATTTAAAGTTAAACAGAGGTCAAATGGGCCTCCAAAAATTAAAAATACAAAAAAGCTAGCGAGTCAATTTTTCTTGTAGAAAGGGTTGACTTTACTTTGACTGAATTTCTAAAAATAATAAATGAACTCCAAAAATTACTAAATTTTGTAGATCTTCATTAAATTTCATGTAGAATATTTTGGTAATAAAAACTAAATTTTTTGGTGATGCCGGTAGTTATCGAATCGGACTGATTCGATTGAATTGGATTAGTAACGAATTTCGATTGAGTCAAAATCTTTCATGGAGGCTTAATATATTATTTTAAGAATTATAAAATTAATTTTGAGTGAAATTGAGCTTTGAAAGTGAGAGAAATAATTTTGGAAAGCATAATGGGTCTAAATAATGGATTTGGGCTTGAAATAGATAGTGTCAATTGGGATGGACCAAGCCCAGCCCATTATGAGCCTTATAAAAGGCATAAAAATATGATATTCCAGCACATTCATCCAGCATCTCCCTCTCACACGTTTCTTCTTCTTAGCCAAGTGAAAGAATTCCATTTTTCTTAATCTCTTCATATTTTCTCTAAGTTTCTTCCTAAATTCAAGTCCCTTAAGTAAAAATTCAACTTTTCTAGTGGATTATGGCAGCCTTTAATCTTCATTTGAGGTGATTATAGTGAAAGAATTGAAGAAAAACAAGAAGAGGAAGGTAATGTATCAAAATTGAGGTAAGTGATTTTAAGGTTTTTAATTTGATTTAAGGGTTTGTATGGGTAGATTAAAGGTTGTAGAGTAAGATTTTGTAGTTAAATTGGAAAAATGAAGCAAGAAATTAATAGATTTTCATCCTTGTATTTTTTTTCACCTTAGGATTCTAAGGAGAAAGATGGTGTCCTAAGGATCTAAAGCAAAGAAAGGAAGGTTTAAGGAGTGAAAATAAGCTCTTGAGGTTAGTGGTTAATAAATCATAATATTTTCCTTTGATTTGAATGATTTTTCTTTTATGTAACTTAGGAAAATTTAATAGAAATATGTATAATTGAAATTGATGATAGGATAATGAAATTAGACCTTAAATAAGCTTATTAGGAAGCTTAAATGAATTTAAAAGCAAGTGTAAGGTGGACTTCCTAGCTTGACTGAATTGTAACCTAAAGAAAAATAGTATTTAAATCATGTATTTTAATAAAATTAAGCCTTAAAATAATAATAAAGATAAAAATAACATGCCCATAAATTTTTATAGAATTTATGAAAATTATTTAAATATTTTTGGAATAATTAATGGATTATGTAACTTGAGAAAATAATGAATTTTTGGGAAATAATGTATGAAAACAATAAAATATGTGCCCATGAATTTTTATAGAATTTATAGAAATTATTTGAATATTTCAAGATGAAATTTTGGTTATGTGTGAAGTGAAAATATTGAATTATTTTGAGTTAATTCATAATTTGATGAAAAAATGGTGAATTATGGTGAAATAATTCACAAACTTTGTAAAAAGGATTGAAAAGTTTAACTGATAAATGAATTAAATGAAAAAGTAGTGAAAAGTGTGAAAATTTGATTTATAATTTAATAAAATTGTGCACTTAAAAATAGCCTGACAGTAAAATCTAGCTCATGATATAATTGGCTGGTCACAGGGATATCAGTACCGCGGTACAAGTCATGATAACTTACTTTATTACGGTAGGATCTTTGATCTCTATAGTATCTGTATCTATCTGATCCGGTATCTATTATGTGGAAAATGATCTTTCGGGGTTATTTCTCAGTCTGTTTATGGCCTTGTGGGGTCCACGTCCTGTATATCCGATCAGAGAGTTTCTATTGGGATTGTACTAAGGGCACTATGTTAAAAATAAATTAAAAGAGTGAAAAGGAAGATAAAAATGAAGTATAAGATGAAAAAGGACCTAATTGAAAGGAAATAAAAAGTATAGGGGTAAAACAATAATTTTACCAAAACTTTTATTTAATGAATAAAAATAATTAAGAAAATACCATAAAGGGTAAAATGGTAATTTTGAGTCCCAACAGTGTAAAAATAAAGTTTTATAAGACATAGGGACTAAAAGTATAGTTTTGCATGATAACATTAAAATAGGAAGTAATTGGTAAAATATATGTGAAGTTTTAGGTTAAAAATGAAAATAAATGAGAATAATAGCAATTTTATAAATATTAGGTAAAAAGGGCAAATTTGTAAAAAGTTAAGTAAATAAGGACTAAATTGAAGAATTATTTAAAGTTTTGGTATTGGTTGAAAAGGATTGCTAATAATAGAATAAAAAAATGTTTTTAAAAATGTAAATGAATAATAATTGCAAAATTGTAATTATATTGAAAGTTTGTTAAACTAATTATTACATAATTAGAAAAACTACATTAAAGGAAAATATTATGATTGTTAGTCACCACTGGACATGTTTAATCCTCAGCACGTAGGATTTACTGCATGCAGGTATTGAAGAGAAAGGAGCACTAGTACACAGGAAGAGAAAGAATTTGCAGGATTAAAGATGAATTTTTGAGTGGGATGTATATGTATATAATAATTAATTTAAGTAAAGGATTTAGCATGTTTAGTACCTTTTATGTATATATGTAAATCTTATATGGATGATGGGTATAGTTGGTTGGTACAAATGAGTAATGAACGATACGTGAATAATGTTATGATTGAACTGTTGTGCCTCTGAGTGGCTATGAAAATTGTCTGTGTTTCAGGGGGACTAGTTAGATTTATAGCCGTCATATTGCCAAATTTTTGTAAAATAAATAGTAACCTTGAACAATTATAGGTCTGCGACAACGTAACTTAAAAGTTATATAAATGGACTAAAACTAGAAATAAAAGGTTAAGCGGTTTAGAAAAAAAAAATTGGCTTTTGCACTGTTCCGTTAGGTCTATATGGTATGGGTGTTACAGGCAGGATTTTGGTTGAGTTCTTGGAAAATGTCCATATTCTATGCTCACCGCACCAAATAATGACAAGTAGAAATTCTGGAGTCTGATAGTTCAATTCACCTACAAAATAATGAAGAACCAGTGGGATTTTTGACAAGGGAGCCTCTGATGGTTAAGTTAGCAAAATACTTTTGAGAATAGAGTTTTCAAGTGATGAGAAAGTGAAAAAGATGGTCCTCACTTACCTAATCTTCCTCTTTTATATGCCTTTAATTCTTTTTACTTAAGTAGTGGGATGAAATCACATTACTTTCAGTTATCTTCCCCACTTCTCCTATTTTGGGGGAGACGTGGGGAAAGTAGACCAGGTCTACCTAATATGGTAGGATTCCCTGAGAGGCCAGTTCATTGGGTGAGGTCGAGCTCCTTTGGTATTCGGTTTATTCGAGCTTTTGGTAAGGAGAGGTATGTTGGATTTTTCTCATTTTACCTACCTTGTGTATGGAATAGATAGGGCTACTAGCAAGGTTGTGTTATCATTGATCTTAATAGATATGTGATAAATTTGAGATTTGATATCTCAATTAGTTGAATTTTACTGATTGAGCCATAGATAATTGAATCTCATCTAAACCACCAATGATAAACTTTCGTGGTAAAATGTATTTTCACAAAAAGCACCAATGATAAATTTCGTGTAAAATTCATCCATAAGTAAAGATTTACAAAAGAGATAAAAAGACATTATATTGCCTAAATCAATAAAAGTATTTCGAAAAAAAAGATAAATATTAAAGAGCCAATCTTTCATCATACTTTGAATGTGATTATTAGGCTTCTACTTATAAAGAGATAATTTGTTAACTAAATATCCTAATCAGAGTAGGAATTTGATTAGTTTCTAATATAGAGCTTATGTTCCTTATTATAGCTATATTTCATGAGAATATTAAATCCCATATTAAAATTTGTTCTTAATTTAAGATTGAAATATCTAGTACCTTATGCGCACGCCTTGCCTCGGGGTTACAACTCGCCTTGTGATGGGAAATTTTGATGTTGCCTCGAGTTATATATATATATATATATATATATATATATATATATATATATATATATATATATTTGGCTTGAAAACCCAATCAAATTTGCTGGAAAAGGTGACCCGAACTTAAACCCAAATAACTCAAGAAATATAGGAATAGATCCGACTTGAACCCGAAATTAGAAAAATCTAGCCGAAAATACTTGAATTTCAATCCAAACCCGTGACCTAAATTTTTGAAATAAATTATATTTTTTCATATTTATTCATAAACTATTATTATTATTATTATTATTATTATTATTATTATTATTATTATTGTTGTTGTTGTTGTTGTTATTATTATTATTATTATTATTATTATTATTATTATACCAAACACACACACATACATACATACATACATACATACATATAGGGGTGTACACGGATCTGGATCTTTTTGTACCGAACCGAAATACCGAAGAAAAAGATCCAGAACCGAACTGTACCGTTGACTTTTTGACTAGAACCGAACCGAACTGTACTGTTTATTTTATTTGGAACGGATTGGATATTTTATCTAGAACCGGACCGAAAACCGTATTGAACTGTTCCGAACTGTTCTGGAACCGAATTGTACCGAAAGAACCGATATTTATTAATTATTATATATAATATTAATAATTTATATATAAATATTATTTATAATTTCTATTTTATATGTACTATATAAATTTAACTTCATAATTATTTGCATTATATATTTTAATGTACAAAATTAAAATAATAATAATTAATTAATTAATTCAACTGAATATTTTAATTATTAAAAGATAAATTTAATTATTATAATAATTATCTATTTTAATTTATAATAACTATATAAGTATGTAAATTAAAAATGTAATTGTATACAATTATTATTTATAATGAAATTTTACCAATTAATGTAAATGTATGGGTATATAGTTATCTTTTCAATAATTTCATTTACTTTTAGCATTATTCAACTATTACTCATCTATTTTTCACACAATAACTATATGGGTAATCGAATATGTAAATTAATAATGTAATTATATACAATTATTATATATAATAAAATTTATCAATTCATGTATTTATATAAGTATATAATAATCATACTAATTAATTTAATTTATTTTTAGTATCAATCAATTAATATTCATCTATTTTTACCACAATACCTATATGAATATGTGAATTTATAATGTAATTATATATAGTTATTATATATACCAAAAATTTGACCAATTGATATTCTAATTGAGCATGCTTGCAAAATAAAACGCATGTAAAATTTCGATTATAGTTTATATAATGTCGGAGAAGTCTAGAGGCTTTATATATAGTTAATATAATATTGTGAGCGTACTAAATCAAATAGGTCAGAGATAATTAATTTTGTTGTAATATTGTTCATAACCAACCATTATATTATAACTATGAAAACATTTTTTAATTGATAAATTTGTGTTTGGATTGATATGTTAGAGGTGTAGCTTTAGAAGTGGGATTTGTTCTAAATTCATTATGGGCAAACGAAATATATTATTATGCAATCCACATGTATTGCATATTTGGAATTGGAAACATATGGAATATCGGTGATAATTGATATTATACAGTTATAAATAAAATATATATAAAGTATCATAAAGAAATTATACAAATCTAAATATAAGATATTAAATATCACAATTATGGAGTTCTTATAAATATGATTTTTGGAACTATACCGAATACAAAATTGATGAATGTAGTAATTCAGATATTAGAAGTCCAACCATAGTATTATCGAAGTTGAATATGTGAAAAGTAAAGTTAACTTAAATATAAATTTTAATATATTTCATGTATACTATTTATAATAAAATTTTCAAGATTCTATTATCTACAAAATGGGAACTCATTTATCATCAATTGTCTATTATCTATTTACTACCTCATTATCCAATGGCTAAAACTCATCAGTTGGAGTAAATTGAGAAAATTACATTTTCAATCATTTAGAAAGTAATTAATAGTAATTTAGATGAATACTTAAACCACTATGACACTTAAATCATTTAGAAAATTTAGATGAATACTTAAACCACTATGACACTAGAGGTTCCAGTTTTGAAGTTAAGATATTAAGATATAAGATATTAAGTATCACAATTATGGAGTTCTTATAGATATGATTTTTGGAACTATACCGAATACAAAAGTGATGAATGTAGTAATTCAGATATTAGAAGTCCAACCGCAGTATTATCGAAGTTGAATATGTCAAAAGTAAAGTTAACTTAAATATAAATTTTAATATATTTCATGTTATACTATTTATAATAAAATTTTCAAGATTCTGTTATCTATAAATGTTCATGTTATATCAATTTACTACCTCATTATCCAATGGCTGAAACTCATCAGTTGAAGTAAATTGAGAAAATAACATTTTCAATCATTTAGAACTTTATTTGTTAGTGCATTATCACTCTTACAAAATTTTCAATCATTTTATTCGGTCCCCCAACATTATTTGTTAGTGCATTTTGAATTATAGAAAATAAAATATTTTATGAATTTGTTTAGAAAATATATTAAAAAATAAACTGTAAATTTATATTTTAGAAGATAATTCATTATTTATATATATATATATATATATATATGCCATGTTAAGGATCAAGATCTTTAAAATCAAAATATATAGAGGGAGTTAAAAATTGAACTTTAAAATTTAAGTTCAAGGAGGGAAATGAAAATTGAAATTAAAGAATTTATAAATTTTTAAAATATTAAAAAATAAATTATTTGATTAGGTTTAGCCTTTACAATCCCTTTCTTCACTCTAACTTTCCCCTCTTTCTTCCCCCGCCGCTTCAGGCTTCAGCCATTTTCTCCAGTGTTCTTCGCTGCCTTTCACTTCCTCCGCTGCTTGCAGCCATTTTCTTCAGCGATCTTCATTGCCTTTCACTTCCTTCGCAGCTTTAACCAACATTCCCGGATTTTCTTTCTCGCCTTCCTCTCCTCCGCCTCCTTCCGATGGCTTCATTTCTATTAACTTAAAGGGGTCGTGGGCCTCCTGGCTCCGGTAACTGGCAGCTTCTTGCTTCTTTAGGTGAGTTCAACGCAAAAGATAACAACTTTAGGCCATAAAAGTAGTGATTTTACCGTTAGGTTTGCCTTCCTTTTGTAGGTCGTGAGTCTTGTTTGGTTGTAGAGAAAATGCAGGAAACATTTTTGCTGGTTATTTGCTTTGCATGTTTAATTGTATATTTACTCGTTTTATGTTCGCATAGTTCTTGCTTTGATCTGGGTATTGTCATATATTTGAGGATGAGTTTTCAACTCTAACAATGACATGCATATTTTGTTTGTATTTATTTTTATATTAGTTTGTCATCTGGTATTTTCTGCTTTTAGTGCTCCTGATGCTTATAGATGCTTAAATGTTACCTCAGTGTTCATTTCGTTACTGGGTTTTATTGAATATTTGAATGGGATTAGATCTCGTTTCTTCGGAATGTTAAGTCTGTTGTTGATTGCTTTTTGAATGAGATGGGAGATCTGAAGAGTAAGGTACAGGTTGTTGGTGTCTGTTCTTTTGGATGCTACTTGCGGGCGTAAATCTTAATAACCCGTTCTTATAACATTTTAAAGACTAATCACGTGCAACCCTTGTGATGCCATTTTCAAACGGGTAAATAATAAAACTGAATCGTGTAACTTTATTAGAACTAATTAGTCCCGAACTCTGTAAAGTGATAGCTGGAGATTTTAGTACTATAGTAGGTGCTTTATGCTCAGTGTAGATCGTGTAACTTTATTAGAACTAATTGTTTTCTTAGGCTTTAGTATAATTTACTTTGGCAACGGTTAAGGCTTCACCTCAATTAGTTAATGCTGCTGTCATTGAAGCCTAAAGTTTGTTTACTCTGATGGTCGAGTATGTGTTTATTTACCAGAGAAATGGAAAATATAATTTGAATAATATCTGGATTTGGTTTTTGAAGAAAAAGAAAAGACTCTGATTTTAAATGTTAATTTTTTTACAATACCAGCTAGCAAGTTGTTAGGCCATAATTCTTGAATGAGTTATTTTATGAGGAAATCGAGATTAATTTATTAATTAATTATTATTTTAATTTTGTACATAATTTGTGTCTCTTATGTTCTCTTCAATGTAATTTTTAGAAGATTTTAAATAATGTGATTTAATGTGCATGTAGAATCGATTCAGAAAAATGAAGAAAATTTCTAGCTTCACTAGCTCTTGTTCATCAAAGAAAAGAAAAAGTTCAGAACCATCAGTTGAGGCGAGCGTAGATGAAAGAGTGGCTTCCATACCATCGACCAACAAAACTATGGGTCCTCCGCCCGCTGTTCCACCAGCTGAATCTTCTGCAACTGCAACTCCAAATTTAGTAGGTAATGCTATCTCTTCAAATATACCTACAAGTAAAAAAAGTAGGTCTGGAGTTTGGGAGCATTTTGATAGATTGGTCGATGCTAATGGTAATGAAACGGGGAGAGTTGCATGTAAGTGGTGTGGTAAAGATTATCAAGGGAAGAGTGAGTTAGGCACTTCAGGATTGTGGAAACATTTAAGGGAAAGTTGCAAAAAGTTTCCAGATAAAAAAGAGTTAGTCGCTGCATATAAAAGTAAGGATAAGTCACAAACAATTTTGAGTTTTGTTGGGTCCGGTAATAATACGTCATTAGTTAGTTGGAAATTTGATCAAGAAGTTTGTACGGAAGCTTTAATTAGGATGATCATTAGGGATGAACTGCCATTTAATTTTGTAGAACATGAGGGCTTTAGGGAGTTTATTGAAGCAATCTGTCCTGCATTTAAAATTCCATCTAGAGTGACTATTGCTAGAAGATGTTGCTATCTTTTTATGAAGGAGAGAGATAAATTGAAAGATTTTCTTAAATTTGAATGCAAGAGAGTTTCCTTGACAACTGATACTTGGACTAGCATTCAAAATGTGTCATATTTGTGCTTAACTGCTCATTTTATTGATTCAAATTGGAAGATGCATAAAAGAATCTTAAATTTTTGCGTTATCAAAAGTCACAAGGGAAATAATGTTGGGGTTGTTGTTGATAATTGTATGGATGATTGGGGTTTGACCAAAGTGATGTGCATAACTGCTGATAATGCAACATCAAATGATACTGCAATTCAATAGTTGAAAAATAAATTAAGTAAGAGAGATGCATTTGTTTTGGGTGGTGAATCTTTTCACATGAGATGTTGTGCTCACATTTTAAACTTAATTGTGAAAGACGAGCTTAAATGTGTTGAAGAGTCTATTAAAAAGGTTAGAGATGTGATCAAGTACGTTAGAAGCAGTCCTCAAAGGTTAGATTCTTTCAAAAAATCTTGTGAGACAGTAAACATCAAGTATGCAAAGAGTTTGATCATAGATTGCCCTACTAGGTGGAATTCAACATATTTAATGTTAGACATTGCTTTGGAGTATCAAAAAGCTTTTGATAAGTTGGAGGATATAGATAGCAAATACTTCATTGAGTTTGGACCTATTTATTTGACTGAAGCTAATTGGAAACAGCTCACAACTCTCACAAAATTTTTGAAAAGGTTTTATGATGTGACTTGCAAATTGTCTGGGTCATTGTATTCAACTTCAAATTTGTATTTTCCAGAGATTGTGCGTATTTTGAATTTGTTGCAATTTTCTCAAACTACTGGTGATGATTTTTTAATGGAAATGGGAAAACAAATGCAGTTAAAATTTGACAAGTATTGGGGTTCGATTAAGAAGACGAATGTCATTCTTTTTATAGCTGTGGTTTTGGATCCTAGATTCAAAATGAAATTTCTAATTTCAAAGTACACAGCTTTTTATGGTGAGCTTGAATCGAAAAAATTAGTTTCTAAAGTGACAGCTGCTTTGAATGGATTGATAGAAGAACACAAAAAAATTGAAGAAGTTAATGCTGATAAAATTGTAGATCCACAACTAAATTCTAATGAAATTGTTGATGAAGTTGATGCGTGGTTTTTGGAAAATGAAGATAAGGAGCAAGTTGTGTCTCAAGGAGATTTGGATACTTATTTGACTGATAAATTAGTAAAAAATTCTCCTGATTTTGATATTTTAAGTTGGTGGAAGATAAATGAGCCAAATTATCCAATTTTGGCTAAGGTTGCTAGAGATGTTTTGGCTATTCAGTGCTCGACTGTAGCTTCTGAATCAGCTTTTAGTACTGGAGGAAGAACTTTAGACAAATTTAGAAGTTCTTTAACTCCGATTACAGCCGAGGTTCTTATTTGTTGCCAAAATTGGTTAAGATCGGCTGCAGTTTTAGCTTCAGAGGCATCAACCGAAGAATTTGAAAATTTTGAATCAGGTAATTATTATATTTGTTTAAATTTTTAATTTTTTTTATTAATGTTTATAATTTTTATGTTCTAATTATTTAAAATTTGTGTTTTTTTTAGATATTACTCAAGATTCTGAAATTAGTGTCAGCATAATGCAGAGGAAGACTGTTGAATGTTAATTTTTTATTAATGTATTTTGACTTAAATTTTAATTATACTTATTGAGATATTTTAATTGTATTTGTATTTATTATTTGTGATTTTATTTTGTAAAATTTTAAAAATATTGAATTATCTGAAATACCGTATTGTATTGTACTGAATTGTTTTGTACTGAAAGAACCGAAGAACCGAATCGAACTGTACCGAATTTTTATAGAACTGTACCGAACTGTCCCGAATTTTCAAGACAGTTACAATACTTAATTTTTAAAATATCCGAAATTTCAAAACAATACGGAGATTTGTAAATCCCCGAATTGGACCGGACCGTGTACACCCCTACATACATACATACATACATACAGTTGTTGTCATTCCCGCATCCGTTGTCAGTGGATAAAGTCGTGCCAATGATATAAACCAATTTCTCGCTTCTATGATTCTAGTTTATTACACTGCAAGAGGTAAATATATTTTCCTATTCATTAATATAATATGTTATATCCTTTTCTCATTACATACGCACTAACATTGATATCAAAGGCTTTAAGATTTGCTTTCTGGCATATGGCTATAAAATGGATCTAAATTTTATATGTAAAATGGCAAATCTAAATAGGATGCATGAAACACTATAAAAATATATATATTTTTAATTACTTAAGATATATATGTAAATTGTATTTTAAGGGGAAAGGACATATGTGTCCAAAATGCTAAATTAGAAGTTGGAATTTGATATTTTTGGCCCTACCATTAAAATCACAAACCCTAAAAAACCCCTACTGACCAGAGCTTAATAATCAAAATCTATAGTGAAGGTAACTCATGGAATGCATGTGCCACTATACGTAATACGCGTGCGAGTGGGTAGTGGCCTACACACACACAAACACGTATCAAATGATGTGTTATTATGACACATGGCCAAATGGGGTATGGACATGTGGATGACTGTGGTTATGCCATATGGCAAAAACAAGCCACCTAAATGCCATGTGAGCATTAAATGGACCAACCAAACATGCAGTGTGTCATAATAGAGGTTTGGCATAGTGACACATGTATGGACACGTGGCTTTATGGGTTATGGCTATGATGCATGCTGAACCCTAAAGGCATCCACCCTATTCTAAAAAGCCCACTTTTAGGGCTCGAGATTAGACAAAGGTTCATTTAACTCTTGAAGGCTGGTCATCTCATAATGGATAGGGATTTATTCCCATCTATTATTGACAATCAACCTATAAAAGCGTCAGTTGGGCACCACAAGGTAGGTATTACGAAGTCACCACCCAATAAAATATTGAAAAAGTAAATTCTAACCTTATGAGGCCAAAACTAGAGATAGTTTGAGACCTTACTCTTATTCATAACTTGGTTAATGTTTATATAAAAATATTTTTATGATTGATTATTTTATTTCTCTCCTCACGCATATCATGCAAAAAGAATTAATGAATTTTAAAGTGCACTCAAGCATGTTAAAAGGCTATAAAGCAAACCATATAATCCTATGTATTAAATTATCAAAAGTAATGGCATCAAAAAAATATTAATACTCATTGTTAAAAAAATCATACATAAATTGGGGAATTCTTTTATGTTCATTAATTTGACATGGGAACATTAGTTCTTTCATGCGTATTTTACAAAAGGAATGCTTGGGTGCGCTCTTTTAAGGAAAAAAAAGGAATGATTTATCCCATAAAGCCTTTCTTTAAAAATCGCATTCGTTAATTATGATGAAAGAATCCTTTATCCTTTTACAAAAGAACATTATTTACTTTTTATCTTTTCTAATGAAAAAAGGGGATATTTGTCCATTTTTATTATACAAATATTTCACTCAAACTTGTATAAATTCTTTAAGTGATTTTTGTGTGTATCGTCCAATCAAAAAAGTAAAATGACATACATAAACCGAGCTATTTATTGGATTGGGAGCATTGTTTCCTCACGTATATTTATAAAAACTCTTTTGTGTGATTTTTAGGATAAAAAAATGGACATTGGTTCGTTTTATTTGAAAAGTCCAATTAATTAAGTATAAAATATTTTAAGTGAATTTTTCAATTAATGATCATAAAATCTTTATTATTACAACCCATTTGCATAATAAGAAATAATAAAAATAAAAAAGATACAAGCCCAAAATGATAAATAAATGCCGAAATAATGCAAAGCAATAAGATTGCCTCCCACGCCATTTGCTCCAACTCTCCATCACAACTCAACATATGCAAGTGTGTTAATATGCATTAGAAGAGACAAAAAAATAATATTGGTTAATAAAATGATCCATAAATTAAATCAAACAAATGATAAATAATTAAATTACTCTAATATTAGGTAATGTGTAAATAAACAAATGAAACGAATATTAAACAAAATTAAATAAATAAAATGCATGATGCATCTAAAATTCACGCAGCATGCATTGGCATGCGTATGTTAAAGCATTAAATAAATGCAGTAATTAAATACACAAATATATAAACATAATGAAAAATATGAAAAAAGATCATTAAAATACATGGCATATTTATTGTATATAATATTGATAATAATAGCAACAATAAAAACAACATGAAATATTGCATAAATAATAAATAAAGATAAACAAAATGATATAAGTACAAAAACATAAATTTAAATAACATTATTATTGCATAAGGCAACAACAATAAAAACACGAGATAAAAAATACAAGTGAAATGAAAAGAAAACATGAAAGCAAAGGAAAAAAGAGAGAATGAGCCAAGAGAGTAAGTCGCATACAAAAAAAGGCCAAGGGAGTGAATCAAAAAGTAGGGGAAAGAGAGGAGGGGGCAGTGCACGTGTCACACAGGAATGATGCCTCTAGCTATGACTCGGGTGACTAACGACCGTTAGTCACTTTATTAAGCCGTGAGTCATTACTAAAAGACGTTGTCCTGCTGCCAACAATCCAAAATTTTCACCAAAACATATAAATTTAGCCAAAATGCATGGAAAAGGTCCTAACCTTGCTAAAACTCATTTTTATGCATGGAAACAACATAAATCACTAGCTTGAACATGAAAATCTAGAAAATTACCATATAGAGCTTGCAAATGCACAGTAAAAGGATGAAGAACATGAATAGTTGATTTCTACTAACTAAGCTCAAATCAACATGGAAATATAAGATTTATGCCTAAAATCCATTAAAACACATATATAAACAAGTAGAACATGATTTAAGGCATAGAAAATGAGAATCAAAGAAAACAAATTGTGAAGCTAAAAATAGAGAAAGGAAAGTGGTGATGAATAGTAAAACTATAACATTTTTTAAACATAGACATACATAAAAACAATCACAACAATTAAAAACTAGACTATAAAAAAGATGGAATCACAATTAATTATTACAAGATTTAAACTATAATCATCAACAAGAAAAATCAAAGAATAAATCAAAGAAAATGGATATTTACAAATAAAAACACAAATATCTACATTAGGTCAAGAGATTGTAACCCCTTATATTACCTTCAGTTGAGTCACTCTAAACCAAAAGAATTCTACGGTCTAAAGTTCATTTCCTTCTCCTTATTTTTTCTCTACTCTTTCGGTTCTAGCAAAACATAGAGTTTTTCTATTTTTTTTCAAAACTCTTTTTTTTTCTAAAATCCTCCTCTCTTTGTCTTTTCAAGAGTGAATTAAAGGCTATTTAAATACCCATCATGAGCATTAAATGGTCATATCAGGATAAAGAAAATTTGATCAGATTTTTTTAACTTTTTTTATCCTCTGTTTCGCATGATGAGAGTGAGAAAAATTAAGAAAAACCCTAGCTATGAACTTGATTTATGAGTCAAAGGTATGACTGGAGGTAGGATAACGAACAAAGGATAAAAATACCCTTCATAATTATAACCTGGAGCAAGTTATGGTCTTGACTCACACCTAATGATGTGAGTGATAGGCAGGGGCAGCAAGTGAGTAATAAGCATTTAAAAGGCGTGACTCAAGGGCAATTCATGGCTTTGACTCGTGAGTCAAGGCCATGATTCCTTTTTAAGTCCCTTTTTTGGCCTTTAAATGCACATCTCCGCTCTACCGAAAGAGAGAAAAGAGGAAAAGCCTCAAAATGACATTTTTAACCCCTAAGAATCTTGTAGGAGAGTTAGCAAAAATATTTTAAGAAATAAACTCCGAAGAGCACCACAGTGCTTCTGTTCTCTAGCTATTTTAGAGCAACATTATTTTCAATAGGTAACTTTGATAGGGGCTGCCTCGAACCCAATGTCTATAATGGCCACGTTGCAAAAGTTCATCAATGGCATGTGGTGTAGCATAAGGGCATGTGAGCGCATCTAAATGATCTTCACTAGCACATAGGGATGCATGAGGCTGCTTTTTACCACCAAATTAGCTTTGATATTTTGTAAATAAATTTTTTCATAATTTTTCAGATTTTTAGTGAATTTAATAATTTTTATAATAAAAAATAAATTTTAAATTTTTTCCAAAATATGTATTTAAAAAAACTATAGAAAATGTGTTTTCTACCTTCTAATATTTTCAAAATTATTTAAATATTTTATGTACATTTGTCCTTACTTTTTGATTGAAATGAGTTTCAATCATATGTGTTTATACATAAGTGTATTAATGTCTTAATTTTTTGTGATGAGTTGTAGAAATGGGATTGATGGTAATGACACCTATTCTTCTACAAACTCAGTATGAGGTTGCGTTGATAGATGCATGAATGTAAGAAGTCTGCAACATAAAAATCCATAGGAGGATTCGAACTGATGACATTAATGCAATAATGCATCATATAATATATATGTAAAAATAAATGTTAGATTAGTGGTCTAAATCTGGGGAGAAATTATGGAGTCTTATTTAAAGTGATGGCTGATTCCTTTGGAAACCATATGGAACTAATGAACTTAATGAAAGGTAGTTGGTTCATGGGAGATATATTTTATAAAAGATCTATTATCTAGTATTTGTTTAGGGTTGCCAGAATGGAAGCATTGAGAAGTAACTTTAAATCTGTGATGATATTGAGGAGTGGACATAGAGTGCATCGTCTTTGACTTCATCAATGAACTTATGAGTTATCCAAAAAGTTGATGAACATTGTCAAAATCACAATCCCTAAAACTAGAAAGATTTTGTGGAATCTAGACTTATAATATAATTGATATAAGTGTCAATTTTAGCTAAAGTTTTTATTAGAAATGATTTATGTCTCTACTATTATTAGAAATTAGTGTCTTAATATTGAATTATTGGACATTTTTATTGGTTGAATAAATGTGTTTATTATAAATATTTGATGGCTTTTAAACTTATAACAAATGTGTTTATTTAATTATTAAATGCCTTGAAATATTTTATGAGTACAATGATTGCATGATTATCAAGTTGAGACTTAATAAACCAAAACAATAAAAAAAAACCCCTCTTTAATTTGAGTATTTAATATCCAATAATTTAGATTTACTATGCACAAAATTTGAACCTATAAGGTTTGATATTAGGATTTAGGGGGTACTTAGATATTATAAGTAGTCTTTTCGAATTTAAACCTGATAGAAAACTTTACTATTTATTGTTTTAGATATATAGTAAATTGCATATATTGCCTAATCTTTTTAATAATGTGTAATTATTCCATTAGATATCAGGAGATCTAAATGGCTAATGCTTCCAAGTCAATTGTCACTAGGCCAAACAAAGACATGAAGCTGAACGGTAATAATTATCAAATCTAGAGTATAAAACTCTATTATGTGCTTAAAAAGGAAGACGATTTAGAATACTTAAGTTCAATTATGGCTGAACCTGGTTATGGCACTATAGCCTAGCATAGGTGGGACTGAGATACCTATATGGCATGAAAAAAGAAAAATTTCACTGCTTAAATCTTCTTGCTAAATGCAATGGATGATGATATCACTAAGTAGTTCTGCAAGTATCAAAATACAATGGATCTATGAATTGCTTTGCAGAAGAAGTTTGAGGGTGTGTCTCTTACTAAGCTCTAATCATTGATAATCAAATTTAACACTTATCAAAAGAAGTCAGATTATACCATGTGAAAACATCTAAGAAAGATGGAAAATATGATAATTGAATTTAGTGAGGCTAGTCATAAGTTGACTGATGAGTATTAGGTCCAAACTGTTATCCATTCCCTACCTAAGAGTTAGGAGCATATGAAGATGCAACTAACTTATATGATCAGTATAAAGACATTTGAGGATGTCACTCGTCATTTGGTGTTTGAAAAGGATAGTCTGGTAGCGATTAAGGTCAATACTAAAGTGCATATGACACAGTCTTATTTCGATGGAATGAGTTCTAACTAGAACAAGAGAATAAGCTTTATAAGTCAGGATAAAGAAAAGGCTCGAGAGCCTAAAAAGTGAAATAGAATAATAAGAGATCCAAAGGCAAGAAGAAATTAAACATTTCAAGAGTTAAATGTTTCAATTGCCAACAAAAATGACACTATGCAAGAGAATTTACTGTGCCTAAATAAGTAAATTATTTTAACTTAAGAGTGAGTGAAATTTGTGCATCTAGTTCTCTACTTATAACCGAATTTCATCCTTTATGGGGTGATAGGTTTAGGAGCAACAGACACGTAACAAGGAATTGAGATATCTTTGTTGAATTCCAACAAATTTCAAATAAGACTAAATGAATTTATGTGGGAAATAACACTAGAGTGGCAGTTGGAGGGATTGGCATGTGTAGATTAGTCTTGCATGAAGGTTGAACCCTACTCTTACTTGATGCACTTTATGCCCTGGATAATCGTAGGAATTTAATTTTTGTTTTTACTTTAATAAAACTTGGTTTCAATTTATATTTTAAGGATGATAATGTATCCTTGTGTTTGGATAATATTTATTATAATTCTAGTTTTATATTAAAAGATTTTATTATGATTGATATCGATCCTAATTATATGAATAAACTAGTTTTTCTTCTTCTTCTTCTTCTTCTTCTTCTTCTTCTTCTTCTTCACATTCACATGGTTATAAAAATAATGTTAAATTATGGCATGCTAGATTAAACCATATTAGGCAAGACCGAATGAATTGGTTAGCCAAAGTGGGTTCGTTAGGTGACTTAAATAAGGTTGAACTGCCTACTTATGAACATTGCCTGAAAGGAAAATTGGTTAGAAAACCATTTGAAAAAGGAACTAGAGCTAAATTTCTATTGTAGTTAATTCATTTTGACATATGTGGTCCAATAAATGTGTGGGCAAGGCATGGGGCTTGCTACTTTATTACATTTATATATGATTATACTAGGAATGATCATGTCTATTTGATTTCTCATAGCTTAGAAGCATTGAGTTGCTTCAAGACTTATATAAACTTAGTTGAAAATTAATTAGATGGGAAAATTACAGCTTTAAGATCTAATCAAGATCGAAAATATTTTTCAGATGAATTTAAAGCTTTATGTGATGAAAAGGGGATTGAACATTAGTTGTTTATTCCTAAAACTCCATAACAAAATTGTATTGCAGAAAAGATAAATAGGACTCTCCTAGATATGGTTAGATCTATAATGGCTGAGACAAATTTGCCAATCTCTTATTGGGAAGATTCTTTATTGACTGCCACATATATTTTAAACCATGTGCCCTTCAAATTTGTCACAACTGCTTCTTATGAGTTGTACACTAGTCGATAACCTGACCTAAGCTAGTTCATGTTAGTGGATATGCCCTAGGCCAAATATTTGGTCCTTTATGTAATGTCACATTTCATTATATAAAATTAAATTTTCTTCATGTTATTATATTGTTGGCATGTTACATTATAATAATGCTTATAAATAACAATCTAATGTTATTTTGACTATCCCTAGTTATTTATCATTAAATGAATAATGATAAATAAAAACTAGTATAAGTTTGATTGATAATCATGGGATGATTATATATGGTGATATGAATTAAGCTTATAAGTAATTGTTAGAGAACAGAGTACTCGATAGACCCACTATGAGATACTATATGGGTTAATGTCATTAGTGATCTCATAATAGTTATGTTATCGATCCTTAGACCTGAGATTATCACAGTATCCTACATGATAAACATTATATTTTACCATAATCAAACATTATCTTTAATCGGATAATCATAAAAGTTATGATTGGACATGATAAGAATCATATAGAGGATAGTGAATAATCAAGAAGGAATTTATCCTTCTCTTATGAGAGAGATATCTATTGGGCCCCTCGATAAGTAGGACTGAGAAATACATGGCCATGCTCAAATGAATTGATGGAGCAATCAATATCATTTGATATTATCAGTCTACTTAGGGATCCAGAAATTATATGTTTGGACTATATAAGTTTAACATGGACCATGACTTATGTTCAAACAAGATATCGTGTGACAAATGAATTATAACATGTTCTATTAGGTTAAAATTGAATTATCAATATTCATATTATTTGGGTAGTCATATGTCTTGCTAGAGGCCGTTTATGATTTGTGGGCCCATGATGGGATTGGGGCCCACTACCAATATAATATGAACCTATTGGGTCACATACATAGAATTTGATGAATGGACTAAGGGTTAATTCGAGCATTTTGAATTTTATTTTATAAAAAATAAAAATTCAAAATAAAAAAAATGTTAATTAAGATTAATATTATACTTCTTATTTTAAATAAGAAATAAAATATTTCTTATTTTAATAATAAATGTGGGCCCGAAATTTTTTATCTCTAAATTAGGTTTAGGTTAACTATATATAGAGAGTGATATATGTAGTTCAACCTAATTAAACATATACATTGGGTGGCAGCCGTTACTTTGAGAGAGAGAAAAAATTTTGTTTTTCTTCTGTAACTTTGAGAAAGAGAGAAAACAAACCCTAGCCACCAAGGAAGGGAGCTAGTACCCCGGGCGATTCTATTTATTGCATTCACATATAGATACCGGTAAAGGGTATCATTTCGCATGAAGCCGCACTTGCAAATTTGATTTTTCTATGCTTCGAGAGGTTGGTAATCATTACACTATTCTATTGAATCAATTGGATCGCTTGGATCTATGGTAGGTTTCTATTTTCTACTGCAATTTTTTAATTTTATTTCAAAGCCTAACAGTGGTATCAAAGCCACTTGAGAGTTCAATTGATTCAATTATCGTATTTTGTATATATGTGATGTGTGCAAAATCGATTTTATGTGATATAAACATATTGTATATTGATACATGATGAGTTAATAACTATTATAATCATTTATATTAATCTGTTTATATGGGATATGAATGAAATTAACCTGTTTATAATGGAACTGCCATGTTATCTAATCGTAGCACCTAATATATTGTTAATGTTATTATTCTCCAATTTTAATACATCAATTTTATACAATTAATTGAGCTTGATATGAGATGACTTGATTTTAATTGATGTATGTATGTATGATATCTTTGCATAGTGCATAGAATGGTAAATTGAGACCCTTATGATGGTGTTTGATTTATTTATTTTATTTATTCTTTTTATGGGTTTGTAATTTTAAGTACGACATGCATGTCATTCTTTTGTTGTAATTTTATTTTACTAATAGTTTTAGTAGAATAGTTTATTTCATTATTTTAATGAAGACAAAGGAATTTCATGAAGACCATGAAGGGGATCAATCCAATTCCATGATGATAGAGGTGCAAAGTGGAAGTTATTGATGAAGACAAGTTTATGTAATTCCACCTAGGATTGACCTTTGATCTTCATATTGGCTTATGAAGATTATATAGTTTTGGCCATGTTATGACACGTTTTATATATTATGCATATTATATCGATATGTGATGCAATGAATGATTATATATGTGTATGAGATGCCATATGTGGGATGATGCATGATATGTAAATAAATAGACATCATAATTTAAAATTTAAAATTCCCTCACAAAAATTGTAAGTCTTTATGCCACCCATAATTATAACACCTGTCAAAAATAAGATCACCAAAATGTAGATTTTGTCAAAGTGAAGTACATCAGGTTATCATAGTAAGATATGATGGGTAATGGTGTTACCCATATGTTTAAAAATTGTTAGACTTAATTAGGCTATCAAAATGGTTTTGGGTCTAAGGCATTAGATGGGATTATAACATGTCGGGACATATGATGTCAAAATCCCATAAAGAATTTAAGAGTTACATGAGATATAATTGGTAAGGAGTTATCTACCTAAATAACTTGATTTAAGCATCACGCCAAAGCTGACTTAGAATTAAGTGAAATATAGATCTTAGCCCACTAAAACATTACAATTGTTGTAATTAATATTGAGGGTGAATATTTTAGTGGGAGTTTTAAGAAATAGCCTAAAATGAAATTGGTACTAATTTTAATATTTATTTTGCATATTTGTAGATCAATGGCTTCAAATAACACTTTCACACTATCACTACGATCAGTCCTTGAGAAGGACAAACTAAAAGAAGAAGGCACTAATTTCCTTGACTGGTTTAGGAACTTGAGAATTGTTCTCAAGCAAGAAAGGCAGCTATATGTGCTCGATGACCTTGTTCCTCCTATCCCACCTGCTAATGCCTAAAAGGTAGTTTAGGACAAACAAAAGAAGCATACTAATGATTCTATTGATGTAGGATGTCTTATGTTAGCCATAATGTGTCCAAAACTTCAAAAGGATCTAGAGCATTTAGAGGCTTATGAGTTGAGTAATCATCTCAAACAGACATTCCAATAACAAGCAAGGCAAGATAGGTATGAGGCTACCAAATCTTTGCATGCTTGTAAAATAGCTGAAGGTGCATCAGTGAGCGCTCATGTTTTAAAAATGAAAGGCTATATTGATCACCTTGAAAGGATTGGATTTTCCTTTACTTTAAACCTAACCATGAATTTGATCCTCAATTCATTACCTAATAGTTATAGCCAGTTTGTTATGAACTATAATATGAACAATATGGAGAAATCCCTTCATGTGTTGCATGTGATGCTTAAGACAATTAAGCAAAGCATTACGAAAAGGCCCAGTCATATTCTTATGGTTAATAAAGGAAAGGGGATGAAAAATAAGGGCAAGGCTAAGGCTAAGGCAAAAGTTGCTAGTAAACCTAAGGCACAAGCTAAACACAAACCTAAGGTAAAAGCTCTAAAGGAGGGAGTTTGCTTCCCTTGCAATGAATCTGGTCATTGGAAGAGGAATTACAAGCTCTACTTGCAAGAATTAAAGAAGAAGAAGAGTAGTTAGACTACATCTTTAGGTATTTATGTAATAGAAATTAATTTATCTACTTCTACTTTCTGGGTATTAGATACTGAATGTGGTTTTCACATTTATACAAATGTGCAGGGACTCAAAAGGAGTAGGCAACTAAAAAAGGGTGAAGTGGACCTACGAGCTGGAAATGGAGCAAAAGTTGCTACTTTAGTCGTAGCTAGGGGCTTATGAGTTAACTTTGCCCAATGGGCTTTTGTTAGTTTTGAACAATTGCTTTTACGTCCCTACTTTGAGTAGGAATACTATTTTAGTTTCTTGTTTGGATGATGAAAGTTTTTCTTTTCTTGTTAAGAATAAGAAATGTTCTATTTATTATAATGATATGCTTTATTGTATTGTCGATTCATATATTGGCCTTTACGTCCTAAATTTAGAAAAATCTAACAATCAGGATATATATAACTACAAAGAAATCCAAACCCAATGATTTGAATAAAACATATTTATGACATTGTTGCCTTGGTCATATAAATGAGAAATGCATATCAAAACTCCATAGACTTTTGGAATTATTTGAAAATTGTGAATCTTGTTTATTAGGCAAGATGACAAAAGATCCATTCACTGGACATAGTGAAAGGGCCACTGATTTATTGGTCCTTATACATATTGATGTATGCAGTCCATTAAGCATAAATGCCAGGGGAGGTTTTCAATACTTCATTACTTTAACTGACGATTTCAGTAGATATGGCTATGTTTATTTAATGAAACATAAACATGAATCATTTGAAATGTTTAGAACTTTTGAAAATGAAGTTCAAAATTAACTTGGTAAAACTATTAAAGCACTTCGATCTGATCAAGGTGGTGAATACTTGAGCCAAGAGTGTGATGATCATCTAAGAAATTGTGGAATTGTTTCACAATTAACTCAACTAAGGATGTCACAATGGAATGGTGTTTCCAAAAGAAGGAATCAAACTTTATTAGATATGGTTCGATCAATGATGATTCAAACAAATCTTCCTTTATCTTTTTGGGGCTATGCATTAGAAATAGTTGCATTCACTCTGAATCGAGTTCTATCTAAAGCGGTTGAAAAGGCACCATATGAGATATGGACTGGGAGAATTCCTAGTTTGTCTATTCTAAAGATTTGGGCCTGTGAGGCTTATGTCAAATTACAAGTCTCAGATAAATTAGCACTTAAATTTGATAAAAGCTTTTTTATGGGATATCCTAAAGAAACTAAAGGATATTACTTTTATAATCCCTCTGAGAATAAAGTGTTTGTTGCTCGAAATGGTGTCTTTTTAGAAAACAAATTTATTTCTAGAGGAACTAGTGGGAGTCAAATAAAACTTCAAAAAGTTCAAAAATTACAAGATGGCATTAGACCCTCGATGGAAACTCAACAAGTTTCACAAATAGTTGTGGAACCTATGCAAGTTACTCAAGAACTATGCAATCTAATAGGACAGGACATCAACTCGAGAGATATGGATTTCTCTTAACAGATAGTCGTGAGGTAATGCTCATGGATCTTGATGAGCTTACTACCTATCAAGATGCTGTATCAAGTCCAGATTCTAAGAAATGGCTAGAGGCCATGAAATCCGAAATGCAATCCATGTATAACAATCAAGTTTGGAACTTTATTGATCCACCTGAAGGAATTAAAACCATTGGGTGAAAATGGGTTTTCAAGAAGAGCTTTCAAGAAGAAAACTGACATGGATGGGAAAGTACATACCTTTAAAGTAATACTTGTTGCAAAAGGTTTCAAACAAACTCATGGTATTCACTATGATGAAACTTTTTCACTAGTCGTAATGCTTAAATCAATAAGAATTCTTATTGCCATTCCTGCATATTATGACTACGAGATATGGCAAATGGATGTCAAAAAAATGTTTCTTAATGAAAACTTACTTGAGGATGTGTCTATGACACAACCTGAAGGTTTTATCCATCCTGAGAATTCTAGAAAGGTGTGCAAGCTGCAAATATCCATTATGGATTAAAGCAAGCTTTTCGAAGCTAGAATATTCATTTTGATGAAACAATTAAAGAATTTGTATTCATCAAAAATAAAGATGAACTTTGTGTATACAAAAAGGTTAGTGGGAGTGTAGTAATGTTTCTCGTCTTATATGTCGATGACATATTACTTATTAGGAATGATATCCCTATGTTACAAAAGACCAAAGATTGGTTAGGAAAATCTTTTTCAATGAATGATCTTGGCGAAGCTACTTATATCCTTGGGATTAAGGTCTATAAATTCTATGGATTGGTATGAATTTGTAACAAATGCAACTTTTTCAGTCAGTATAGCTTTTCGAAATATTTATAGCATCCTCTTTCTATAAGCCTATTTATTCATCCTTACAAAATTGGAATTTATTTAATTCGTTCGCTAAAGAAGGTCCGAAGAGAATGCAATTACCGAAAATACTAAGCCCACTAAAGGCGCAAAAATGGAGGGTAAATTGTTGAGAATTGTCATAGAATGGGCACCTCGATTAAATATTTGTATCTGTTATTTATGGATAGATCTAAAAGAATAATTTGTCTTAGTCAAAGTACTTATATATACAAGGTATTAAACAGGTTCAGCATGCAAAATTCAAAAAGATGATTTTTGCCAATGTCTCATGGCATTACTCTTAACAAGACTCAATGTCCTACGACATCTGATGAGCGAGACCGCATGAGTATGATTTCTTATGCTTTGGCTATAGGATATATCATGTATGTCATATTATGTACTAGACCAAATGTTTCATATGCATTGAGCATGACAAGCAAATACCAATCAAACCCTGGTGAAAGTCATTAGACAGCCGTTAACAATATCCTTAAGTACTTGAGAAGAACTAAGGATGCATTCTTAAAATATGAAAGATTGGAAGATGAGCTAGTAGTAAATGGTTACATAGATGCAAGCTTCCAATCTAACAAAGATGACTATAAATCACAGTCCAAATATGTGTTTTTGTTAAATGGAGGTGCTCTTAGTTGGAAAAGTTGTAAAAAATCACTGTTGCTAATTTTACAATAGAAGCTAAGTATATAGCAACATCAGATGCAGCTAAGAAAGCAGTATGGATCAAGAAATTCATTGCTAAACTGGGAGTAGTTCCCAATATCACAAATCCTATAAACCTTTATTGCGACAATAATGGTGTTATAGCATAAGATAAAGAGCCCAGATCCCATCAGAGATCTAAACAGATACTCAGGCATTTTTATCTCATTCGTGAAATCATTGAAAGAGAAGATGTCAAGATATGCAAAGTACCAAAAGATGACAACATTATCACTCCACTTACAAAGGCTCTTCCACAAGCCAAAAATGATGGTTATACTAGGTCCATAGGTATTAGACACTTATAAGGCCTAGTGCAAGTAGGAGATTGTTAGTGGATATACCCTAAGTCAAATATTTGATCCTTTATGTAATGTCACATTTCATTATATAAAATTGGATTTTCTTCTTGTTATTATATTGTTGGCATGTTACATTATAATAATGATTCTAAATAACAATCTAATTTTATTTTGACTATCTCTGGTCATTTATCATTAAATGAATAATAATAAATAAAGACTAGTATAAGTTTGATTGATAATCATAGGATGATTATATATAGTGATATGAATTAAACTTATAAGTAATTGTTAGAGAACAAAGTATTGGATAGACCTGCTATGAGATACTACATGGATTAATATCATTAGTGATCTCATAATAGTTATGTTATCGTTCCTTAAACCTGAGATTATCACAGTATCCTACATGATAAATATTATGTTTCAACATAATCAAATATTATCTTTAATCAAATAATCATAAAGGTTATGATTGGACATGATGAAAATCTTGCAGAGGATGGTGAATAATCAAAAAGAAATTTGTTCCTCTCTTATGAAAGAGATATCTATTGGTTTTCTCGATAAGTAGGACTGAGAAATGCATGGTAGTGCTCAAATGAATTTATGGAACAATCAATATCATTTGATATTATTAGTCTACTTACTGATAAAGAAATTATATGTTTGGACTATATAAGTTTGACATGGACCATGACTTATGTTCAAACAAGATATCGTGTGACAAAGGGATTATAACATTTTCTATTAAGTTAAAATTGAATTATCGATATTCATATTATTTGGGTAGTCATAATGTCTTGCTAGAGGCCGTTTATGACTTATGGGTCCATGATGGAATTAGGGCCTACTAGCAAAATAATATGAACCTATTGGGTCACACATAGAATGTAATGAATGGACTAAAGGTTAATTTGGGCATTTAAAATTTTATTTTATGACAAATAAAAATTTGAAATAAAAAATATTAATTAAGATTAATATTATAATTCTTATTTTAAATAAGAAATAAAATATTTCTTATTTTAATAAGAAATTAGGGCCCAAAATTTTTTCTATCTAAATTAGGTTTAGGTTAAATATATATATATATAGTGATTTGTGTAGTTCAACCTAATTAAGCATAATACATTGAGTGGCAGTCGTCACTTTGAGAGAGAGAAAAAAATTTCTTTTGTAACTTTGAAAAAGAGAGAAAATAAACCCTAGCCGCTAAGGAAGGGAGCTAGCACTCTGGGTAATTATGTTCATTACATACATGTATGGATACCAGTAGAGGGTGTTGTTTCGCATGAGGCCGCACCTGCAATTTTGATTTTTCTATGGTTCGAGAGATTGGTAATCGTTACATTATTCTATTGAATCAATTGGAATGCTTGGATCCGTGGTGGGTTTTTATTTTTTTCTTTAATTTTTTTAATTTTATTTCGAAACCCAACAATCCAGACCTTGAAGTTGTGTTGGCTTATGTTTATAACACCTTGGGTAATTTTGGTAAATAGGGAACAAGAGGTAAAAGAAAGTATCTTTATGAGATATTCTGAAGCATCAATAGGGTATATTTTCATGGGTGAGCAAAAGAATGTCACAATGACAAAATTTGAATCACGAGATATCATATTCTTAGCGAATAAATTTCCAAAGTTAGGTAAAGTGAATCAAGATTTCACTTTTAATGAAACATAGAAAGAGGAACCATCGAGATCATTCTATCTAAGTGTGAGGGAGTTAAAGAAAGAAGGTTGAGACATTCCTCCACCAAATGATCCGAATATTTTAGATTTTTACTTCAGTGGGAGTATTCATATCTCTAGTGGGAGTATAAAGCTTAATTCATGTGGGATATTTTGAATTATGATGAATATATGATACACGCTTATCAAGAGTTAGAACTACAAAAATCTAAAAGGATAAGTGTTTCGCACCAACAGTTTGAGATTGAAGGCTCAAACGAAGCTCTTTTAGTTACCCACAAGATGAAGAAGAGCCTAAAAATATTTAAAAGGCTCTCTCATATGCAGCCAAGAAAAATGGATGAAAGCAATGGAAGAAGAAATGGCATCCATGAGATTAGACCATATTTAGGAACTGGTTGATCTACTAGAAGGACACAAACCAATTGAGAATAAGTGAATTTTCAAAGTGAAGCAAAAGGCTAATGGAAGTATCAAAAGGCTTGGCTTTTGATAAGGGGTTTAAATAATAGGAAGGGATTTACTATGAGCAAAATTTCTCAACTATTGTAAGATTTATGTCCATAAGGTTGATTCTAACCATATTGGCAAGTTTGGACCTAGAGCTACATTAAATGGATGTGAAGATTGATCGATTTCCTCAATAAATTATTAAATGAAGAAATTTATATGGATTAACTTATAGGTTTCATAAAAAAACCAAAGCATCGAGCATAAGGTTTGCTTAATGAGATAAATTTATAGCCTTAAATAGGCTTTAAGAAAATGGTATTTAAGATTTTATGATACAATCATGTCGAATAGGTTCAATATGATTGATAAAAACTATTGTGTTTATTATAAAAGATTCGAAATTAAATTTTTCATTTTAACATTATATGTAGAAGGCATACTCATAACTGAAATGACAAAAGGTACGTAAATGAAATCAAAGATTGGTTATCGTCCAACTTTGAGACGAAAGATATAGGTTAAGTAAATTATATCCTTAGAGATAAGATTTTAAGAGAACTTTTAATAAGGTTCTTGTCTCTTTCACACAAGGCATATATCAACAAAATTCTTTAATGATTTAATATGAAAAAATTCAAACCCATAGATAACCATTTTAGTGGGGAACTAAATCATGATAGACGACCACTCACAGTGATCGTCAACAAGCATCCAACATGCTTCAAATGTAACAATGATTTATTTCAAGAAATGAAAGAAATTAAACATTTAAATTCACTTATAGAAATCATACAATGTAATACATATAAGAATAAAGGACACATATATATAGAGAGCATTTAGCAATTAACATGCAATTTGTTTTTGTACTAGCAGTATAGATACATATGTATATTGAGCATTCTTTTAGACTTGGGTTTTGTATGCAACAAAAGGAATTTCATATGTAGAATAGTATAAAGTCAACTAAGAATTTGCATGCCTTATTAAACTTTTCTTCACCTTGATAATAAAGCCTGCACTATTCTAAAGAGGTGGATAACGGGTTATACGGTGGTACCCGAAGGTACTAGGTCACCCGAAGGCACCAAAGAGATAATAGGTCACCCGAAGGCACTAAAGAGATACCCGGAGGTATTAAACGATGATCCCTTGTAGGGATAAAACTGTATGATAAATCGGTGGACCCAAACGAGGTCGAACAAATAACATGGACCCAAATGGGGTCAAACAAATAACATGGACCGGTCAAGCGGACCCAAATAGGGTCGGCTACAACCCACACGAGGGTTGTTTAAATTAACTTTAACTTTTAAACCCAAACAGGGTCACTATACTTTTAAATTCAAGTGGACCTAAAGAGGTCAAAATGTTCAAAAGTAGCTGCAAGTTACCCTTATAGGCATGCCTATCTATCCACTTCCTAGACTCAAAGCAGGCAGAACAATCTCTTTAATTTATCTTTTCTTTATTCATTCATATTCTTATATGCACATGTATACTCTGGTATAACTGTAATCAATGTATTCATAAACACAATCATATGTAACTTTTCTGCATGTCAAGACTATACTTATATAATACCATTATATGCTTTAATAAGATTTCTATAATTGAGTCTATAGCACTGTAGATTTGTATTTTCGCATGCCAACACGTGATAACACATATGCTTAATTATGTCATTTCAATTAAGCAAAGACATAGTTATACATTTCACTTTAAAAATATTATTTGAATCATTACTCTAAAATAGTTTTCAAGCTTTGAACCCAACAATGTAAGATCATACATATGCATATATGTTTATATGCACACATATATTCTACTAATCACATTACTTCTTCATACAAGCAAAGTTAACATTTCAAACTATATGTACTATAGTAATTTTGAAGAAATCCATAGGAATCATGTAGAAACATCTAGACTTATATATATATATATATATATATATCAACCAATTAAAGGCCAGTCATACAACTAGATTTAGTAGCCTTGGTTCATCGGTATGTATACAGCTAGGTACCATCATCTTTACACATAAATACATATAACATGACATGTTTTAATTTTCTTAGTTCATAAACCCCACACCAAATGAACATTCATGGATAGCATTTTTAATATTAACTATCATTCATGTATTTATATTCACATTTGAAATCTATTGCAGACAACACTATATTCATGTTCATTTCATACTTTAAAGCTGTACTTATAGTATACCATTTGCACATGTATATAATCTCACCTATTAAGTGACATTTAATCATTTTCTATCCCATAGGACAATTACATGCTCATGCACTCATAAATATAATCATAGATTGTACATACCTGTAGTACATTCGCATCTAATAAGCTTGTTCTAATAAGCATGATTATCAATATATATACCTCAATCACTCATCAATCATATGCTATTAATATGTTTCCATATGGCACATCTATTTAACTTTCATCATGAACTTATACTTAAACATATGATCTTTAGACAACACATCATATCACAATCATATTATCATACACATATATGATTAACAATAATTTCATAATTATTCATGGTGCTATAAATTAACTATTAATGTACAATTTCCACGATGCATAGGTATACATTCATAGATAATTTTCAATGTAAATGATACAAATCATGCAAATCCATATATATATCCTTTGATACAAATCTATATACACATGAGTTTATAGCTCTCGAATACTTGCATTCAAGGCCTATTTTGTTCAGTCATATGTGCAACACATAGGGGTAGCATAATATACTGATAAAGGGGAATAAAAAGCATAGTTATGGGCCAAAATCATGATGTCGCGCTCACGGCAAGTGTCGCGCTCGCGACAATATGCTTGGCCATACGAGTTTTTCACCCTGTCTCCAAAATCCTGCAAACTGCTTAATAACTTAATCTTGTACTTCATTTTTGACATAGTAAACGGCCTTTTTAGAAAACGTTTTCTTCTACAAAGTTGTAGATATACTTTTCTAGTTTCTATAACATCAAAAATATTTTCAATAACATTTCTAGAACTCGAGCTATATTGAAATTACTAAAGACTGTTCATCATAGTAGGCAACACAGAATTTCCAATTTTCAAGTGAAAATTAGGCAATGTTCTAGGCATTATTTGACTTTGATTTCTTCATATAAATTGTAGGTTTTGAATTCTATTTTAATTAGGAATTGACCTCATGTCATTATTATCATTGTACAATCAATTATGAAGTTTTTACCCCAAGCTATTCAAAATCGGAATCAAAGATGCATCTAATATTCAATCAATGTAGGGATATATTAGGGGCCAAATTAATGCCATTTTTTAACTACACTTTTATACCTATATCTCATATGGAACAATCAAGATTATTATAGCTTCAAATTAAGGTCCCTAACTCATTTTTATAGATAAAATTACAGTCAATAATTCCAGCAATCTTCATGTAACACCTATTGTAACAAATTCTAAATTCATATCTCATCCCATTTATTCCATCTAACACACATATGCACCTTGATGATATAATCAACATTCACATGCATGCAAGGTAAGTACCATCCCATACCTTAGCCGACCCCTATCAAACCCAAGCTTTCAATCCCTTGTAATGTCTTTCCCTTTATCCTTTCTATCTCCTCCTTCTTTAACTACAACAAAACAAATCATCCCCAATCCACCATTTCCCGCACTTGTTCATCATTTATCTCAACCAAGATGAGAAGAAGGAGAAGAAGAAGAAGAAGAAGAAGAAGAAGAAGAAGAAGAAGAAGAAGAAGAAGAAGAAGAAGAAGAAGAAGAAGAAGAAGATATAATTCAATAGAAACCACTTACCTTAGAGTTATACACTTAATTGCCTTAATTAACCATCAAGAATTGTCACTTAAATTACTTGAAGATTCAAAGACCTTCAAAGGAAATGAATGGAATTAATTTCTGGTTTTTCCCCTCTCACAAATGCCGACCACACCACTCTCCACCATCTCACTTTTCCCTTTCCACCCACTAAGATTATTCTATATATAATACTATGGTAAATGTCCTCTTTAATCCCTCAAGAATTTACATGTCACATTAATAACATCCAATTCTTTGCATGTTATATTTTGTCTCCACCATTTAATCTATTCCATAAATTAACCCCACCATTTATTCCTTTCCTTAAATTGGCCTCTCAATTATTTATTTATTCACATTTGCCACTAAAGATACCGTAATTACAAATTTACCCCAGATTAATATTTTTTACTTCAATTACGCCCTTGAATATTATTAAACCAACAATAATAATTTAATTATGACCTTATAAAATTTATACCATATAATTTACACATTTATCACATAATTATTGATAACTTAATAATATTTTTGCCCCAATTAATAGCTTAGCTCTTAATAATTCATCAAATAATGCTCAATTAGACTTTAATAACATGTAATTGCCCTTGAATTCTACTAAGGCCTATTTTGGGTCCTTAAATCTATTATCAAAGTAAAGATCTATAATTAAGAGGATATATAAATGATGATTGGGTAAGAGATATGCATGAGAGGAAATCCACTTTAGGTATCATATACTTGCTTGGCAAGGGTTCCATCTCATAGAGTAGCAAGAAACAAACTTATGTAACTCTATCAATAATAGAAATTGAATTTGTTACTTCCTCAGCTGCAGTACAAGAGACAATCTGGCTAAAATGGTTTATAGATCATTTAAGAGTAACTACCTTAATGAGAACAAATATGCATGGCTTAATCACTAAACAACCCAATATGGTGTTACTCAAGCCCATGTCTGATATATCTTATAAATGAAAGAAATTTGTTCAAGTTAGCTCATTTAATTTTTTGTATCTTTTAATTTAGTAGCATATAATTTTGTTTTTTCACTTGATATATAAATTTTGTTCAACTATAATTTAAGCTAGGTAATTACCAAAGGAAATTTATTATAATATATTGTATTAAATTAATAAAAGCATATGTCAATGGCTATGCTAATTTTAAGATGTTAAAGCATGATCGCATTGAACTGGGTTCAACTTTCAACATTACTTATCAAAAATTATAAATAAAAAATGGCACTAACCTTCATTCGAAAGTATGATGGTCAAGTAGTGCGTCTTACTATTTAAAGTAGTTTGACCAAACCTGAAGCACCAAGTTTGAGCTTAAGTAATGGAAATTATTTTAACAATGTAACCACTACTTAAGGTATGGAAGATTGGGATTTAGTTATGAAAACCATTTTGTATTGTAAATCGAATCTAATTTACCTCATTGAAGTCCATATTGCCACAATTCATGCAAAACCTTTAAAAAATAAGAAAAGAAGGAAATTGAATAAGAAGACAACTAAGGACAATGTAAAAGTATATTAGTTTTTGAAAAAATTAAATATGTACAAAAATTATGTAATTAAATTTTTTTATATATAATTTTGAATAATATTTGATGTACATCTTTTTTAAAAATTTTGGTGTTATTAATGTCCTTCTAACTTTATCCAAAACTAAATATAATATGTTTAGAAAAAATAGGCAAATTGAATAAACTATATTCACTTTAGAAAAACTGAATACAGTGCATTCCCTTTATGCATTGATACTCCTCTCTGCCTTGTATTTTTTTTTTACTATGATGATCCCTCTCTCGATTTGTTACAATCCAATGGAATTGTTAATTATAAAGGTAATGCAATGGAATTGTTAATTATAAACATACAATAGATCATTACTGGACAATATGCTAATAGAAAAATTTATGCACAAACACGTGATTAAAATTAACAAACTTCATTCCATTATCCATAGGCATCACAAAAATCCAACCAATAAATTTATATAAATTAATTAGTCTGATACTTTGTTGTGTTAGAGATTTGCATTACAATAATCATCCCAGCAATAAAAGACTCAACCACCTGAATTTTGTAGCATAGAATTTTGTTTTTTCACTTGATATATAAATTTTGTTCGACTATAATTTAAGCTAGGTAATAAAAGCATATTCCAATGATTGTGTTAATTTTAAGATGTCAGAGCATGATCACATTGAACTAGGTTAAACTTTCAACATTACTTATCAAAAATTAAAAATTAAAAATGGCACCAACCTTAATTCGAAAGTATGATGGTCAAGTAGTGTGCCTTACTAATTAAAGCAGTTTGAACAAACCTGAAGCACCAAGCCTGAGCTTAAGTAGTGGAAATTACTTTAACAATGTAAAGCCCACTACTTAAGATATGGAAGATTCGAATTTAGTTATGAAAATTGTTTTATATTGTAAGTCCAGTCTAATTTCCCTCACTGAAGTCCACATTGCCATAATTCATACAAAACCTTAAAAAAGGAGAAAATAAGGAAATTTAATAAGAAGATTGCTAATGACAATGTAAAAGTATATTAGTTTTTGACAAAATTAAATATGTACAAATTTTGTGTAATTAAATTTTTTATATATAATTTTGAATAATATTGGATGTACATCCTTTTTAAAAATTTTTGTGTTATTGATGTCCTTCTAATGTATTGAAAGGTTAGATTAAAAATAACTTTATGCAAAACTAAATACAATATATTTAGAAAAAGTAGGCAAACTGAATAAAGTATATTCACTTTCGAAAATTTGAATACATTGTATTCTGACTGGTGTCTTGCAAGTGTACTAAATTGGCTAGTAATATAGGAAAATAAAGATTAAGACCTCAAATACCGTACCCAAGGAAATATGGATTGCTAAGGATAATATCTATGTATGAATTGAATAAATCTAAGATTATTTCCCAATGTTTTCGATTTAAGAACTAACTAAGTAAATAATTAAATAAAATAAAAACTAAAATCAGACAAACATGAATTAAACACAAAACAATAACCGAAATACTCTTGCTAAAGAAACTATCTATTTCAACTTCTATTGCAATGACTCAATAACAAAAGTAACACAAGTTATTATGGAAAAACCAAATAAATAAAGCCTGATACCTTGAATCAAACTCCCTATTAAGAAATATTTAACATCTAACATAAAAATCTAGTTTAACTTCCTATACTTTCATCAAACTCTTTTTCAAGAAAATCCAATTCTTGTATATTCTTGGTTCCTCCTCTCTTAGTATTAACCATTAGTACCAATACACAATTACCTCAAAACTAGAAAATAATCATGCATTGACACTAAAGAATTAATCGAAGAACATGCAAATTCTTAATGATGCTTAAATCAACTTTTAGTTATTTATACCAATAAACCAACAATTAATTCAAACACTACAAGAAAATTGCAAATTAGCAACGGAACTTAGCAACGGAAAATACCAATTTTTCGTTGCTAACGGAAATTAGCAATGAAAATTTCGGTTGCTAATTTGGCAGTTGCTATTTTTAGCAACGAAAATGGAATTCCGTTGCTAAATTCAACAATGCAAGATTCAGTGATTTGGTCAATTTTAGCAATGAAAATTGGTTTCTGTTGCTAAATTTAGCAACGGAATTGATTTTCGTTGATAATTTTAGCAATGGAAACCATTTTTCGTTGCTAAATTCACCCATAAGTAAAAAAATTAACGACGGTCCTATTCGTCGTGAATCTGCCACTAAAACTTATGACAATTTTTTAATATCAAAAACCCATGATTGATAGGAAAGAAAGTTTGAAAGATTGCATGCATGGAAGAGCCATTAACAGCCAAAAATATATGATTACAAGATAATGTAATGTAAACCAAAAATTAGTGGTAAGACAAAATCAATGACATGACATGCAAGCATATTTCAAGATAAATAATCAAAAATAAATTTAAATAAATAAATTAAATAAAAACATCAAAAATATTAACAATATGTCTTAAACACATATTTAGTCACGAGCCTTGTATACACTCTTTAAGGGCAAACTAAAACAGCAAGCTGTTTTAGTTATCTATTTAAGGGCAAACTAAAACAGCAAGCTGTTATCTAACAATTCAATGACTAATTAATAACTAATTTAGTTACGTCTAATCTCCAATACGGTAATTGAATATAGCAAATTATATTATAGTCATGTTTTGCTAGAAAAGAATTAGTAAATAACATCGTTTCTATTAAATTTGTTAATTAGCAAATAAAATGGGAAAAGGCAAATAAAAAAGAATAGAAGCTTCACTTTTTCCAGGTATTCATCTTCAGAAAGCAACGCCAGCCATTCTGAGAAATTTTCATTTGCAAAAGCCTCACCAAAAGTTGATACATCAATAACATGCTTGATCTCAAATGCACAAGACCTGAACTTGTATTTTTGTGTGCCATGGCCTCCTTTGCTTATAACTTGAGTTTTCATATTTACCCACATGATTGAAAATTCTTTGAACATCTTATCCAATACCTAAACATGATATGTATAAATATCATAATATCACTCTTTCAAACCAAATTAACATCACTTTCAGCTATGGCAACAAATCACACCTTAAATGAAGTTTGATCAATCCTATGCGCATCAGCCACAAAGTGAGCAACATGGACAAGTATATTCAGATGAAGAGAAGTTTTGAGTAGCAAAACACAAACCTATTGTCATTTCAAGCACAAATAGGATTTTGTAAGAAAAAAGAAACGTAAGCTTGTACAATTCACAAGATTCAAATAGAAACAATTGCTAGAATCAAAAATGGAGCAACCGAAGGCTTACCCCTCTTTTAGTATCAACATCACTTGAAATGGAAACCAGCTTTTCCAGGATATCTATTTCCTTCTGTTAGAAGTTTACAGGGGTAACTATATCATTAGAAGAACCCATAGCAAGTGCATATGGCCTTAGGAATTTCATAAATTAACTAATTGATTCCTGCAACATTTACCAAGTCAGCCAGCAAGAGATAACAGACAAAGGCTACAAATATAGCAGTTAGTTAAATTAATGAGAGGAAAAAAAATAAGAAAAGAAAAGAAACTTTTGGATGAAGTACCATGACTTGCTTCACATTATCAATTCCTACTATTAAGTAACTTTTTTTCCGATATGGGACCAAAAAGAATCAGTGTCGACAGGCCCAATTTCATCTTATATAATGCAACTTGAAATGGTTGAGCTACATCAATGTATTCCTTGTGTTCATCTGATAATCGATTAATAAAACAATTTGTTGTTTCTTGAGGAATCAGATATCAAGAAAAGCACATAAGAAAAAAATTGAGTTCATTCTGATGCTATCCTCCATCAAGAACATACATAACAAGCATAGAAAACATACATGCCAATTGCAAATTTGCTCAAGCAACTGCTTCAACTCCATGACTTGAATATTATTTGACAAATCCACCACCATCATAATAAGTTTCAGGAACTCCCTGCATTCTCTCCTTAGTAAACTAAATTTTGAAGGGTAGCTGTGGAACACCATCTGAAGATAAAAGAATAGTATCTTATTAGCAAGAAGAAACAATATATGTTTGCTCCATTTACAGAAAATAACACAAAGATCATATGATGTGATAAGAAAAAGTAGAAGCAGAAGGTCAATAGAATTGTCGAACAACTATTAAAATTGTAACTTCCATCTACAAGATGTCATAACAAATTCTATAACCAATTCAAAGCTAGCAAGACAACTAGTCAATCATAACACAACAATTCAACAAATATACTAAAATGAGCTCAAAATGGAACAATAAAAAACAAAAGTAAATGATGGAATATTATTATATTATAATAGCTGTATCTTTCAAGGAAGGTCATGAAAAGCCATTGAATGATTAAAACTTAAAAAACAAATTGCAGATATAGATTGCACATATCCTTCTGCTTATTTTCTTCTTACAATAGAGACAGAAAAACAAATGGTGTTCCGCAGCTACCCTTCAAATTTTAGTTTACTAAGGAGAGAATGCAGGGAGTTCTTAAAACTTATTATGATGGTGGTGGATCTGTCAAATAATATTCAAGTCATGGAGTTGAAGTAGGTGCTTGAGCAAATCTGATTCGAAAATTTCATCTTATGTGGTTAAAGTCTTATTTTCCATATAAAAGGATAAGACAGTTTAACTTGTTAGATTTAAAGTAGATATCGGAAAGTAACTTCTTTTGGAGAAAAACATGAATCGAAGATCTTTTATATTTTAAATATAAATTATTGGAACTTTACATTTGGTTTCATATAGAATTTCATTTTTATTTTTGGTCCACCCCACACTTTTTTTATTTTCTTTTTTACTATAAATTACAACAATTAATGTTACAATTATCATCATCATCATCTAACAATAAAATCAACACTTAAAATTATTGTAATAGGGACATCATGGATTAATGCATTATATTTTTCCATCACAATAGCAATTAATAACTGATAATGATGTGGCCTCAATTAAGTGGATATTATAATATATAGGAGATGCCAAGGACCCTATTGAAGATGCCAGAGGACCAATACGAGATTTTGAGTTTCAAGAAAAGAACAATGTATGGATCCTGTGGCCATGCTTTTTTCCAAGGCACACAATTTAGAAAGAAAATCATTTGATCCCTACCCCACAAAAAGGACAAAAAAAATCTATAGTTTTTTTAATGAAAAACAAAATTTTATTATTAATAAAGTTTTAATGGGCCAAGTGCGCATATCACATAATAATAATAATAATAATAATAATAATAATAATAATAATAATAATAATAATAATAATAATAATAATAATCAACTTGATTAAAGCGAATGAGAGACATTTTAAGTAATGAATTCATTAAACTCAATAGAATTTGCTAAAAACCACGGGACTGGACAATTTAAAACTCTAGCATTTCGAGCTACAAAATCAGCTACCATGTTGACAATTCTGTGTACAAATAAAAGGAAGTTCCCAGCAAACAGTCACAAGAACAACTAATCCAAAACATAGCTGCATTTTTTCAGGGCATTATTATATATTATAGGAAAATTATTATATGATAGTTGAAAATATTCATAACTGACACCAGAGAACACCTGAAATAAAACAAAAGCAACTTAACTCTACCGATAATAATCCCCTTCCTACACAAATCAAAATAAAACAAACCACCAAAAGCTCAGATTACAGTAAAACAAAATGAAATCAATCAAAAACCACCAGAACTTCAGCCAATATTAGCACCGACATCTTAAAATAAAACATGGTAGATTCAGCAGCAGAGCATAAAAGGAGCTACTCAATCAATGAAAATGAAAGGCAGTCGCAAAGAGGGAGCAGAGGTTCTTACAAATCTATGACACTTAGGTACTTTAATAGCTTCCTCAAGCGTGTGTCAAAATTGGACACAACAGCCACCTTAACTGTATCATTCATTACTCACCAAATCAGAAAAAGCAAGTAACAGCTACTCATAGGAATTAGTTGCTACTAGAAATTAGTGCATGAAAAAAGGATAATACTTGATGAATATGACCTCCAGCATCTTTGAGATGGCATAATGTTTTATAAGCTCCATCTGGAAGATGCCATGCGTCCCCATTTGCATAATACTGTAACAAAAAAGCAATTAGAAATTGAGACATAAGCCTCCTATATAAATGTAATTGGTTATCCTAATTTATTAATTTTGGTTTCTGCAGGTAATAGGAACCATGTTTATATGCACCTAGTATATAGAGTAGTACCTGATAGACTTCTTCAAAATAATCGTCATTAGCACAACCGGTGGCTTCAGAAACAACGAGTTTCCAAAATGGCCCCCTGTCTCCCTGTCAATAGAATAAGATATCAACTAGAGTTCAGTTGGAGCTTATGATGTATCAAAAAAATCCTAGAAAACAAGTAAGAGCAACAAAGAACAAAAGCAATATATCTAATCGGCCAACAGGGAAATGTGATGAAATGTAAGCAAGTCTTTGGAAAAAGGTCAGAGCTAATTGTGATTTTCCAGCAGCAAATAAATCAAATTATAAACCCCCAAACAAATACATCACTACAACAAAATCAAATTCCTAAACATGAAGAAACACGATAAAAAAAGACTTAAACATGAATAATTTTTTGTTGGCACATCTAGGTTTGAAGAATGTCTCATCAATATTTTCAAGGTCTTTTTTATTCGATTTATTCTCTTTGATTTATCTAAATCTCTGTACTTCAGCTTCTTTTTTTTAATCTAAGAAGATAAATTATTTTCTAAGTTCTTCTATTCTCAACTTTTATTTCATACACTGAATTGATTTGTCAAAAAAAATTAAAATAAAAAAGGCTCTTTTCCACCCAATAATGTTTGGATTTTATAAGATTACATATATACTATTTATACCCAATATGGTTGGCTCTCAAATCAGGTGATTTACAGAAAACGAAAGCACTTTCTTTCATATTCAGCAACGGAAAAAGAGGACGGCACCAAGTGAAAGCTCCATTTATATGCAGATATTTAATCCAAAAAAGAAAGGTGTCAACTTTGGATACTCAAAATCAAATTTAAGTGTAAAAAAATTATAACTTTCCTACATCAAAAGAACTCCAATGAATGAGCACGGCAGTAAGCTTAAGCAAAAATTGGAGCAGAGCAGATAGAAAACACCCAAAGAGCTAGCGAGAAACCTTAAAACCACACATGCCGAGCAAAACCTTCAAATTAATGCTATTTTGGGGAAAAAGAGAATAGGAGTGGCTGTGTGTGTACATGTGAGGGAGAAGAGAAGATTTAGGATTTCAACATGGGGTATTTATAAACAATGGCAATTATGTAAATAAATAGAAAATTAGGAATTTTTTTGAAAATGAAAATTAGCAACGGAATTTTATTTCGTTACCATTTAATTGAAATGAAAATTAGCAACAAAAATCTAATTTCATTGCTATTTTTCATTGAAAATGAAAATTAGCAACGGAATTGTATTTCGGTTGCTAATTTAGCAACGAAATTTCAATTCGATTGCTAAAAAACTAAATTCCTTTGCTATTTTGGAAACGAATTTTTTAACCTATATAATTTACCAACTGAATTATTTTTCGTTGCTAATATAGCAACGGAAAACTAATTCCGTTGCTAAATTAGCAACAGAAATTTTTCCATTGCTATTTTTCATTCCAAAATTTTTTCGTCATCCGTTAGCCTCTTATTTAGCAACGGTATAGAAATCCGTTGCTAATTTTCATTGCTAAATTTTGGCGCTAAAAATTTCCTCCACTTTTATCAACGGAAAATAACCAAAAATATTTTCATATCTAAATCTAGAATGTTTAACCAATTTTAGCAACGAAAATTATTTTCCGTTGCTAAATAGCAACAGAAATGCAATTCCATTGCTAAAACACTTCCATTGCTATTTTTAAATTATCTTGTAGTGAAACAAGATCAAGGATAAGAATATGCTTCAAACCGAGAAATAATCAACTTGAGTTTACATTAAAGCTCAATTAAGTCATTACAACAAAAGACTGAGGGTTGAAGTTTTCCTTAGCAAAAGAGAAGAAAATTACTTACTAAAAATGATGAAAATAAAAGAACAATTAAAATAAAGATAATTGTATTAGTGTAAGCCCTAGCCCCAATGCATTATAATAAAGCACTTTGAATTAATAAAATGAGGCATTTGTTTTATCCTTTGTATTCCTGTGCATATCAATTGATAAAACTATCCAATAATGTTGTTTCGGTTTAAGTTATCATGTGTGAGGCATATGGTTGTAAGACCTTGAAACAAATGAGACATCATTCTAAATATCTCTAGTCAGTCATTGTTATGGGAATAACAATGAATTAAGACTAGTATGCTCTCTCTGATATTATGAGTTCTGTCTTACGAATCATTAGGACAAGGGTGTCAATCAGAGATCATATATACATGTTAAAAAACATGGTATCTGGATACGATCCGCTCATGAGAACACTACATGGTACAAGTCATAAGTGTTTCTCATATGCAAGTTTTGTATCGGAGTTCTTAGACCTGAAATCTCTATGAAACTCTTTATGAATTACTGTGTACTTTGACATACACCTAAAGTGCTCGTAACAGAGTGACAAGTACGGGTATGATTGGGTATGCATTGATTCATGTTAGAGAGCATGAAGGAAGTGAAGGGATTACCCCTCTCAATAAGAGAGAAAATATCATCGGCCACTTGATCAGTGAACTGAGAAGTGTATGGCCATACCGAGATAAAATAATGAGTAATCATTATTTATCTGAGAGTTCAGTGTCACTGGAATATCAAGAAAGAAATTAATATATATAAGGATGACTAGTTCCATGCCTTATATTAATTCTGATATTTATGGGTAAGGGACTATACAAAATTGCATTGGATCACTAAATGCCATATGCATTTTCATTTAATTTGGAATGCTATAATATCTTGCTAGAGAATATATATAGCCTTTGAATTAATTTGTTAATTCATTGCCAACATTAAATGGACCTATAGGATCGCACACAAAACATTGGGCTTAAAATACTTAAATTAAGTATTGGGCATTAATTTGGACTTTTAATTAAAGTCAAATTAATGTATGTAATGGGTTATAAAATTGCTATTGGGCCTTGGTCCATAAGAGAGAGAAATTCAGCCCACAAGGTTTAATTTCAATTAATTAAATGTATTGTATTAATTTAATTAATTGAGTATTAAAGCCTAAAAGATTTATGATCAAATTAAATCTCTTAATTATAAATATAGGTGGCCGAAATTCCTAGAGAAAAGAAAATGAATTTCAGCACATGCTTTTATTTATTAAGTGATTTATTTGGTTAATATGTCTTATGTTTTAATCTTGGATTAATTCAAAAGAATTTAAATCAATATATATCTCTTATTTTAAAGAAGTGATAAAGGTTGAAATCTATTATCTTTAAGTATTTGATTTTAGATTTATCACTTAAAATAAAAGGATATATATTTGAAAGAAGAGAAAAATGCCAACCCTAGTTTTTAATTCTAGTTTTGCATGAACTCTTCCTCTCTCTCTCAAGTTTTCTTTTAGCCAATTTTTCACAAGGAGAAATGATAGTTCCTCATTCTTTTGTGATATTGGGTAGTAATAGCAACCCAAGAGAAGTACAAAATCAAATTTTGTAGCTTCAAACTATAACCATTACACAATACCGAAAAAGAGAGCTAGCAATCTCGATTTTAAGCCGTCGGTGCAAGTGTGTGTGTGAGAATAGAGGGAGTGGCGTAAAAGGCTGTTCCTTGGCATTGGTGATCGAGACCTAAGGCGGATAAAGTCACCTTAGTTGCTAAGCATCATCAAATTCAATTTTCAAAAGGCATCATAAGTTGTAAGTTTTACAACCCTAAAATTGCATGTTTCGTTTCTAGCTTTGGATATGTATGGTATGTATGATAAAAATTTTTATTTTCCGCTGTGCCACCATGATATTCATACCATGTCATATTCCATCAAATTGCAAACTAAGAAAAGTAGAAAAACTAAAGAAAATTAAAACTAAAACTAAGAAACAACGATAGTAAAAAGACTTGCTCTCTGTACATCTCTTCCTCCTCTTGTGTCTTCAATCTTCCTTTTATAGGCAAAGCAGAGGCAGCAAAATAAGAAGTCTTAATTCACCTAAACTTCCTAATTCGAGCAACAGTAGACTTCCTAATTGATAGAAGACTTCCTCTTTCAGAATACTTTCTTTTTTAGTGAACTTAACTTGAACCGAAATAAGTTTTGAAACCACCGAATAACCCTGCTTTGTTCTTTAAATAAGTGTATTCGGTAGAATCACTTTGCGATTCCACCGAATGAGCTTTGTTCTCCTCTTTAAAAGAGCCATTCGGTAGAATCAAAAAGTGATTCCACCGAATGGTCCTTCTCTGGACTTAAAATCGATGAAATTCTTCTTCCTTGCTTTTTAATTTGTTAAATTCTCCTTTTAGTCCTTCAATTTCTTCTTTTTCCTTCAATTTTACACCTAAAACACCAATAACCTTAATCAAGTCCTCAAATCACAAGCTTAACAAATTAATTACTAAATTAACTAAATAAACACTAAATTAACACAATAAATATATTAAAAACAAACTAAATATATAGTATAATTCATACTTATCATATTCACTTTGTGCACTGATACTCATCTCTCCCTTATATTTTTTTTACCATGATGATCCCTTTCTCGGTTTGTTGTAATCCAATGGAATTGTTAATTATAAAGGTAATGCAATGGAATTGTTAATTATAAAGATATAATAGATCATTACTGCATAGTATGCTAACAAAAAAATTTATGCACAAACACATGATTGAAACTAACAAACTTCATTCCATTATCCATAAGCATCACAAAAATCCAACCAATACATTTATATAGAGTAATTAGTCCGATACTTTGTTGTGTTAGAGATTTGCATTGTAACAATCATTCTAGTAATAAAAGACTCAACCACCTCTCTTGAACGCGTCTCATGCAAACCTCTACTACTATCACTACATGCACTTAACTTTGAGTAATGAACACATGATGAAGCACATTCAATGTCTTTTACGGTAGAAATATTTTCTTAGTTCGCGACATTCTGGGGTTCTGAATTTTTATACCTTATTAAAGCATCTTTAACTTCCTTATAAGATTCAAAGCATCTATATTTGATGCGCACATTCTTTTCCTGACATGTATATCCCAATTTTTTTGCCTTTGAACACAACATAGAACTTCTTCTTCATCTTCCTTACTTTGTTCATCCTAACCAAAGTATGTTCAAGAAATACCGCCAGGATATGACTAGAGGAGATAATGTATAAAGGTTTCAATGCCAAATCCTTTATCTTATCTTAAAGATAAATTATTTTGGTTTTGCTTCTATGCCTACTAATACAAATAAGCTAAGTTTAGGTAGGTTAGGTTGTTTGAAGTGAGTGACATTTTTATAAGCCCAATGTAACTTGAAGTTAAGATAGCTTGGGTTGACTTCAAATGGCTTATCTTTATGAAAGTCATTGTTATCACTACAAATTAATTAAAATTTACATTTATATTGTTATCCCTATTTGAGTCATTCAAATTAAGTTAAAAAGCATTTCCGTTATATATAATCAACACTCTAAGCTGATATGGCAGAGCGCATAAAGTGTATTTATTGACCATTTTTCAATGGTAAAAAAATAATATGCATAAAATACCTTCTCTCATGTCTACCAGTGCATAATCTCTAATCCATTTTTATAAATAGAAAAAATCTTCAATCTCATCTCCCTAATAATGTCTTAATTTCAAGCATCAAAATCTAATTATCTTTCCACATCAGCTTGGCAATGAATGCCACAATGTAGAAAGAGAAAAAATAATTAAAAAATATTCTTTTCTTTTAGAGCGAATTTTTTTAAATTTTTTCTTTGTTCCATGTGGCATTCATTTCCAAAAAAATTGAAAGACAAAAAGCTAACTCCGCAAATTCAGCATTCGCCAATAACTAAATTCTTTAATTTTCAACATGTTTGACTTTATTGATACTTAATTTTATACTTGGCTGATTTTATTGGAACGAACTGAATAATAGTGACCACAACGTTAGTAGGCGGTATAGTCAAGTGACCAGAAATAAAGTAACCCCTCTTTTTGCAATTTGCACACCACTATTTTTCAAGCATCCTATTACATACATCTACTTATAAAAAAAATATACCACTTACCAACCGTAATAGATCACTCCTAATCTATAAGTGTGTATCTGTGGTGTTGTAGACACGTGTATGACGTGACATTTCAACTAATTCTTTTACTCGGTAAACTAGTTTTCTGCACACCTATACCTTTCAGCATCCTATTACATACATTTACTTGTAAAATAAGGAAATTTTTAAGGAATGGTGTATTTTTTTTTATTTAAAAAATGAAGATTATTTTAAAATTATTTATGAAAATAAGGTCGTAAATGCTATTTTCGTAATGAATTACTGTAAAATCAATATAGTAAAATTCGCAGCCGGAGTGATTGATGAAGACTGATTGAAGGTGGGGCCTACAGTTCTATTTCCACAACACAGTATTGCGGAAATGGAATTTTTTTATTTTTTAATATATATATATATATATATATATATATATATATATATATATATATGTTGAAATAAAAGTGTTTATTTAGAAAAATTGCTCAATATTATAAATTTAATTTCAAGAATAAATATAAAATTTTGAAAATTAAATATGTAAATTAAAAAAATTTAAAGTTTATGGTCGGTACCGAATCGATAAAATCGGATACCGAAATTTTTTAATTTTAGCTAACCGAAGTTATAAGATAACGGAACTCAAATAGAAATTTTTATCAATTTGTTCGATTAAAAATTATCAATTAAAAAATAAAACGACATCGTTTTGAACAAATATACAAAACGGTGTATTTTGAACAAATATAAAAATGATGTCATTTTATATAAATATCGATCAGTACATTTATTTTTCAAAATCAAACCAAACCGTATTAACCGAATATGTTAAAATTTTAAAATAAACAAATAAATCAAAAAATAATTTTGTTGGTGGGGCCCACAGCTCTATTTTCGCAATACTGTACTGCTAAAATGGAAAAAATTGAAAAAACGATTGATTTTTTTGTTATATTTTTTATTTTCCTGTTCCAATTTCATCACAAAATCAACCCCATTAGATTTAAACTTATTTGTTTTATGTAATTAAACAAATTGATTAAATTATTTTCACTTAAATTCATTTGTTCAAAACGATGTCGTTTTATTTTTTAATTGATAATTTTTAATCGAATCTAATTAACAAAAAATTTCTATTTGAGTTCGGTTTGCTAAAATTAAAAAATTTTGGTATCCGATTTTATCAGTTCGGTACCGACCATAAACTTTAGATTTTTTTTTTATTTACATATTTAATTTTCAAAATTTTATATTTATTTTTGCAATTAAATTCATAATATTGAACAATTTCACTAAATAGAACACTTTTATTTCTATATATATATATATATATATATATATATATATATATATATATTAAAAAATAAAAAAATAAAAAAAATTCCATTTCCGCAACACTGTGTTGCGAAAATGGAACTATGGGCCCCACCACCAATCAGTCTTCATCAACCACTCCGGCTGCGGGTCCCACTTTACTGATTTCGTAGTAATTTGTTGCGAAAATGGTGTGTCTGATCCCATTTTTCCAAATAATTTTAAAACAACCCCCATTTCCTAAATAAAAAAAAAGTACACCATTCCTAAAAAAAAAGTCCTAAAATAATGTATTACTTATCCACCTTAACAGACTTTTTCAATTTTTCTGTGATACCATTCATTTGTTTTTTTCATTTTTCTATAATTCAAATCTTATTGTTTTTTATCTTAATAGCATATGACATTGAACATAAGTACGTACACTATTTCAATCAAAATTACATAACTATAACCTATATTTCATGGAACAAGAGAACTAAATTAATTAACATGAAAATGGTAGTAATCATATAATTGATCATCATTCATTACCAAAACTATTATAATTGTTGTTGTATCAATAAATAGTAGTAAAAATGGAGTTGTTATAAATCGAACATTTTTTTTAGTAATTAATGGTGAGCAACTATAGAATTACTATTATTTATATATTAATTTAATTCTTCTTTTCCCCAAAACATATGTTATAGTTAAGTAGTTTTAACTGAAATAATATATGGCTATTCAATGCTATAGGCAATTAGAATAAAAATGAATAAATTTAAACTTGCAAAATCTGAAACTACTGTTTTAGAAAAATTAAAAATAATTTGCCAGGGTAGACAAATGGTATACTCTTACAAGTAGAAGTGTGTAAAAGATAATTTTTTTGGTAAGTAGAAAGTGTCAAATAGGATGTTTGAAAAGTATTTGTGTACAAATAGCCTTCAAAAAATTATTTGTCCATCTCTTTTTGTCATTTGCATATTTTACTCATAAAAAATGTATCAATTATCTACTTTAACATGCTCTTTCAATTTTTTGGAACCACTAAATTCATTTGTCTATAAGTTAAATTTTATTTATTTATATCTATTATGATAATTATGAAGTGTGTGGATGACTATCAAGCTTATCCCTCTCCATATTCTAGTAGAATTCTACTACTTCTATATTGTACCTATAAATATTCTATTGTTGTTATTCAGTATTTACAATAAATAAGAAAAAATTATATATTCATACTATATTTGTCTTTACTTTAATTAGTTTTATAACACATTATCAGCACGATAGTTTCTATTAATTATTGAAAGTCGATGGTTTACGACAACCCGACTCGAAGGAATTAAGAATTCTAACTTACAAAATTTAAAGGTAAATTATCTCAAAATTATTATTTTATAAATTTATAATGCGAATTGTGATATATGTTAGTTGTATATATTAAAAGGCTTATATACGTTTGAGATAGTAATGTATGCCGATTGTTATAGGCACAATAAGGCGATTTGTTTTTTTTTTTTTATTCAAATGACTACATTATCCATACTATGAGTAAAACTCATTGTTTACTTCTCTAAATGGGGGCGGGGACAGTTTGAACAGTCATTAGCTTATAATGTGTATATATATTTTCTTTTTATTTTTTATTTTTACATAAAATGGTTCCATTACATATTAACTTCCATATTGTATGTCTTATATGTCTTGATCTTAGTTGTATATTATTATTATTATTATTATTATTATTATTGGTTACAATATGGACTTCTTACTCATTTATCGTATCATGTGATTCTTGATGTTGGTAGTTGTAATCTGTTGATGCTTATATGCCATCATGTAATTCTTAATGTTGGCACTTGTAACCTGTTGATGCATTTGTACACTTTAGCTAGGCAGCACCTTTTGAGCATGTATAAAAAAATGCTAGGTTAAGTCACCCATCGAATGTCCAATGATTGTGCCATGAATGACTCTCAATCATTTGTTTATGAATTTTATCAATAGTTGGAACAAATTTTTGATGCGGTCAATACCGATCAGAGAGGGTAGTTGCTAGATGAACATTTTTCACATATGAATTTAGAACATCAAAGATGAACCTTTATTGATTAATTAGTCCACTGTGATTTCTACTTAACTCTCAGTTGCATTTTTTTTCTAATAACTCAATAAAGCTTTGAATGGCATTTTCTTGGCATGATCAATTTGTACAAGTATTTTTAAATTGATTATGTATGTGTGATTTAATTTTATTTATTTTTGACAATTTATTTATAATCTAATTTTAAAATTCTCTTTTTAAGTGTAGTGCATTTATAATGTCAAATCTTACCAAACTTGAGTTTATTGCTCTTGATATTTCTAGAAGAAATTATCTATCATGGGTACTTGATGCCGAAATTCATTTGAATGCTATGAATCTTGGAGATTCTATAAAAGAAGAAAATGAAGCATCCCTGCAGGATCGTGCAAAAGCAATGATATTCCTTTGACATCATTTACATGAAGAATTAAAAACTAAATACCTCATTGTTAAAGACCTATTAATTCTTTGAAATAATTTAAAGGAGAGGTATGAACACCAAATAATGATCCTCTCTAAAGCTTGATATGATTGGATACACTTACGTTTGCAAGATTTTAAAACTGTAAGTGAGTATACTTTAGCCCTATTTAAAATTAGCTCTCAATTGAAATTATGTGGAGAGAAAGTTACTGATAAGGATATGTTAGAAAAAGCATATTCAACTTTTCACACCTCAAATGTGCTCCTACAGCAGCAATATCGAGAGTATGGGTTTAAAAAATATTCTAAATTAATTTCTTATTTGCTTGTGGTTGAGCAAAATAATGAGATTTTATTGAAAAACCACCAATCTCGCCCAACTAGTTCATCTCCATTCTCTTAAGTGAATACGATATTTTCTTAAGGTCGTGGGAGAGGTCGTGGTCAAAGAGGTCGTGGTCAGAAAAATTTTCCAATTGGTTCCAATCATCCACCACATTTTGATAATAAATGTGCGAAAAATAAATAGGTCAAAAGTGAAAAAAATTCTGAAAAAAAGACACAAAACCATGACAATATTTGCTATAGATATGAAACAAAAGGGCATTGGTCTCGCATATGTCGCACTCCAAAATATCTTGTTGATCTGTACAAAGCATCATTAAAAGTTAAAGGAAAAAATGCTTAAGTGAATTTTTCTGAACCTATTGATGTTGCTTATGATGATGAACCTTTAGATGTTAATTTTGATGTCTTTGATTTTTTTGAGGATGACAAAATTGACCACTTGATTGGAGATGGAAATGTCCAATAAAATTAGATTGATTTTTGGAACAATTTCATGTTTATTTAGGTTTATTATTTTCAAACTCAAGTTTTTGAATCTTACTAGTAATAAGAGTTCAAGTTTGTTTTTTTATACATCTTTCTTGTTTATCATTCTTAAAAAATATTTTTTTATGTGTTAATAGATAATACAAAATAAACTTGATGTCATGGAGGCAGACATATGTTTAGTGGATAGTGATACAACTCACACAATTTTTTATGATAAGAAATATTTTATGCAATTAACATTAGCTGAAATTAATGTTAATATAATTTCTGGTTCTGCAAATGTAATTGAAGGCTCTAGAAGAGTCCAAATTATACTTTCAAATGGAACAAAATTATATATTGATGATGCATTGCATTGCAGTATATCCCAAAGAAATCTACTAAGTTTTAAAAATATACATCATAATGGATATCATATTGAAACTACAAGCAATGAAAATGTTGAATATCTATATATTACATCCATAAAATTGAACCAGAAGTTCATATTAGAGAAACTTTCAAGTTTCTCAACAGGATTGTATTTCACAAAAATAAAAATGTTGAATCAAACTATGTGCACCGGAAGTGCTCAGACTCTAAAACATTTATACTTTGGCATGATCACCTTGGTCATCCCGGTTCAACTATGATGCGACGTATTATTGAGAATACAAATGGACATGGACTAAAAGATCAAAAGATACTTTTATCAAATGATTACTTTTGTAGTTCTTATGCTCAAGGTTAATTGATTGTGAGAATCTCACTATCTAAATTACCTTTAAAGTCTCCTATTTTTTTTAGAAAGGATATAAGGAGATATTGTGGCCTAATTCATCCATCTAGTGGACCATTTCGATATTTTATGGTTTTAATTGATGCTTTAACTAGATGGTCATGTGTGTATATTATTTTCTCATAATGTTGCTTTTGCTAAATTTTTAGCTTAAATTATAAAGCTTAGGTCAAGTTTTCCAGATCATCCCATTAAATCAGTTTGTTTAGATAATGCAAGTGAATTTACTTCAAAAGCATTGTATGATTTTTGTATGTTAATAGGAATTGATGTTCAACATTTCATTGCACATGTTCACACTCAAAATGGTTTAGTTAAATCTTTCGTTAAATGTTTACAATTAATTGCTAGACCTATGCTCATGAAATCAAAACTTTCTGCATCTGTTTAGGGATATGCTATAACTCATGCTACATCTTTAGTTCGTATTCGACCATCTGCATACAATAAGTTTTCACCTTTACAATTTGTTTTTGATCAACAACCTAACATATCTCATCTTAGCATTTTTTGTTGTGCGGTATATGTTCCCATTGATCCCCCTCAACGAACTAAAATGGGCCCTTAATGGCGTTTAGGAATCTACGTAGGTTTTGATTCCCCTTCTATTATCAGATATCTTGAACCTTTAACTAGTGACCTTTTTCGAGAAAGATTTTTAGATTGTCAATTTGATGAATTGCTTTTCCCACCATTAGGGGAAGATAAAGAAAATGGGCCAAAAGCTCAAGAAATCAATTGAAACACACCTACTTTGTCCAAATTTGATACACACACAAATCAATGTGAACTTGAAGTTCAAAGAATAATTCATTTACAGAATGCTATAAATCAGCTGCCCGATATCTTTACAGACACCCAAAAGGTCACCAAATCATACATTTTAGCTTCAAATGCCCCTGCATGATTAAATGTACCCATAGGATATCTTAGGGGTATAACAGCAAATGAGTCTAATTCACGCCAGAAGCGTGATAGACCTATTGGTGCAAAAGATATTGTTCCTCAAAAGAAAAGAGAAATAAAAAAAATCATTCAACCGATCTTCCTGAAGAGGCTAGAAACAACTCAAATACATAATTATATATTTCTAGAGAAGCAACCCTAGAAGTGGTTTTAGTACTGACAAATTATGAGATCTCACTAAAAACTAGAAATATGTTAGAAAGAGATGAAATTGTTATTGATAATGTATTTGCATATACAATTGCTTCTAAAATAACAAATGATGATGAGCCCGAGCCTAAAACTGTAGAAGAATGTCGACAAAGAATTGATTGGCCAAAATGGAAAGAGGCAATTTAGGCTGAGCTAAATTCTTTAGCTAAACGCAAAGTATTTAAACCATTAGTGCTGACACCAGAAGATGTCAAACTAGTTGGATATAAATGGGTCTTTATGCATAAGAAAAATGAGCTGAATGAAGTTGTAAGATACAAGGCTAGACTTGTGACTCAAGGTTTTCCACAAAGATCGGGCATAAATTATGAAAAGACGTACTCTCCAGTTATGGATGCAATTACATTTAGATTTTTTATTAGCTTAACAGTCTCTGAAGGACTTGACATACATCTAATGGTTGTAGTTACAGCTTACTTATATGGGTCATTAGATAATGATATTTATATGAAAATCCCTGAAGGATTCAAGATGCCTGAAGTATATAATCTAAAGTCTCGACAAATATATTCTATTAAACTTCAAAGATCTTTGTGTGGCTTAAAGCAATCTAGACACATGTAGTACAATTGTCTAAATGAATACTTAGTGAAGAATGGATATGAAAACAATTTTATTTTGCCCATGTGTTTTCATTAAAAAAAAATAAATTCTGGATTTGCTATAGTTGCAGATTATGTTGATGATTTTGAACATAGTAGAGACTCCTAAAGAAATCTTTGATACTGTAAATTATTTGAAAAAGGAATTTGAAATGAAAGATCTTGGAAGGACAAAATTTTGTTTTGGATTTCAAGTTAAATATCTATCGAATGGGATTTTTTTACATCAATCATCTTATATAGAGAAAATTTTAAAACAACTTTATATGGATAAATATTATCCATTGAGTACGCCAATGATTGTTCGTACTCTAGATGTGAAAAAGAATCATTTTCACCCACGAGAAGATGATAAAAAAATCCTTGGTCTTGAAGTACCACATTTCAGTGCAATAGGAGCACTTTTATATCTTACAAATAGAACTAAACCAGATATAACTTTGCAGTTAATTTGTTAGCAAGATTTAGCTCTGGTCCCACTTGAAGGCATTGAAATGGGGTGAAACATATCCTATGTTATCTTCGTGGCACTTCTGACATGGGTTTATTTTTTTTAAAGGAATCAAAGTCAGAAATAATAGGATATGTTGATGCTAGGTATCTCTCTGATCCTCATAAAACTCGATCACAAACCATTTATGTCTTCACATGTGGTGATACTGCTATTTTATGGAGATCTATAAAACAGACTATCACTATGACTTCATCAAACCATTCAAAAATTTTAGCTATTCATGAAGCAAGCCGAGAATGTGTATGGTTAAAGACCATGATTTAGCATATCAAAGGAGCATGTGGATTAATGATGGAGAACAAACCAATAATATTGTATGAGGATAATGCAGCTTGTATTACACAAATCAAAGGTGGCTACATAAAATGTGATAGAACCAAATATATTTCACTAAAATTTTTCTATGTTCATGAACTCATGAAAAATAATCAAATTGATGTTTGTAAAATTTACTCAAGTGACAACCCAGCAGATCTTTTCACCAAAACTCTACCAACTTCGATTTTTAAAAGGCATGTGCCTATTGGAATACGTAAGCTTAAGAAAATATTATAATTGTTATATTTTTTAGGGAAAGTGAATTGCCTATAAATACTATACTTTTTTTCTTTTGCTAAGTTTTTATTCTAATGGATTTTTCTTAGCAAGGTTTTAAACGAGTCATATTCATAATGTATAGTCATCCAAGGGAAAATATTGTGATAATTATGAAGTGTGTGGATGACTATCAAACTCATCCCTCTCTATGTTCTAATAGAATTCTACTACTTCTATCTTATACCTATAAATACCCCATTATGATTATTCAGTATTTACAATAAATAAGAAAAAATTTTATATTCATACTATATTTGTCATTACTTTAATTAATTTTATAATAATATCCGAATTGTCTATGACATTTAACATAAGCAATGCTAAACGGATAGAATTATTGTCCTGAAATGGCCCGAAATAATTTTAACAGGGTAAAATTCCATAAATAGTATTGATTTTTTTTATTGTTTGAAAGGTTTGATTGAAAAAAAAAAAAAACTCTTTGTCCAATTTATTACAATTTCTTTTCCCAAATATCGATCAAAGATCTCAACTTCATCTTGAAAAATTGGGATTTTTTTATTTTGGTGTAAAATTCAAAAAAATATTAGGAAAGTTGTGTAACAGAAAAAATAATTAAAAATTTAAGGTGTTAAAAAATGGCATACTTAATTGTCCTTTTTTGTTCATGTGAATCACATCCATCATATTGCAAATTTTGTATATAAAGCGGCACAGATATATGTCTTTTTTGGCAAGTTCAAACGGCATCATTTTAAGAAAAGGTGGGATCCATATGTTGGAAAATGGTACCAAGAGGTGCCACTTTCTGTGTAATTTTTTTTAAATAAAAAAGCTGATGAGGCCCACATCTGTTAAAAAAGGACACCCTCTCAAATTGAGCTTTAAAACCCATTAGTGGCAGAGTCATGTCGTTGTTGTTGGTGTTGTTGTTTGGGATGAGTGATTTGGTTTATAATATCAACAACATACACAATTGTAATTTTCCTTCATAATAATGCATGCTGTAGCTACGAATCATATAATTACCGTAAAATTACAACAATTTTCATTAAGGTAATTATGGCAACTTAAACATGCATAAAAACAATGAGAAAATAAGATTTTGCATACTTATAAACCCCAATTGGTAAATAATAACAACTATTGTTGAGTAATCACAATTAAATTAATATGCAAATCTTATTAAAATAGAAAATCAATTAAGTTAAAATAAATCAAATAATACGAAGAATAAAGATGAAAAATAAAGGAAAAATCCAAAAGGCTTGAATATTACTTTCAGAATTCAGCCTTTCATTATGAATATTTCAATTTTAGAGACACCTCCCAGCAACCTTCAAATCACCAAAATACTCAATTCCTCTTAGAATTTCAGCAGAATCTCTGCCTACATTATTCGATTTCAGATTTGCAAATTAAGATCATATTTTTATGATCTTAATTCTCACTTCACTGTAACTCTTCTAGTATTTCCTCACAATTTCTTTCTAATATTTCTCTATATTTTTTGGAATTTCGTACGGAAATATGGGTCCTCGTGAAAAGGAGAATGTGTTGAGTGGAGTGCACTCCAAAGCTCAAAAATCTTGCATATTGGGTTTATTTTCAGCCTTGGATTATTCTCTTATTAGGGAAGAGTATTTTAGAATATTCTCCCGTCCTAAATGGATAATAAAAATCACATCCTATGGGGGAAACATGTTTCAAAACGGGTAAGTTTTCTGGGTGTCTGTATCTCTGAAATTGGCACAAAAACACCCAGCGCCCATGCCAGGAACTTACGCCAGGACCACCACCTTCCTTGGACCGGTGCTAGGGAAGAGGAATAGCTGCCAGGCACTCCTGGTCCTCCCTGTAGGTCTACACGAAGAAAAAAAATAAATAAATAAACTCCATTATTTAGATCAATTTTTCAATCTTGGTTTATCATTAGGTAATGAAGACTAAGCTGATAAAACCCACTTCTAACACGTGGCCTACGAAGCATATTAACCACTTCAATGTAAAAGTAAATATAATTATGACAAAATTACTAATCACTTCATTTACAAATAAGTATTCACTATTTTTTTAGCCAAAATTATAAACTAATTTATTACCCTATATTTTTATTAATTTATCCTTCCAAAAAAGAGACAATCAATTTACTCCAATATTAAGAATTATAGGATATATTGCTTCAAAATTTGAATTTAACGGATATACTGCTTCAAAAAGGAAATTTTGATTATTAGCTATATTTTAAAAATTTAACTAATATTTAGTATATTATTGGCTTGTTTAGAAAATTATTTTTAACTATATCTCATTTTTGAAAAATAAATACTTATTTGAAAATGGAATGAGTATGGTATGAACAATGTTGTCAATAATTAAAGTTGTCCTCTTGAAAATAACCATATAAAAACCATTTTGATGTATTTACTAATAAAAATACAATATGAAGAGCCTATTTGGCCGAATTTTTACTTTAATTTTTAAATAACTGAAAAAATAAAAATCAGATTCTTTTATTTACTGTTTGGAAACTATTTTTAAAAAGAGCTTCTTATTTTATAAAAAAAAATTACCTGTTTGGATTAAATATGTCTGTAGCTAATATTATATAAATAATTATTATTTTACCATTTAATAAAAATATTATGTTATATTTGTACAAAAACAAATGAAATTATTACATCAACTAATAAAAATGTCTCATAATTATTTTAATCAACAATTTATTTTAATAAAAAAATTAAATAAATTTTGCAACACAAATGGGTTGTTCTCTTTTTAATAAAAAAAATTACTATCTAATAATTTTTTTCCTTTATATAATGAGACAAGTGTCATCTACAAAACATTTAATTATTTATATTAAAAAAAATCAAAACGCATAGTAGAAAGGGACATGAATAAAATTTCTAATTTCTTATGCACACATATTAGCATAAACGTAAAATTTTAAAAAATTCATTGAAAGTTCATGTTACTGAGAAGCACTTGCAAAAGAAGTTAAAATGGAGAATTATTTATTAATATGAAGATTTTTTTTGGCCACGGTACACATTAATAAGAATTTTAAAATACTAAAATTATGGATGAACATGGACTGATTAATCAGTTCATTAACAAATTTATTAAATCAATCTATTAAATTTGTTTAACCATTTTATCGGTTTCAGTTTTTAACTCGATTTTTCAATCGATTTATTGGTTAATTACTAAAAAATTTTAATATTTAAATTTAATAAATTATATAATTTTTAATATTATTTTTAATAGTTAAAAATACATTAAATATATTTAATATGAAACTAATAATAAAGTGTTAATTATGCATATAATAATAAGAAGAAGATAATTTTAATGTTTATTTATTAAAAATATGTTAATTAATAATATTTTAAAAAGTTATGTATCATAATATTTACAAATTACATAAATATAGCGCCAAAGCTAAAGGAAGACAAAAAAAGCCAATGCGAGGCCCAAAGGAAGACGAAAGGTCTTTCCTTTGAGACATTACGTACCGTTGTGCGAACCTCCTAGAACCAACCTGTTAGGAAAAATGCTGGAAGAGGCGCTAGAGCCGCCTCCCTCTTCATTTCCTAGCAAATCAATTAGAAGGTAAAAGGTACGACAAGAGAAGGAATATCTCTCCTATTAACATGAGGAACTCTCTCCTTCCAAGCCAAGACGAAAAAACGCTTACTCGTTTCAAGCTAAGACGAAACGAGTCGTGCCCCATACCTAGAGTTACCTGGCCAAGCAAAGGCTTCAAGCACGCTGAGGGATCAGTCACACTCATCCGACAAAAAGGGCATACACAGCAGGGCAAAGGCCTTGAGCCCTTCAGCCTTCCCTTTATAAATGATCGGGAATATCCCAGGCTTCAATCTCAAAGCTACTTCCACACAAGTGCCCACAGCGACCAAGTAAATGGAAGCAAAGACACCACAAAAAGCTTGTAATGCAAAGGTATTCAAAAGGTACACCATATAATTTCCTCCATGTTTTTTAAAATTATTTGGTTATTACATGCGTGCGGTTCGATCGATGTGTTCCCGATCTACGAACTTGATCCTAATCAAAACTATTGATGTAAAATTATCTTTCTAAATGATGAATTTCCAATTCGAAAGATATGATCCCAATTTAAAAACGGGCATATTTGCTCTTATATTCCCCGATTGAAAAGTCAATGTACAAACTCTTAGTGTTCAATAAATAAATTATCGTCTTCACTAGCTTAAATGCACTTATTGTGTGACAATTGCATAATCGAGTAAGGGAATCAACCTTTACCACCTCCTCAAAAGCCTAATCTCTAAGAACTAATTTCCTCACCTTAACCAGTCGAGCAGTATGATATTTTCCCTTGTGCAACTTTCTCCTTCGAGAATCATGGGCTTGGCACACTCGAAAATATGCCTCTTTATCTTAGAATCCATAGAAGCTAGAAAAGGAAACTAAAATGTCAAATCACAAGGCACAAATCAAGGCCAAAATTCTTTCAAAGTCCTAAAAGACTCACAATCAAAAAGCAAAGTCTTCCAACTTGTAGGATCATCCTCATGATCTTGTATGTACTTTATCAATTTGTAAATATCAAAATCATATGCTTGGATCCCAAAAGCTTTATCTTTTAACAAAATGGGCTTTAATGGTCAGTGTAAACTCACACCAAAGCCTTATTTCCATCCAATCAAAAGATAGCTCTTTCTAAATCCTTTCACAGAAGTGGGTAAAGTAAAAAAGCTTTCTTTTATTCTTAATGGTAAAATGATATTCCATCCCCTCTTCTCGTTCGAACAAATAAAAGAAATAAATAAAAAGTCTAAGAGATGGAATGACTCTAAATTACCCACAGAGAATTCTAAAACAAGCAATCAGTCTCTGTCCATTCAGATTCAATCGATTCAGGGCAATCCCATAGCCACAAAGAACGCTCTAGTCAAAGGGAGGCAAAGGAAACTCCAAACCATTCTTTAGAAAACTTTGAAAGCTAATAAACCAATTTAGAGGATCTCTAAATGGTCCATCTATCACCGGCATAGATAGTGGGTAAGAAAGGAGAGCTACATCCTCAGGCAACCTACATTTCTCTCTTAATTCCCTCACCTGAAAAGCTATTAACACCGTATGATTTTTTACAGGATCTTTCCCCTTACATGATTTTAAGAATCTAAGGTCAAAAGCCTTATTGGCGCTATACCCACTAGGGATGTTGCTCAAAACCATCTTTAAAGGAGGAGTGGCCAAAAAGAATTTCCTGATTTACAACTAGGAAGCAGACCTTAAAAGGTTTAAAAAAGGTTTTGACAAAGAAGAAGACGAAGAAAAAAATAAAGATGAAGAATCTAAGTATGAAATGTAATGGCAAGACATCCAAGCAAAGAAACTTACTTGGCAAAAGTCTTCAAATCACGGCACTTCAAAATCCAAGTCCAAAAATGCAAAAGGAAAAAGTGTGAAATTGCGAAAAAGAAAACAAAACCCTATAAAGGTATGAAAAATGCTCCCTAGATAGACTATTTATAAACTATAGGGAACAACTTATATGGCATGAAAAATGCCTCGTTTTGAAATCTTTCGATCTCTCATAGATCAGAATGACACGAACCTTATCAAAACTCAAGAACAAAAGATGTCTTATTTCACAATCTTTCGATCTCTCATAGATCGGAACGGTGTGAACCTTCACAAAACTTAAGTGCAAAAAATGCCTCGTTTCACAATCCTTCGATCTCTCATAGATCGAAATGGCATGAACCTTCATAAAACTTGGGTGCTAAAGACACCTCATTTTGCAATCCTTCGATCTCTCATAGATCGGAACGGTGTGAACTTTCATAAAACTTGGGTTTGAGAGATGACTCATTTCACAATCCTTCAAATCTCTCACATATCAAAATGTCGCGAACCTTTGCAATACTCGAGCATGAAATATGCCTCATTTCGCAATCCTTCGAATCTCTCACATATCGAAATGGAACAAATCTTCGCAACACTCAGGTGCGAAAGATGCCTCGTTTTGCAATCTTTCAATCTCTCACAAATCAAAATGGCATGAACCTTCGCAAAACTCAGGTAAAAAAGATTTCTCATTTTGCAATCCTTCAATCTCTCACAGATCAAAATGGTGCGAACCTTTACAAAACTCACGCACTAAAGATGCCTCCTTTACAAAACTCAAGCATGAAAGAAGCCTCATTTCGCAATCCTTTGAGCTCTCAAAGATGTGAACGGCGTGAACATTCGCAAAACTTGAGCGCAAAAGATGCCTCATTTTGCAATCCTTTGAATCTCTCACAGATCGAAACAATACGAACCTTTGCAAAACTCGAGCACAAAAGACACGTCATTTCACAATCCTTTGAGCTCTCAAAGATGCGAACGGCGTGAACATTCGCAAAACTTGAGCACAAAAGATGCCTCATTTTGCAATTCTTCGATCTCTCACATATCGAAACAGTACGGACCTTTGCAAAACTCGAGTGTGAAAGATGCCTCATTTCGTAATTCCTTTGATTCCCCATAATGCTTTCCAATCTTCACGACATATTAGAAGACTGCGAAGGGGGGACAAATGATAATGACCAAATTATCATTTATCAAACTCGGCCCATTAGCCCTAAGCCCATTTTAAGACAAGAAGAATCTTTCGGCCCAAGCTTGACTCTCCTATTAAGTTTAGGCATAAGACAACAAACAGGCACGAGGACCAAAGAGATAAGGTATCCCGATCGGGACTGCCAGAACTCAATTTTTAAGGCATTATTGACACATGCCATTGCCTTATCCATCAGTCATTTAATGTCACCTCATCGGATGCCTATTCTGACATGCAGATAGACCACTCAAGCGATCCTGGACATTCTCTATAAATACAATGCCTCTTCCTAGGCATGACAAATTTAACTCTTCCAATCTCTCTCTCTCTAATACTCACCCAATCTAAGCATTACTGACTTGAGTTTTGGAGTGCTAATATCCAATTTATCTGGGCTAGCTCTTTTTTTTTTTTTACTTTGTAGGGCCCATTCTCGCTTTGTTCGATTGATCATCACTAGAACATCACTTCCATACTTCCTCACCCAATTCCCATATGGCAGCTTGTCTTTTATCAAATCCTCAGATTTATCAGTAAACTATTTTAAATGCCAAAACTACTATTATCTCATATTGGTTTGAATGTTTAACAAGGTGATTACTAAATAGTGTTTTATAAATAGTAAAATTATCTATATCTATTTACATTATATACAAATAAATGTATGAAGTGGGGTTAACAATTTTCTAACAAAATTAACCTTTCAATATAGATGGCATATTTAGAAAATCATATTTAAATATAATATGTTTTAAAAAAGTATAGATTTATTTATAAATAAATTTAAAGAGAAAATTGGATATTTATTTGTGAAGAGAGAGATTATTGTATGGAAAATGTTGTCAATAATTAAAGCAACACTAACTATGTTTAAATTTTGCTATTATTTTCAAATTGAATTTCATAATAAAACAAAAACTGTTTTCTCTCTCTTTTCTTTTTTCTTTTTTATTTTTTTATTTTTTATATATATGAGAAGGGAAACAAAACAAATTACATGGAAAAAGATCTTAGGGGTAACAGACCCCTACTGTCATGATAAAAAACTTAACGAACTAGGGAGGCAAATAAAACCAAAGAAAGTTATCATTCTAAGATGCTCCATTTTTAGCTAGGCAGTCAGCTGTGTGATTCGATTCTCTGTTCATATGAGTAATTTGCACTTGCCATCTACGGCCCAAAAGAATTTGGATATCCTTAACCACATCTTCAAGATGACCTTCAACATATGTTCTGCTATTTACTCTGTTTACCACTTCAAGGCTGTCTATTTGAACCATGAGTTTGTGCCAACCTTTAGACCAGGCGATTTCCAGTCTATGTTTGATCGCCCATAACTTTTAAAACAAAGAACCTCCATTTCTGATGCGGCAAGAGAAGCCTCCTAACCAAGTTCCAATGTTGTCCCTAAACACACCACTTGCCGAGCTACAATGGTGGCCACCGTGAGCAGTACCATCTGTATTTAAGGCCACCCAGCCAACGTCAAGAGGTTGCCATTTGTCCACCACATTCTGACTTCCTCTTCTTGCAAAGGCAACTTCTTTCATGGTTAACAAAGCTGCTAAATCCGCCTTCACTTCACTGATGATAATCTTAATTTTAGACTGAACGAGTATAATGGAAGTGTTGAAAAGCTCTTCATTTCTACACTCCCATATGTGCCATATAGAGAAACCGAACAGTATAGTCCATTCCAGATTAAAACGACCTGTGTATTTCCCTTTTAAGTTGGAGATCAGCCACTGCAATATATTGCCTTCAAAGAAAACAAGTGTGTCTCGATGACCAAGTAAAGCCGCCCATACTTATCTGGCTCTGATGCAATCTCGAAGAGTATGAAGAAGACTCTTATCGCCATTCTTACAAAGTCCACAAACCCCTGAAGGAGCTAGATGTCTTCTAACTCTTTCAATATTTGTCAGAACTCTATTGTGAAAACAAAACCAAAGGAAGCTCTGAATTCTTTGGGGACCAGGCCACTTCCAAACTAGCTGCCACTTGGAATTCTCCCTTCCATCCTCTTCATAACACAATAAGTCATAAGTAGATTTAATAGAGAAATTACCTGAAGGAGCTGGCTCCCAAATAACCGTATCATTGCCCATTGCCTCCTATGGAGGAACACAGTCAATAATCATCTTCACAATATCTGTAGAAAATAGAGTTTTGAGTTTTGGAACGTCCCAACAACCCATCCCCACAGTCAAATCTCTGACTTTCCAGTGGAGCATTTTGGTGGGCACTTGAGCTACTGTATACTCTATTAAATTCAATCTTGCACACCACCTATCAAACCAAAAGCTAGCTCCTTTTCCATTTCTGATACAAACTTTAATATGATTGTTTACAAAAGGCCAAATCTTGAGCAGGTTTTCCCATACCGGAGTGCCACTTCCTGTTTGAAAACCCACCAATCTACCATTTCTCACCATACCATATTTCCCATAAATCACTTGTACCCAAAGAGTGTAGGGCTCTTTAATAGCTCTCTAGATAAGTTTCGCCATAAAAGCTTTATTTAAAAGCATCAAATTTCGAAGACCCAAACCTCCTCTCTTCTAGATTCGCAAACTTTGTCCCATCTAACTAGATGAATTTTATTTTGGCCAGTATTAGAGCCCCACAAAAAAACTCTCTACACAACCTTTCAATCTTGTTACAAATATCTTTCGGAAAAATCATCACTTGTAGAGCATAGATAGGTATAGCCATCAGCACAGACTAAACCAGTGTGAGCCGTCCTGCGAATGAAAGCGAATTAGCTATCCAATTGCTCAGGCGATGCTTTACTTTATCAACAAGATGCTGAAAGTAAGCTCTACCATGTCGTCCTTGAATAATTGGGACACCAAGATGATTACCAAGGTTAGACATGATTGAAAACCCAGAGCTATCTCTTAATTTTTTCTTCAAATCATCATTGACATTACTAGAAAGAAATAGAGAGGAATTATTCTTATTGACTTTTTGCCCAGAAGATTGGCAAAAATCTTCAAGAACATCACATATCACCTTATTATTAGACTCTGTGGCTTCCGTAAAGAGAAGAAGGTTGTCTGCAAAAAATAAGTGGGGGATATGAACACCATTCTTACCCAATTTGATAGGATTCCACAGACCCTCCACTGCTGCCTTTTCTATTGCTTGAGTTGGTCATTTCATACAGAAGACAGAGATAAGGGGACAAAGGATCTCCCTGTCTAACACCTCTGGATGGTTTACTATTTATTTAATTCAATATAATAATAAAATTATTAACAATTATTCTGAAAAAAAAATAGATTTTTTATAATATAAGATATCAAATTTATTCATAAAAACTACATGAATAACATGCATTATATATATACACACATATATTGATGATTGATTATATGAATAAACAACTATGTATATCACCTCAATGCGCGCACACACATACAAACACAGACACATACAAACACAAATATATATATATTAAATTGAATCATCATTTTTTAATTAATTCAATTGATTGAAATCAAATTTGAAGCTCAATTGTAATTAAATTAGATATCTTTCTCACATATATGTGTATGTATCGCCTGCTTTATATTTAATCATGCTTTAGGCTCTCGAATAAGAATATATTAATTTTTAAGGAGTTTTAAAATAAACCAGAACCTATTATATACATGTATGGGTGGCTTGCGAGTTCACATCAAAACTCACATGCCTAATAGTAAGATGCAAAAACTTGGAAGCAAATGGCTGCAAACGAACATGGAAATGCAACAAAACCTACAATTCATGAAAACTACGTTTCGTCCTTGGCAAATAAAAATAATGCGGCCAAATCTGCAAACTTGCTCGTAATATTTGATAAAAGTGTCAATTTTTTTTTTAAAAAAGGATTAAATTTGTTTATAAAATATTGAAAATATTACACATTTATCATTAAAATATATTTTTGGAGTAAAATTACCTTACTAGTATGTAATTGGCTAAAATTTATTACTAAAAATAATAAAACTTTAATAAGTAAATAAAAATACGCATGACTGACTTAAAAACACATAAACTTGCCACACGTGCACTGTAAATTAATATCAAATTTTAACTTTGAAAAAAATTCAAATTTCATGCAAACATTTTTTATTTACTTATCTGAAATCAACTTTTTATTTGACAAACTTACCATCAAAATTTTAAGCCTTTTTTGATAGTAATAAATGGTGTTAAGTTACAGTGCATATATGACAAATTTATGCGATTTTAACTTATTGTGTGTGTTTCTTTTTGTTAGGTTCTGTTATTTTTAGTAGTAAATTTGAATCAATTATATAAAAGCAAGAGTAATATTGGCCCAAAAACATATTTAAGGGGCGAATATATACCATTTTCAATATTTCAGGGGCAATTTCATCCAAAAAGTACTTAAGGGGCAAATATGTAACTTTTTTATACTTCAGAGGAAATTTTGATATTTTGTCCCTTTACTTTTAATGTTTTAATTGATTGTTACCCTTAATGTTATAAAATTGAGAAAATTTTACTCCTCTTTTAATAGCTTTTGGACGCATGAAATTTGAAAAAGTAGATATTGTGGTACATTGGGAAAGCTTCTCTCAATTTTAAAATATGGAATATAACATTCTATCAATTAATATCATATTGTTCTTTTTGTCAAGGTAAAATTTCACTTTTACTCATAATAATAATAATAATAATAATAAAGAATTAATGCATCTCTAATCCTCCAAAATTGGTCAAAAATTCACTTATCCCTCCTAAATTTTGCAAGCTACGTCTTGACTCGCTGAACTTATAAAGTTGAGACACATTGGCTCCTTCTTTTCCATATGTAAAACATGTAATATTGCATGCAACGCACGCAAAATGACATAAAAAGATGAACTAACGAAATAACGCCACGTGGTTTTACTTGCCACATAAAAATATTCAGCCATTCAAACTTTTCCAACTAATTCAATTAATCTTTTGAATTTTTTAGGTGCAACTACTTGACCACCTGAATTTGTAAATTCGAGATATACTATCCTATTTTTTCACTGTCTGAAACAGGTCTAAGTATAAAAAAAGAGACGGACGACAACATGGAAAGAAAAAGATGAAATCTAATAATTAATGCTCATCAAATTTTGTATGCATAAGATTTAAGATTTTGGTAATCAATTATAGGTTCGGCTAAAAAAAAATCAGTTTGGTATTTTTTTTAACCACAAAATTGAATTTTTTTTCATACTCCTGTTAATTGATTTTTTTACAATTTTTTTTTTATTTTTATAATTACTACTATTATTCACTTCGAGATAAATCGATTCATTAAAAAGCTAAACTATCTTAGCATTAATTTTTGCATTCACAAAATTTAAAATTGAGATCTTGCTTAAAAATTTAAAAGGATAGAAAACTGAAACCCTTAAATCAATAAATATTGGTGGCAATCTATCTAATCAATTAAAATTCATTTCCATCCCACTTGATATTCTAGGAATATCTAAAGAAAGAGATTGGATGGAATGACTGGAGAGCTAGTCGAATTAGCTTGTTAAATGAGACTTGCAAGAAAGACTAGTCTGGTCTGACTAGACTTAAATATTCCAATACTTAAGTCAATAATGCTCTTTAAAGAGAGAATTGAGAGAAAAAAGGTTTCAAGTGAGCAATACCTGAAACCTTCAAGAGTTGGGCTATTTATAATGTATGCTTGGTACTCAATTATCAAGGCACTTAAGTGCCTAATGGTAGCTTGACACAGTTGGTGTACTGATTGTGATGAAAATGTGGCTCGTGTCAGGTGATATGATAGAATAAGGCTTTGTTAGGCCAGCCAATCTTGTTAAGAGATGTGCACGTCTCGCTATTTCCACTAGTCCGATTGAATTGTAATTGAGGAGGGCAAAGATGGGCCTAAGTCTTACTCTATATTAGGCGTTGGCCTTGGAATGTCTTAAGCCAAGTAAATAATAATGTAAGCATTATCAATCCCCCCCCTCTCCCACCCCAACCAAAAAATAATAATAATTTGATCGGGACAAGTAGACAGGGGTGGTCAGATCTTTCGAAGTCTAGGCTCTTCCGATTTCATTTATATTCAGGTAATCAAAATTTTGTTGACTTGGCTCTTCGAATTTTGATGGAATTCTAGGCGCTTCAGGATTCTAAACCTAGACATTATTTTAAATGCACCTATTCGCATCCCAATGAGCCATTGTTATTGAATGATGTTTCGTCATGAGAGATATTAATATAAAGCACCTCATTTGTCGTTCCATCCATTCATAGCATGACACATGGTAGCATCCTTTCGTTAATCGCTCTTGGCTTGTTGGGGAAGCTACCTCTGCCACTATAAATAGTTAAATCATTTTCACTTTCTTACCTTTTGCAAAAATCTTTCTTCTTCTAACCTCTGAAATCTTTTGAGGCTTTCAATTTTCTCGCCTTTTTCTTCAAGTTCTTTGAGTTCTAATTCCAATATTTTCTCAAACTTTTCCAAATTTCTACTAGTTTTACCAAGTAAATATTTTTTACTTGGATGTCCAACAATTTCATTTCTATTTCATATTCATATTCATTATTTTTATCATCATATTTATCATTGTCTTCTCCTTTTATGAACATTTTTTTGTCTGCTTCTTAGGAGCAGATTATAGATTCTTATCTAATTATTTTTCCTTTAAGAATTGTTTTGAGTCGTAATTCAACAGAATTGAGCATAGATCAGAGTTTTGACCTTACCTTTTATTAGAATATAGGACTAATGACCCTATAGTTAAGCACGCAAAACTTTTAACCTCACAAGTAAAAGAACTAAATGAGAGGCACAACTTACCTGAGGACATAGCCATTTTGTCTTATCCCTTGTCTATGTCGGTGATAGATGGTCGATTCGAAAACCCTCTAAAGTGATTCATATGATATTAGAATAGCTTCCATTGCGGATTGTAGTTTCCACTTTATCCATTTGATTAGAGTATTCTTCAAAGATATAAGATTACACCTACTAGCGAAACTCGAATGGGTGATGAACAATGGCCCACCTCAAAGTTCTATGTATGTCTCTCCCTATGGTTCCTTCACTCGAGCTCTTCATATATTTTTTTTACCTGTCTGGTAAAGAGGATATGACAGAATATTATGTTACCTCGAGAAATAATAGGAGACTTTTAACACTTCCTTTTTTAATAAAAGGTTTTAGAGAGAAATTGTTTTTTATCATATGAAAATGATGCTTCGAAGTGAGTTTGCATCATTCACCTAATAAGGACTTAGTTTTTAGGCTTTGCCTATTTAAGTCTAACATAGATAAGCTAATGAAATACATTAAGGATCATGAAGATGATTCAACCAGTTCAGAGACTTTACTTGCCTCTCTAGATGAGCCTACTAAACATGAGCTCTTAGGACTGTATTTCATGCATAAGTGTTTATTTTGCATATATATATATATACCTTGCAAAGATTCTAACTCATTGTCTTTTATAGCTCCAATAGACCCTCAGATGAACAAGGAGATTGTTGAACAAGCAAAAATGGCCCATAAGTCAAAGAGGAGGAAAAAGATACCATATAAGGGTACGGATCATACTACTCACCTGGTCAAATTTAGGAGGCTGATTTTTAGGGATAAAATGTTCGAGGAAGTGGAAGAAATCCCTCCTCTAGTAATAAACACTCCAAGCACTGCCCGATCGGATTCCTCAATGGTTAAGGCTCCTTCTAAAAGGATATCTCCTACAATTTCCTTTGAGCCGATTGTATTTGAGGAGCTATTAGCCTTCATTATGGTTGTTACTCTTTTCGTTAAAGTAGGGTCTTTTCCTTTTAAGGAGGTTTTATCTTATAGGTTTGGATAATGATACATTATTTAGAACTCATAAGTGTTAGACTATCTGAGCAAGGGTATCATGTTTGAAAAGGGCATAAATGACACGAGTCTGATTACTTCGACTAGTTGGGAACTAGAAGAGATCAACCTCAAAGCTTGTTGAGTGAGTAGTTATAATTTTGTTATCAAAAAATTTTCTAAGTATTTTGTGTTCTTACCTTTCCTCTTTAGAGCAGATTATCCAAAAAGCTATGTACTTTTATGGTCAAAATTTGGCTTAAAAGGAGAAGTTGGCAGAGAAGACTCGATCGAAGTAGAAGCTTAAAGAAAATTTGGAGACTGTTAAGATTGAGCGTGCCTCTCAGCTCTAACAAATTCGCTCAAAACAACCTGTTCAGGTTGGGGAGTTTTTTTCTCAAGTCACTTAAATTTTTGCAAGTGAGAAAGGTAAGTGACTATGAAATCTAACTATTTCCCTTGATTTAGCATACTTTTCCTTTATGTAACTTAGGGAAAATTATGAAATTGCATGAATAATTGAAATTGACTTTATAGTAATGCAATTGGACCTTAAATAAGCCTATTTATAAGCTTAAATGGATTGGAATGATTTTGTAAGATGGAATTCTTTTAGTGGCCGAATTGATGATTAAGGGAAAACAAAGTGTATTTTGGTTATTTTTTTATAATTTATGCTTTAAAATGATAATAAACATAAATTAAAATGTCCATAAATTTTTAGAGAATTTATGCAAATTATTTGAACATTTTTGAGATAAATAATCGATTATGTACAATGTAAATTTGATGAATCATGGTGAAATAATTCATAAAACAAGTAAAATATGTATCCATGAATTTCTGTAGAATTTATGAAATTTATTTGAATATTTTAGAGAAAATATTTGAATGTGTACAAAATAAATTTATTGAATTATTGAGTTAAAATTTATAATTTAAGTAAAAAATATTGAATTATATTGATATAATTCATAATCTGTCAGAAAATAATGAAAAGATTGACCGGCTAGTGTATTGATGTAAAGAGGACAGTAAAAAGTTAGTGTGTAAAGTGACCATAATGGATTATTGAGAAATAATTCATAACTTGATAAGAAGTAGTGAATTATTATAAGATAATCCACAAATCATATAAAGGTATTGAAAATTCTAAATGACCGTGTTACTGAATTGAAAAAGTAAGAAACCGTTAAAAGTCTAAAACGTAAATAGAAGCGTAAAATGAAAATATTGAATTATTAAGGAATAATTGATAAATTGATGAGAAAGTGGTGAATTATGATGACATAATTCACAGAATGCATGTAAAGCATTAAAAAAGTGATTGTCAAAAAAATGAAAAAGCCAAAATTATTGAACAATCAAAGTAAAAAAAGAAAATTGACTGATAAAAGTTACTGTTTTGAGAAAATAATTAAAATTGTTTAAAAATCTAAAAAATGTTTAAAAGTAATTGCAATTGTTGAAAACTGAAAGTAGTGATTTTCTCCTTTAATAATAGTCAGGCAGTGAAAGTCTTGTTCAGGATATAATTGGCTGGCCATAGGGACACCCTATACCGCGGTGTAATTCATGGTGACTTGCTTTGCTATGATAGGATCTCTGATCTCCATAATATCTATCTATTCTAATATCTGATCTGTGAGAATTGGTCCTTTGAGTTCATTTTCTCAGTCTGTCTGGTGGTCCTATGGGGTCCACATCCCGTATATCCTATCTGAGAAATTTCTGTCGAGATTATATTAGGGGCATTATAATGAGAATAAGTTAAAAATGCAAAAAAGAAAGCTAAAAGTGAAGTTAAAAGTGAAAAAAGGCCTAGTTGAAAGAAATAAAAAGTTTTGGGTCAAAATTATAATTTTTTCAAAGATTGCACTTAATGAGCAAAAGTGATAAGAAAATGATTTACAAGAGTAAAATGGTAAATTAATGATCGAACAGTTTAAAATTTGATTTTTGTATAATATAAGGATTAAAATGTAATTTTGTATAAAAGGGTTAAAAGGAGGACCAATTAGTAAATTATACGCAAATTAATAGGTTAGAAATAAAAACTAGTGAAGATAATGATAATTTTGTAAATATTAAGTAAAAAGGATAATTTTGAAAATAAATGGAAAATTATGGACTAAATTGAAAGGTTATTCAAAGTTATAAGGAAAAATGACTAAAGTAAAATTTCATATGAAAAAAGTCAAAATGATGACCAATTGGTATATTGTATGCCAATTAATAATTTAAAAGTGAAAAATTAGTGAAATAATGACAATATCGTAATTAAAATCCGAAAATGGCAATTCTGTAATTATTTGAGAAATTAAGGACCAAAAATGAAATATTGCAAAAAAAGTTCAAACAAGAATCAGACAGAAATTTGTAAGCCAAAAGATAAATGAAAAGTTAAATGATAAGCATGTTTAATGCTCAGCAAGTAGTATTCACTGTGTGCAGGTATTAAAGAGTGCTTGAAGCAATAGTACACAGAGGAGCAATTTTGAGAAAGGAGTGATATAGTTTAGAAATTTTATCCTGGCATATATATATGTGTGATAAAGATTGTAGTGAAGTAGTGAAGAATTATTTATCAAGATTGTATATTGTTATATGTGTATTTATGAAATCAGCGATGAGATGGATTTAATTCAGTATGTATGAAATTTAGAGATTTGAAATGCATGTATAGGTTATTTATGAATTATTGTGCCCTTGAAGGGCTGTGAATTGTTTGAATTTTCAAGTTGGTTTAATGAATATTTAAGACATTATATTATCGAATTTTTGTAAAGTTAGACAGTTATAGGTCAGCAGCAAACTTGATTTGGGAACATATATTTTTGCCTGAGAATTTGTAATTAAGAGGTTATTTGGTAAAAAAAAATTCGACTTATAACTTGAATAAATAGTTATTAGTTCAGTAAGGGTGTTATATGTATCTTATGCTAGTTACTGCTTTGCTCTAGAACAACAACAGTCTTCCAAAATTTGCATTATATACAAATTTCATGTCCATTACCATGACCAAGGTTTTGCACATGTAGGTGGCTTTCTCTTCTAGCTCTATAAAAAGTTCTACCAATCCAACCATTAGGATAGTGGCATTGTCAAGTCCGATCAGCATTGCTGTAATATGTTAGTGGTTATGCCCTAGGCCAAATATTTGGTCCTTTATGTAATATCACATTTCATTTTATAAAATTGAGCTTTTTTCATGTTATTATATTGTTGGCATATTGCATTATAATAATATTTGCAAATAACTGTATAATGTTGTTTTAACTATCCCTAATCGTTTATCATTAAAGGAATAATGATAAACTAAAACTAGTATGGGTTTGATTGATAATCATGGGATGATTATATGTGGTGATATGAATCAAACTTATAGGTACTTATTAAAGAAGAGGGTACTGGATAGATCCGCTATGAGATACTACATGGGTTATTGTCATTAATGATCTCATAATTGTTATGTTATCGATCCTTAGACCTAAGATTATTACAAAATCCTACATGAGAAATATTATGTTTTAACATAACCAAACATTATCTTTATTCAGATAATTATAAAGGTTATGATTGGACATGATGAGAATCATGTAGAAGATAGTGAATAATCAAAATGAAATTTGTTCCACTCTTATGAGAGAGATATCTATTGGGTCTCTCAATAAGTAGGACTAAGAAATGCATGGCCATGCTCAAATGAATTGATGAAGAGATCAATGTCATTTGATATTATTAACCTACTTAGTGATCGAGAAATTATATGTTTGGACTATATAAGTTTGATATGAACTATGGCTTATGTTTAAACAAGATATTGTATGACAAAAAGATTATAACATGTTCTATTAGGTTGAAATCGAATTATCAATATTCATATTATTTAGACAGTCATAATTCTTGCTAGAGAAAACTTATGACTTATAGGCCTATGATGGGATCGGTGCCCACTGCCAATATAATATAAACCTATTGGGTCGCAAACATAAAATGTGATGAATGGACTAAAAATTTATTTGGGTCTTTCGAATTTTAATTTGTCACAAAAAAATTGAAATAAAGTAAAATAATTACAATTTCTATTATTTAAATAAGAAATAAAGTATTTCTTATTTAATAAAAATATGTGCCTGAATTTTCTCTCTCCTATATTAAGGTTAAGATACCCTATATATATATATATAGTGATATATTAGGATTTTAAAACCCTAAGAGAATAGAGTAAAAAGTGGTAGCCGTCACTTTGTATGGCGAGAAAAAAAAATCATTTTTTGTAACCTTAAGAAGAATACAAAAAGATCAAACCCTAGCGACCAAGGAAGTGAGCTAGCATGTAAAGCTCGACAATCAAACATTGGTCTGAGTACCAGTGTCACAATACATTGCGGTGATTTATAAATTATTATCAAATTATCCATCTTTATAACATATAAAATTTTAACCATTAATTCATGGATTCCACATTTTAAATATATAATTATTAAATTTGTAGAAATTTGGGTAGCAAAATGACTGAAACCCAAATTCTACAAAAAAAATACTTTCAAATAATCACACATATCCAACCCAACCTCCAACAACAAATAAAATTTCGCAAAGTTTGCCAATACTGAACAATAGGAATTTTCATAGCAATATATATACATAAATATACATGCATTCAACATAATACAATTTCTTTATTTTATCTTATCAAACTTATTTACAATATAAGATATACATATTACAAGCCCAAAAATATACATAGCTCCAAAACTAGTCATATCGCCCTATTTGACATCTTCCATATGTACATGTCACCCAATATAAAACACAAAATGCTAGATTTCTCTTTCATTAATTTCTTTCTAGCACAACCTTAATCTCTGCGTCTTGTGTGCATCACAAAATTACACGCTAAGTACTTTAGTGGTGAACATAAATGTAATGGCCTTAACACCAGATTGGCCGTGAACAGTAATTTTCGCCGGTAAATAGTATTTTCAGGCTGAAAATTGTAACCAAAAGTGAAAAACAAATGTATTTGACCATCAGAAAGTATTGGTTATGGTGAGTCTGGATTTGAAATTTGAAGTGAAACTAAGGTTAAATGGGCCTTCAAAAGTAAAAAATACAAAAAAGCTGCGAGTCAATTTTCCTTGTAAAAAGGGTTGACTTGACTTTGACCAAACTTTTAAAAATAGTAATTGAACTCCAAAAATTGCAATATTTTGTAGATCATAAAAAAATTTCATGTAGAATATTTTGGTATAAAAAATAAATTTTTCGGTGATACCGATAGTCGAATTGGATCGATTTAATTGAATCGGATCGGTAACGACCTCCGATTGAGCTAAAATTTTACATACAATCTATTTTTAATATGATAAAAGTGTTGGAATCAAAATTGGAGTGATTTGAAGTTAGAAAGTGGGAGAAATTAACTAGGATTATTAATGAGATTGATTAAATTAGTTAGGACCATTAGTTTGGCTCAAGCCCAAGCCCACTTGGGAGAAGTATAAAAGGGCATATTTTCTAGAGAGGACCAGCAAATTCCACCTCCTTCTCCAGCCCCTCCTTAGCCGAACCCTTCTCCACCATTTTTTTCCCAATTTTCTTCCATTTCTCCTTAATTCACTCTAATTCCAACTATAATTAAGTAAATTCTACCTCTCTAAATTAGTATTGTAACCTCTACCCTTCAATTAGTAGAAGAGAAGCTAAAGAAATTAAAAGAAAAAGCTTAGGATTTCAAGTGAGGCAAGGAAAATTCATAGGTTTAATTTTATTTTAGGGTGCCTACTAACATTTTTAGGTGCTTAGATTTCATTTATGGTGTTAATTTAAGCATTAAAGGTAAAAAAAACTAGGGTTTTAATGGGTGAAAAATTCGGCTATGTTAGAGGAGCAAGCCTTCAAAGCCAAAAATAAAAGAAAAAGAAAGTCTAGGCAAGCTTAAGCCTAGGAACAAGGTTAGTGACTAATAAATCCTACTATTTTCCCAAATTTTTAGTGATTTTTCTTTATATAACTTTGGGAAAATTGATAAAAGGGTGTGTAATTGAAATTGACACTAGAATAATGCAATTAGACCTTGAAAAAGTGTAAATGAATGCTTAAATTAATTTTTAGACTTGTATATGATGAACTTCCCATGTTGGCCGAATATTACCCTAAAGAGAAATATTGTTTATTTTCTGTAATTTGGTAAAACTAAGCCTTAAATGGATAATAAAGATGAAATAACATACCCACGAATTTTTATAGAATTTATAAAAATTAAATGAATATTTTAGAAATAAATTTTGTTTATGTATGTAATGGAAATGTTGAATTAATGAGAGATAATGCTTAATTTGATGAGAAAATAGTGAATTATGGTCAAATAATTCACAAGTTATGTAAAAAGATTAAACAGTTTGACTAACAATTGAAATAAGTGAAAATAAATAATTAAATGGTGGGGAAATGGAATAATGAATTGAAATTTAATAAGATTGTGCCCTTAGAAATAGTCAGGCAATCAAAACATAGCTCAGAATATAATTGGCTGGCCATAGGGACATCTGTATCGTGGTGCAAGTCATGATGACTTGCTTTGCTATGGTAGGATCATCAATCTCTATAGCCTCTGTCTGTTTTGAAATCTATTCTATGAGAAATGATCCTTTAGGTCATTTCTTAGTCTGTATGAGGTCCTATGGGGTCCACGTCTCGTATATCCGGTCTGAGAGTTTTTGCTGAGATTATACTAGGGGTATTATAGTGAAAATAAGATAAAAGTGTGAGAAGAAAGATAAAAATGAAGTTTAATGTGAAAAAGAACTTAATTGAAAGGAAATAAAAAGTTTAGGGGTAAAACAATAATTTTACCAAAGCTGATATTTAATGAGTAAATTTGATTAAAAAATAATTATAAAGGGTAAAATAGTAAATTAGTATCCCAATAGTGTCAAAATAAAGTTTTATAAAACATAAGGATCAAAAGTGTAATTTTACATGAAAATGTTAAAATAAGGAGTAATTTGTAATTTATGAGTAAATTTATAGGGTAAAAATGAAAACAAATGAATACAATGGAAATTTTGTAAAAAATGGTCAAAAAGGGCAATTTTGGAAATAAATATAATATTAGAGACCTAATTGAAAAATTAATTAAAGTTTAGATATTAAGAGAAAAAGAGTTGCTGATAATAGAATAAAGTTGCTTTTGAAGTGAAAATGAGAGAAATGTGCCTAATTGGAAATTATATTGTAAGTTGTTTAACTTATTTATTTTATGTATAGAATAATAGCATGGTAAAGGAAAATATTATAATTGTTAGTCACTGCTGGGCATGATTAATGTTCAGCACGTAGATTTTGCTGCGTGTAGGTACCGGAAAGCAGGAGTAGTAGTGCACATTCGGGAAAGAAGTTTTGTTAAGACACATATATTGGGATCATTTTGGCATGTGTATACTTTATATGTATAGGTGTTGGAGATTGTAGTAAAAGATATTTATAATAAAATGTATAAAGAAGTATGTGAATATTGAATTAAACTTGAGGTGGATATGAATGGGATTATTTGGACATAAGTTATGTATAATGGACATATATATATTAATGTTTACTATATTGCTGTGCCTCTGAGAGGCTGTGGTTTGTCTGCATTTTAAGGGGCTAATTAGATTTATAGCCATTATATTACCAAATTTTCGTATAATAAATACTAACATTGGATAGTTATAGGTCAGCGGCAATATAACTTCAGGTTATAGTAATGTATTTGGAAATAGAAATAAAGGTTAAGTAAATGAAGACAAAAAAAATCCGGCTTTTTACACTGTTCCATTAGGTCTAGTGATAAGGGTGTTACAATAAAACTTTAAACTCCAAAATTTCATTGTGATTCATTCATACATTCTTTATAACTATATTTCATTATTCCTCGTTCGCCATTTAATTCCATTATAATTATTTTGTTTACACTAATTTCTTGATTAAAATCTCAAATTTCACTTTTATCAATAAAATTACTATTTTGCCACTACTTGAAAAATTCTATCTTAATTATGACTTTTTAAGTTTTATTCTCAAATTTTTATCACTTTTTATTTTCATTTCACATTATAGGAATAAATTTTCACTTTAGTCCCTAAAGTTTCAAAGATGCACTTTTGTCCCAATTTCATTCATTTTTATATTCTTTATATTATATATAATTTTTTTCTTTCTTACATTTCAGTATTTTTACACTTTTGTCCCTAGTATACTATGAAAATATATCACTGAATAAGATGAGAGGAACGGTGGACCACGTAGGCCCCAAAACTCTAGTATTATTAATTACACATATATTTTTTTTCTTTTCTTTTTCCTCCAAACACTCCAATACAAATGTGAAACCATATCGAGGTTACCACTATGCAAGTCTCCACGACTTGCTACCGCAGTTACAGAAATGTTCCTATGGCTAGCCATGTACATGCTTATTCCTGATTTCACATCTAATACTAAGGGCAAACCGTCATTATAATATAGCACGGTTTATATCGATGCATCATTACCAATTCATGGTATTGTAGTAATAATTAATATATATTATCAGAAACAATTTCATTATTCCAAAAATATCAATTTCCTTCAATTGAAACCATTCGGTCCACACACAATTATTTTGCTTATTGATTTTATTTTATTATTTTATTATATGTTAAATGCTCCTTTCATGTCGTATAAATTATTTATATCATACTATGCACTTATTTCTATTTATTTTTCAAATATGCTCAAATTTCTTCAAGGTCCCTATTAAGTTACATTATGTCAATTTTTCCTTTTAAATTGTATTTTCTACTTAATTTAATCATAATAATTATTTTACCACATAGTTTTTAATTATTTCAATTGAGTCTACAAAATTATATTTTGATCCCTAATTTTTCAATAGTGGCCAAAAATCTCTCCTAAATTAGGCATATCTAAATTTTTAATTAAATGTCATAATTTTATTAATTTGTCTTCCAATTTCTAAATTTTAAGTTCAATTTCACATTTATAATTAACCTAATTTTTTCCTAATTATGTATACAACATATATGAAATTAAAGCGTTTAGAGTTATTCACTTACAAGATTGCACTTTAAATCACTCTAAAATTTTGCCATTACCTTTGTCTTGGTTGGCTTGACTTTCCCCTCTTTGTCCCTCTAATTGACCAAATTTTATGTCCAAAATTAACCATGAATTAAGTCAAATTTAGTTTAAATAATTTATACTAACTTAAGATCAACACTTAAACAACTAAATTATCAAGAGAAAATCAAATTTTCCCAAACTTACCAAAATATCCACTTGATAAAACGGGTTATTTTCTGCTTCCTTCACCACTCTAAATGACCTAAGATAGAAGAGAGGCAACTTGTGGTAATTTGGATGAAATTATAGGTAGAAATCCTACAAATTTATGAAGTAAAAGAAGAAGAAGAGGAGGAGGAGAAAGCCACGACAGTAAGGAAAGAAGAACCAGCCAATTCAACCAAAAAAAGGTTCAATTTTTACATTTACTATCACTCACCCACTTTACCCACTTAAAGAAAAAATAATTAATTAAATCCTAAGGGGTTAAAATGCCATTTGTCATCATTCAATTGGCTAAAAACTTTTAATTGGCAATTTTTGATAAAAATTAGATCAAAAATTCTTAAAAATATTAATTAGACCATGTTTAAAATTTTGGGTCAATCCGAGGTTGTTTCGATATCAAACTTGGCCTGAATGCATATTTTATCATTCTGAAAGCTAAATTTTCAAAGTCTTCGAAAAATTTATTTTACCCTTCCAAAATTTCATATTCATAATTTCTAGTGACTCAATGTAATTGAAAAAATTTTATGAAATCCATGGAATACTTTCAAGCCAGTCAAAGTTTCTAGTCAACTCTATTGTTCCATTATTAATTTTATTTTTCACTTTTGGAGGCTTATTTGACCTCAATTTTATATCAAATTATACCACTGGACTCGTTATGAATAGTACTTTCCAATGGTGAAATAAAAATTTTATAGGCCTATCGAGTGGCACTATTCACCCCAAAAAGTACTATTCACAAAATCGATGATTTGTGGGGTGTTACATAGCACCCCAAGCGATTTTGACCATCGCATTTGAGTGTGAATACTGGTAGAGCGTGTTCATTTCGTGTGAGATAGCACCTGTAAAATCCATTTTTCTACACTTTAAGAGATTGGTAATCATTATATCTTCTCTTTTAAATCAATTAAATCACATGGATCCTGATGAGTTTCATTATTCTGTTATGTTTTTGTTTTTATTTAATCCATCAAAACCCAACATAATAGGCTTTAGTTCTTCAATTGATAGGTTCATCTTTCTGTAGGCTTTTAATGTGAGGACATTCACCACACTTCTATTATCTACAAGGATTCTTTTGATAAGGAAGTTATTAATTATAGCTTACACCACTAGGGCATCTTTATGAGAAAACTTTAAGTCACCAGCATCTTCAAGGAAGATATAAATTGATTGTAACTTCTTAGATTTTGCTAAGAAGGACACAACTTTACCTTTATTATTTTTCCAAAAATATTCTCCATAAGATAAGCCGCTAATGATCATGTTAATAACCCCTAGTCTTTATCTCTACTGATTAGCATCTTTGGGCTTTCTCCTTTCCTTATCATCATTGAAATCTGATTAGTCTTCACTTTAAAGCAGTGATTTGCATGGTTCTCTAGGCATTAAACCTATGTATCTTTTGAAAGATCCCTTTTGTACGAATCTTTCAATTTTCTCCTTTAAGGCATTACGATCATCTATGATCTGGCTAACGCCCCTATGGAATTCACAATACTTGTTTTTATCTCTATGGGCATATGTTCGATCGAAAATCTTTTTTAGCAAATTCACCTTGTTATTCTTCTCTTGAATATACATTAGGACTCTAGCAAGAAAGGAATTGAGTAAAGTATAGGTTCTGGCTAAAATATTATCATCGCAATAAGATGCAACATGATCATTTTCTTTCTTCCTCACCTATTTCCTTGAAGTAATTATTCCTTCAGGGCTTTTCCTTTTCTCATCTCCCCATCCATAGGGGTGTATCCTTTCTACCATTGAATTTATACATCCTCTGACCCTTAGAGCATTGTCTAGTTACATATATTAGTTAGCCCTATCCATTAAGTCCATAAAATCTATTGGGGGCTGAGTAATGATGGATTCAAACAGTTGGAAGCTCATGTTGCTTCATGCTAGAGCATTTGTAGCCACTTTAGGATACAAATTCTTTATTTTAGAGGCTACGCTCTGGAATTTATCGAGTAGATCCTCGGTGTTTAATCTAGTCCCTACACAAGGTTACACAGATCATTAATAATTTTAAAAGTCTGGCTCTGTATGATGAACCTTGTGGTGAACAGATCGTAGAGTTGCCTAAAGCAATGAATTAATTTTGGAGAAAGATCATGAAACCAATCCAAAACATCACCTACTAATTTTGTAAAAAATACTTGATAAAAAATTCGATCATCAAAGGAATACATATGTATTTGTGTTACATATTCAGAAATATGGCATTTAGGATCGAATTTACCAGTGTACCTGGGCATTTTGATTTCCTTAAATCTGCTCAGAATTTTAGCATCCCGAATCTTTTAGCTAAATGGTGTGATAATATTGCTATCATATATTAGCTTTTAAGGATGTCTTAGACTAATTTTTTTAATTTTTTGTGAGAACCACTTCTCATTCCAATCAGCTACAACTTTGTCCACTTTCTCTTTCATTTTCTTCATTGGCTTCCTCTTAGCAGTGCACATGTACCCTAAATCATCTCCGAGGTTGGTGAAGGGTGAGGAAGATCTCTTTGGGGTATGAGTTGGATCATTTATGAAGGAATTGCTCTTGTCTATGGATGATAATTTCCCCTTTTCTTTGTCCCTTCTATTAACTTCTTGTTTTACAGATTGTGTGCCAGACTTAAGCTTCTAAATGGGCTCTCTGATTCATAACATTGTATTCCTGTATTGTTTGGCATCCCTCCTTTTTCCTTCACCTTCTGATTCCCTTACGAAGGTCTTGAGTTGTTTGCCCTTTTAGATAGATCTCATAATGTTTCTGCCAAAATCTCCAAAGATTATTTTCAAATCTTTCATGGTGATAGGAGTGGAGTCAGGCTGAGCCATAAACTCCTCATTAAATGTTCCGATTAGGTTTTTGCTACTAGGTGACATAAAAGGGGTCTTGTTTGTGTCATTTGTCCTTACAGTACACCTAGGTCTTCTGCGATCACCATCAAAGTGATCATTAGCTCTAAATCTTAAATGTCTAGGTTGTCTTCATGAAACTCCTATTACTCTTAATGAAAGCACCAAATGATATTTTTAAGAATATCTAAACGAAAGAGTTTGAGTGGGAGAATGAGGATTTGGTCAGATCCTTTTGCCAAACAAGACCTATAAGAAAGAGTGCTTGGTAGGATCAAAATAAGTACTTCGATGCTTAAGTTAGTAATTTTTTAAAGAAAAAAATCATAGAGAGAGAATGTCTCAAAATAGCATTACCTAAAGCTTTTAAAAGTTGGGCTATTTATAGTGTGTGTTTAGTACTAGATATCGAGGCACTTGAGTACATATAGACAGTCTAACATAGATGATGTGTTGACTGTGATGGGGTAGGCAACTTGTAAAGCCCTAAGAAACACTCTGAAAGGATTCAAACATGTGAATTTGAGTGTTAAAGTGCATAAGAATGTTAATCGTGTAGAGGGGACATGATCGATAATTATGTAATTATTAAGGGTATGTATGTAATTGCATAATTGATGATTATATATTCAAGAAAGGGACTAAATTAAAAGAATAAATGATAATTTAAAGAAGTTAGTAAATAAAAGTTATCAAGGTATTGAAAATGCAATAAGTCAAGGATTAAAAAGATTATCCAATAGAAATTGGGCATGTGCTTAATGTATAAGTTGCAAAAAATTTGCTACCTTTTTGAGGGAGTGATGGCACTTTTAGTTTAAAAAAGGGCTAGATATTTTTCTCTCATCCTTATCTTCTTCTTCACTTTAAAAGTTCTCCAAAAATTCTACTATGGATGAGGAAAAGAAATTGCAGACTATAAAGAGAGAGATAAACTCTTTAGCATATGAGTGTTAAGGTTAAGGTGAGTAAGAATAGGTTTATATCTTTTAATTTATTTTTTATATGTATATTGGATTGAGTAATCAATAGATGAGTGATCATAAAATGTTGTCTTTATGAGAGTAATTGGGGAAAAGATGAAAATCAAGGGCTACGAAGAGATGTAGAGCAAAAGAGGGGAGAAATAATAGGCTCTAACAAGGTATGGGAGTAATTAAATTTATTTATACTTGTTTGATTAATACAATTGCTGGGAATTGATATTTTGATGGTATAAATGTTATGCCCAAGTAATTTATATGTGTATATATGCATAGAGAGAGGAGTTAGTAGTAAAAAGCCTTAATTTGATAAATTATGGTGTAGGATCCATAGAACCTATAGGGAATGTTTTAGGTATATCTCTAGTTGTAAATCTCAAAATTATATGAAACCAGTTTGAATTTAAACTAAAAAGATATACCTATAATTCATATGAGAGACCAAAACTTGGTTATGGCTCTAAATATCTCAAATTTCAATTTGAATTGTGACTATGTCTGCTACCTTATTATCTAGAGCAAATTCTAGTATTTTAAATGTATCTCTTATTATAGGAGTAGAAAATGGCTTGATTTTTAATGCTATGAAAATTAGATAAATAAGGAAATGAAAGTCTAGAAGAGCATATTGCCTGAATTTGGATGGAACTGTGTCAAAAATGCAAAATAAAGTGAATCAAAAACCCTATCCTATCACGAGTCGGCACTAGTTGTGACAAGTCGACACACTCAGGCTCTGTCATAAGTCAACACCACCCGTGTTGAGTCAGCACATACTTATTCCTCCTTCTTTTGCTTTTAAACACTAGTCTTTTAATCTAAAGTATCCAAATGCATTCTAAACATGAATTAGAATTAAAAGAACATATAAACATAACTATACTAATGTGCATCCTAACAATATGCTTGAATCTAAGCGAATGTATGATTAAGAATGGAATTATGCCTTTGTTGAACCTATTTATATTAATGTTGTCCATGCATGGTATTGTAATTTACTTCAAAAAAATGAAGAAGAACATGAAAATGTGAATATGCGTGAGAGAAGGATATATTTTGTTGGCAAATAGGTATGTATGTATATACTCATCAGTTATTATTTTACATGAGAAATTAATCAAGTGATATAGAAAGTGAAATAATGCATGCTTATAGAACTTGGTAGTGGATAGATAGGCATGCTTATAAAGGTATTTGTAGCTGCTACAGTTTTGACACCGTTTGCGTCTATAATTTTTTCCCGTTTAGCATCACAGTCTCGGCCCCATTTGGGTCGATAGATTTGATACCTTCGGGTATCTACAGCACCCATTATCCACATCCATAGAGCTCGGACAGGCATTTATAGAGAAAAGTGATTAAAAGTGAAAGTAAATGTCATATGACTAATTATATGATGATGACAAGTAAAAATGATAGTTATTAGTATATGAGCATTTGTACTTACATATGAATCTACATTGTTAAACAATGAAAGCATTATCTTCTTGTTTAATAGTTACTTATTATTATTATTCACCATAGTTATTCTGCATCCTAACACATAGTCTATATGTAATTAAGCCTACAATTTGATTTCATGCTCTTTTATTAATATAGAAATGTACGTACTTATATTAATGTAACAAATTGAGTTACATTTTATAGCTAAGTAGCAATTAAATGAATATGAATGTAATTATGTACATGTAAATCTTATGAAGTATAATTAGCATGTAATATAGTTACCGTACATATACAATTAGGTATGTAATAATATGAATGTGCTAAGTATAAGTATTAGATAAGTAAGTAATTTAACATGTATGACTTAAGCACATTCAAATTTGATATATTATATGATTTTAATATTTGATACATAAATATACTGTTAATTACTAACAACTATAAGTGAGCGGGTACTCAAAATAGGCAATCCAATTATTTGGCACATTAATATAAGCTAGATATGAGGTTCATGGGAATTTTGTTTATACAAAAACTATTACATGTAATTTTACTCAATGTAGTGTCCAATACGTTTGTAATATACTCAAAATCTGGTATGTATTGAATGAGTAATAATAACGAGTACAATTATTCGTTATAAGACAATTAAAGCTAGGTGTTAGATAAATGCCTGAGAACTATGGGGTTCTGATTCTCGTTTTTGGGATCGTAGTAAACTTGAAATACCAATTTCTAAGTTCGAATCTAGAGAATCACACTAAACTTTTAGTATTTCATCGTGAAAAATAATGTAAGGAAGGAAACCTATCATAAAGTTTTGCCTATCTTTACTATAGGTTTATTAATATAAAAATTAACTTGTAAGTTACTTAAGTATGATTTCATAATTTATATGAATGTATGGTAAAGTGTAACATTCACTAAATAAGAGAAGCAATAAATAAGTATATGTTAGAAACAAATGAATGGAGAAGTAAACTGAAAGAGAAAACTAGAGTTGTAATGGCCCAAATACTGGTTTGCCGAGAATAATATTTTATGTAGTTGACCAATGCACCTGAATAGAAAAATACGTTCGGTGGTGAAAAATATTTTATTTGACTGTCAAAAAATATTAGTTTTGGTGAGACCGATGTTAAAATTTGAAGTTAAAATGAGACCAAATAGATCCCTAAAAGTCAAAAATAAGAAAAATTTTACAGTTTCGGTTTAAATAGTACCCTAGTTGATCAAAGGTTTGACTGGACTTTAAAAATAGCAAATAGTCACTAAAAATTCTCAAAATTTCTAGATATACATAAAATGATATGTAAAACATTTTGGTATAAAAAATAAATTTTACGGTGACACTGAAAATGAGTGAATCAAATCGATTTGAGTGAATCGGACCAAAAATGAACTCTGATTGAGTTAAAAAAATTTTTGGAGGCTTAATTTATTATTTTAAGAATTATTGAATTAATTTTGAGTGAATTTAGAGTTGAAAAGAGAGATAAATAAATTAAAGTGCATAAATGGGCTTAAAAATTAATTTGGACTTGAATTAGGTCTAACCACCTTGGTTGGACCAACTCAGTCCAACAATCAAGGTATTTAAATCCCAAAATATTAGAAATCTAAAGATAACTCTAAAATTCTGCTCCTTTCCCCTTCTTCCTTCTTGACCATATCTTTTTCTCTCACTCTCTCCTTCATTTTCTTCTTTTCTCTCCCAAATTTTCACTAAAATCAAGCCTCCTAAATAATATTTAGCTCCTTTACAGCTTTTTCATAGCCTCTAACCTATATTTTGAGTGAAAGAATTGGATTAAATTAAGGGATCAAAGTTAGGGTGTAATTTTAAAGTAAGAGAAATTGATGGAGAAAATTTTATTTGTTGATTCTAGGATGTAGATTTGAGTATGTAGATTTCATTTATGCAATTATTTTTTAAAAAAGAAGAAGAATATTTATGGTTTTGTTTGGTGGAAAATTCTTCCACCATTAGAGAACACAAAAAGAAAAGGTACTTCTAGGGGAAAATATAAGGAAAAGAAAGCTTGAAGAGCCTATAAAAACTGTACAAAGTAAGTTGTCACAAATTCTAACCATTTCTATTTTATTTAAATTATTTTAAGTTAAGTTTATATTATGTCTATTTGGAATTGTATGTAAAATAAAATTAAATTATGTAAACATTTTTAGGAGGATTAAAGGAGTGGATTAGAATAGTTAAAATGAAAAGAAAATAAAAATAATGACTTGGTTTAGTGCAAGTTGAATTACCCTATTAGGATAATTTAGTTGTATTTAATTGGTTAAGGTAGAATAAAAATATAAATGGGTATTTTATGGTATACTCTCAATTAATTAGTGATAAATTACTAATGATTGAGTGAGAAATAAATTTTAAGGAGAAAATTTTAATGTGTTTAAATAGGTACATATGAGGAAAAGATGAATATTATGGTTACTTATCAATTTTTATGATATAAAATGAATATAGAATGGAAATTAAGTATAAATTTATTTAATAAGAATTATTGGAATCAAATTGGGTGATTTTCAAAGTTATACTTACATTAAGTAAGTAAGTAATATATTATGCTTTCATAAAATTGGATGTATTTTAATATTAGTATTGAGCAATAGATGGTTTAGAATGAAAATGATAAAAAGGTGGATAAGTATGACAGTAAAAATATTTTACAGGTTCAGTTAAAATATTAATTGAAAATATAAGTAAAGAAGTATGGTTAATTGCCCTTAGTAATAGTATGGTGGGTAATCTAGTACAGGATATAGTCGGCTAACCATAGGGACACCTTACCGAGGTGTGAGTCATGGTGAGTCACTATAGTAGGCCAATAACGGTCTACTAAATGAAATGAAATGTTAAATGTTGAAATGTTGAATGTAAATGTATGAATGGTCCACTGGGTCAGTCTTAAATATTATGGATCTGTGGGGTCCATATCCCATATATTCAGTTCGAAGATTTTATCGAAATGATACTAGGGGCAATATGGTAAAAAGAGTGATACTAAAATTTTAAATAAGTAAATAGGAATTTAATAAGAGATTATAGTTAAAATGGACTTAATTGAAAGAAAATAAAAGTTTAAGGGTAAATTGATAATTTTTACTAAGTACTCAATTTAAGTAATAAACATAGACAAATAAGTAATTAAATAATAAACTAACTAAATTAGCAAAATAATAGAGACTAAAATGTAATTTGGCATAAAATGGATAATTAAGGAAATAAAATATAAATTGTAAGATAATTAATGTAGTAAAGGTGAAAATGGTATAAAATAATGGCATTATGATAAATGAGTACAAATGAAGGGTAAAATTATAAATAAGTGAAAAATTTAGGGACTGAAGTGTAAACGTGTAATAATGCGACTAACGTAGTGATCAAATTGTAATTAGAGTACTAATATCAATATAAATGCAAATATTAAGAACTTATGGATTTAATGACCAAATAAGTTGATTAAGATAGTGATATATGTAATTAAAGTAATTATTAAAAAATTTAAAACTTAATGCTCAAAATAAATATTCGAGAAAAATAAGAAGTAACAATATTAATAATATTGATAATAATGTATATACTAGTATTAATGAGTAACTTTATAAAAAGGGAATGGCATATGAAGTTGAGATAATGAATTATTAAAGAATTAATTAATTGGTCAAAAGTAGAAATAAATAAGTATAGGCTTAAGAATATAGGAGCATGATTATGGTTAGGTACATATTATCTTAGTCAAGTAGTAATGTTGGCATGTGTGCATGTAATTGAAAATCTTTAAACTTGTAACCACCACTAAGCATATTTAATGCTCAACACGTAGTTCATTTACTAAATGTAGGTACCTTTAAGCAATAAAGGGGGAGCAAGCATGCATTGAATTGGAGCGTATCGGATCAAGGACTCTTTTTGCTAGTAGATTTTGTGTAATGATTATTAATGGCATGTATATGTAAGCATCAGTGTACTTATGGATGTGTATATGGTTTTGTATGGACTCAAAAATGATATTGTGAATAAGTAATGGCACGTTATGGATGAATGTGGGATAGATGAGAATGGATGGTCAAGGTCGATGTTTGAACAATATTGATATTGAAAATTGTTGATTATGGTTGTGTGCCCTATACGGGCTGTGTTTTGTCTGGAATTGCAGGAAGGGCAGTGCAATATATAAATAGTTGTACTGCTTAAATTTTCATTAAATAAATGATAAAAGTTTGACAGTTATAAGTTATCTACAAAACAAAAACATTAAGTATTATATTAACCAGCCAATATCATTAGACAAAGAATTGAACGAAAGAATTTTATGTAAATCACCTAAGTGAAAAATTAGCACTTAGATGTAATAGTTTCAACCTACAATGAGATATAGATCGAGATAATCATATAAGTGAAGAGGACGTACATATATGAAATCGGATAAAAGAGTTACAAGAGTTCTTGAATGCTTTACCTTGCATAGGAAAAATTATATGAACAATCATTATGTGTGCAAAGGTAAAGGTATTTATAGTCTTATAAAGAACAGTAAAAGTAATTGTTTAACGAGTAATAAATGATAAGTACTAGTGTTCCAGGATTATTAATCTTCAAAGAAGGGGCTCTTATAAAGTATTTGAATGTTTAAGGGTTTTGTTTTGAATAAACCTTACAATTAGTAGTGATAAAAAATGTACAACTAAAATTAATGATAGCCTTATGAGAATTGATAACAATAAGTACCGATATAATAAGGCATGTGTTGTAAGGCATTTTTTCGTGGCTAAGTAGTAACTTTAGTTAATGAAAATGTCTAGTGGTCAAAGTCACGTGTTTCTCTAATTATAATTGATAAAATTATTACTAAGTGTAACTTAAAATTTTTTTGCTCATTGAGTAGGTCTAGTGTTGAAGATGGTCTGAAGGTTGAGGTGTGGCATCTATGAAGAGTTTCCTAAAGATATAGCATAGACTATATAAATACTTATGTATGGTGTAGTTACTTAAAGCTTCTAATGTAACACCCTTACTGAACAGTTTGACTGTGCATGAGATAACCTGAAATTTTTTTTTTAACTACTCTATCTACTACAGACTTGCCCAACATGCAATACTTATAAATCAACTACATTGATTAATCTTTATTCTCCAATTAACCAACTTTCAAATAAAAATTCGGCAATATAACGCCTTAAAACTTAACTAATCCACCTACAAATCAGACAATTCCTCAGCCCTTCAAGGGCACCACAAACATAATTAATACATCTCATACATCCATTCTCATTAGTTTCTTTTTTTTTACGTGTCATCAGATAATTCGATTTTATAACTAATACTCTTAAACAGCTATAAAACTTTAATATTAATAAGCAAATTACATGTACATAAATGCCTCACTACATCTGTGACCCTCAACATGAAATTTCTGAAACTAGAGCTCTTCTTCTGCTGATTGAACTGACGCAGCTGTCTAACCAAAAACTAGCCTATCCTGTACCTACACGGATAACAAAACCCGTGCTAAGCTATAAAGCTTAGTGGGGAACAAAGTATTCTAAACATAATCTTTTAAACATATAATATCAATTATGCTAATACAAAGTTGAAAACACTTCTAACAAATACCTTCAATTACCCTAGATCCCAGTTCTTATATTCAACAATAAATCACAAGTATAAGTGACAGAACATCTTACCGACATGGTCAATAAAACTTAATAACTCAGTAAACAATGCATCATTCAATATTACCATAAAAGACATCCGGTATATTTCTTTCATAAATTTACATCATTTAAAACATATCATGCATTCAAAATTCACTTTCATGTAATCATTAAATACTCTTAACAAGATGAACAATATAATACTTAACACTATAGTGTGCCATATGTTATATACTTGATCAATAACAGAGGGATATTCATTCTTATAAATATACATATAGATACATAATGCTTATATAGAATTTAAGAATCACATGCTCATCAATATTTTAACTTGCAATTTAACATCCATTTGATGTACTTATACAAGAGGATAATTCTTATGCATATTAGTTCTGAACTATAACATTTCTTATCTTTTATACTTTTCAACTTATTTTCATATTAATGCCCCTAGAACAGTACCGACAGAAATACTCAGACTGGATATACGGGGATGTGGACCCCACGGGTCACAACAGAATGAGAAATGACCTCCAGAATCATCTCTCATATAACATATGAACATATGACAGTATGTATAATATATATACTATGGAGATCAATGATCCAACCATAGTAAAGCAAGTCGCCATGACTTGCACCGCGGTATAGAATCCCTATGGCTAGCCAATTATATCATGAGCTAGTTTTTACTGCCAGACTATTTTCTAAGGGCGCAAAAGATCACTTTCTTTCAGTACATTTATCAACTTTATCATCAGTTCAATCCAGATAATACAGTTATTCAGAACATTCACTTAAGTCATGAATTATTTCACAATAATTCAGCAAATTATCTTTAAAACATTTTTCAGTCATCAGAGAAGTCTATTTTATACATATTCTTTCAATTTACTTTAAACAATCTAATAATCATATGTGAACAATACATGTACTAGTCATGATAGTTTATGCATTACTAAACTGTTTCCATGAGAATGAAATTATATATAATCACACCCACCGTGAGTACCTAAAACAGCATGTAAACACATAATCATTTCAGAAGAATGTACCTGCATGGCCCATCATGATCATCTCTTTTAAACCTTTGTACTTATTATATCATAACAAAACATTTTGTAGAATCTAATATTAAACAAGTATTCCATAACTATTTAATAATATGGTCATAATATTTCTTAAAAAGCTATACTGACAATGACAAACAGAAGAATATTACTTATTACAACATGAGATTATAACTAGAATTTTAAAACAATTAAGGTGTGATTCATAGCCTTAACAGATTTATTCCTATCAATAACATCTTCAACAGCATCTACTTATTTCAATTCAATTTCTTTCAAAACTACTATGACTCTAAGTTTTGGCTTCATCAATTATACTCATTCATTCATATTAGTTGATTTAGCTATCTAAGTTCAATCGTTACCTTAACGGTCAAAAACTATACTATTACGTTAAAGACCCAAACATGAAGTTCCATTATGATTTGGTTAAACTCCTATTTAATATTTTAACCTCAACTAGGCAAGACCTAGAACAGTGATCAGTACACTACCCTATTATATTACCATGAATATAAGAAGTAGACCATTAACACATAATTTAATTAAATTATTTAATTTATAACATAAACAGAAGTCCAACATCAAACATCCGTGAAAACTATATTCATAATGTTCCAACTCTTTTTCTTTTTACAGAATGGTTAAGAAGCCTAGAGAGGAATTAAGAAACTTCGTATACTAGAATAAGTAGCTAGCCAAAGATTGTACTAACTTATATCCAGTTTTATTCAGTATCCTCATTTCACAATACAGACATGAGAGGCAATTAGCCAAAGTCGTTTTGAAAGGCATGAAGAAGCCAATAAAAACAAGACAGCTTTGATCAGTAGGAACCTGAGACAATTAATTTCAACTCACTATTGTTCACTCTTTGATTTCGCTTATCCAACTCCAATTGTTGAAACTATAATTTAATTTATATTATTATAATTCCAAGGTTATCTTGTATAATAAGAACCCAAAGGTATAAACTTTCATAGCCACTCAAAATTCCTTCACTACTAGATATCTGTGGATTCTCTAAGTCAAGGATTAGACTTCAAAACTAACAAGTTTGATGGCTAGCAACCTACCACCAAGCATATGGTGAGTACCCGTATAAATGGAACTTTATCATGAAATTCAATATTACATATTCCATTCCACCAAAAAAAAAACTGCTTTAATAAAACAAATAAGAACTTCTGTTTCCCTTGTTATGCTACTTTCTCTAAAGCTTGAAAATTCGCTTAACACGTTCAAGATTCCACAATGACTTGCACTCAAACTTTATCAGAAAAGACCAACCAAAAAAGTCCACAGTCAGGTATATCAAACTCACGTATACCAATTTAAAGTCATTTCGAAGACAATTACATATTTAACCAAGAAAGTACAAATAATTAAACTTTCAAACCTCATTCATGGCGAATATGTGCTCACAAACACTGTAACTCATTTACTCTTACAGGTTAATCAATTTTCTTATAACAACCTCAATATATACAAAGCTAATATAACATAATTCCCATATCATAATCATATTTCAATTTATCTCACTAATATCCAGCCTTTTGTTTTTATTTAACACCAATCAAGCACATATAAGATCAAAGAAGTTCCCAAACCTGTCAGTCGAATTTGCTACAATCTGTCCGTCACCATGCTCGCCGGACCGGTCACCGGAGTTTCGCCGAAGCCTCACCGAAGATGCACGGTCAGTGTCAAAATGGAGTTCACGCCACCCCAAGCTTGCCGGCGGTGGTCACGCGCCTCAAGGCATCATGGTTTGGCTGGAAAACCATCTAAAACCGCCGGATACCTCACTCCCCGATCTACTCTTCACCGGCGAGTGGAGAAGATCGGCAGGTACCGAAAGCTTCATCTCGCTGCTAGGAGTCGACCGCCGGTGATCGTGTCGCTAGCCGCCGTCGTCGCTCGCCGGAAAAGAAGAGAGAAGTCTTCGGTGAAAGAAAAAGAAAGAGAAACAGATGGTGGAGCAAAAATCTCGGCCTTGCTAAGGGAGGAGTGACGCCGCTGCTGGCCAGGAGAGGGAGGAAGCGACGACAGGGGAGGTCGCAGCTGATCGGCGCCGTTGGCCGGTCCCTTCTCCCCACCCCGATCTCCCGTTCCCCTTCTCCTCTCTCTTTCGTTTTGTTTCTTTTTTTATTTTTTTTTAATTATAATCATAATAATAATCTTAATAATACTAATAACAATACCCCACCATTTGTCTTTCTTTTATTTTCACACACATTAATATTTTAAACCCACTATTTCTCTTTTCTTTTCCTTTTAAACCACACAACCTTATTTAATTTATCTCACATAATATATATATATATATATATATATATATATATATATATATATATATATATATATATATATATATTAACTTTCATAATATGTTTTATTAACCATTATTAAATTAAAACCCGAAAACATACTCAATCCAAATTTGTTTTTGGGGCATTACATCTAATATATTAAATATTTTCAAGACTGGTTAGCGAGACTAAAACAAAGATTGTATTAGTAAATAAGATTTAATTCCAGTGCAAAAATAGTTTCTAGCTTGAGAGATTTGAAGTAATTGTTATTTAAGTATTGGCTGAATTTTGATATGTTAGCTGTGACAGCCTTAACACCTAAGAACACTCTTAGGAGGTTTTAGGTGTTACACGGCTTAGGTCGGATGACATTGATAGGAAGAAACTCTGTCAAACTGGCCAGTCCAATTAAAGGATGTGACGATTGCTTCTCGCCATGTTCTTTTAGTACGATCAAATTGTACACAGGGATTATAAGGCCCTAAAGATGCCCTAGTAGGATCGAGAACGTAATTGATATTTATTAGTTTATTTTTAAAATTTAATTAGATTCTATAAATTTCAATTTGAGAACATTCTTACTTTGGAGGGTCTAATTGAAATGGAAGTTAGCTTTGATTTGTTTATGGTGAAAAAAAATTGGCTTTGATATTGTAATAAAAGACTTTTAAAGAGCAACCAATAGCAAGTTGACAACTAGCTTCTAAAATATGTAAATTGGGATTTAGGTTAGAAATCTGCCCTTAGTGAGACTGCCGGCTATCTAAAGACAAAACCACGATTTTTAACAATTGTTTCTCTTTCCACTCTTTTTCCTTTTCACTTTAAATCCTAAATTTTTATTGGAAGTTTTGAAAAAAAAGAGAAAAAGAGAAGAATTGAGTCAAAGAAGCCAGGTTAATAACTATAGGAAGAATCTTTTGTTTATTTCCTTCCTCGTGTTATAAGAATGAGATCAACATCTGATGTGAGAATTCTGGGTAGATAACTGACGTGGATTTTATGATTTAGCTGTAGAACAAGGAAGCACAAAAAGGGAAGGAAAAGGTTTAGTGGTTTGGTTGCAGCTCGTCTATTTAGGTAAATGTTATTATCAATTTCAAGTTTAATTTAATTCTTAATTGTTGGGTTGCTATTTCTACTAATGTGGGGACAACTGGAAATAATAATGAATGTTAAACATGCATATACGAGAGTGCAAGTTATATGGTTTTGTTTCTCTATTTGGCTGAAGTGATTGTTGGGTAACCTTAAGGTTACTCACCTCCTGTGGTAGGACTAAAGAGTGAATATGATGGAAAATATTTATTGGAATTTTTAGAAGAAAATTAAAGGGGAATAGGGGAACAACTCTTAGAATTTGAGTTGGAGATGATGAAGTAGCTATTTCTGGTAGATATAATTTTGTAATTTCCAAGTTCAATTTATATAGATTGAACTAAATGGCTAAATCGAATTCGGGATTCTAGGAATTAAAGCACGTCGAGACGTATGCTATCAGAATATATGTTTATGCGTATGTGTTGAATGTGTTATTGAAAACATTATGCAGAATTCCAGGGAGATCTATTGACTCGGTGGAGACACCCTTGGCTCAACCGAGTCACTGATGCATTTTTGAATCAGAGGCTAGCAACTTGGCTAGGACAAATTCCAGCTCAGCCAGGTCACTTGTTAGGATTTAGTCCCGTAGCTATCAATCTTTGGCTCAGCCATGTCACCTGGTTTCCTCTGTTATACTCTTGCATTCTAAAATTCATGCTTCTATCTTTTAAAGTTATTTTAGTGTTTCTGAAGCTATATAAATTAAATGGTAACCTAAAAATGTGGGATTATTAGTATACTAGTCCTTTTGAAGCTCCAACTTGGAATTTAAATGCGTAAGTTTAGTTGATTGCTTTTATTTTATTAAGTCTGTGAACCAATATATATGTATATATGCATATGTATTCTTTCTGTTGCATTTGATAGTTTAAGAGCCAGATAAAGGGTTATTGTAAACATTTTGTGATGGATTGTTAGCAGGGAATTAATTAATTTACGTAAAAAGCTCCGGATTGATAGAATTATGAATTTGGGGGAAGACTTCAGTTCAATTTCCCTGCTTTGGGTTCTAAATCTATTTCAATACCTCCAAGGTCCTATACATCTATTAGCAAGTTCATAACTTTGTAATTTGTGAATATTGGTTTGATGAATGCTTTAAGAACTATTTTGATATTATGCATAATCTATAAATAGGTTGTTAAGCCGAGTCTTTCGTGCCAAAAAACATGAACTCCACATGAATCTTAATTTATGAAATGTTTTTTTTTTTCCAATTTTCTTTGGTGTATTATTATCCTTAGCGATATGATTAATCATTGAACCATTTCTAGTACTTCTATGTAACCATGTGTTACTGTATACGATGCTATTCTAAATGGAGAGGCTCATGGCTTCATAACTTGAAATGGGTCCATACTTATGAAATCTTATTAAAATTCCCAATTAAAGAATACACTCTTCAAGAGGGGGCCTGGTTCCTATCCAAGTAAAAGTATTTATATGTTAACCTCAGTTTTATTTTCATAATAATTTTGTGATTTATTTCTTTTCCAAGTTACTCTAGTTTGATTATAAGTCATATATGAGGACTAGTCTAAAAATCCCAATATCGGAGTCACTTAGTTGTTGCTTCTGTGACACTAATTAGTGTATTTTGCTCGATACTTTGGTATCTTCTAATTTGAATTATAATTTTGAGACTTGTCATTTCTTCTATGATACCTATATGGTATCTTCTGTAACACTACGATGTCTTCTAAACATTGGTGCCTCAGCATCTTCTAATGTATAACACATGAGGTTATTACTACTTTTGTTTAATGCTTAATAAGATTATCTCCTGCTCTATAACTATCCTGATTTTTTCCTAAATAATGTCACCGTTATTTGGTATTTTTTGTTTAAATTCCCTTATCTATTGTACAGAGATGTAACAAGAAACCTAATTCAGTTTTATCTTTAATCATTTTGGTTCATATTTTGGTCAAGTTTCAGTTATGATATCATGAGCTCAAACAATTGTTGAACATTGAATTATACTCACATATTTGTTGGATTATATATATATACCTTGTTCACTAGCACTTTTAATTTGGCACATATGAAGTTTTTTGCTCATTGTGTTAGTTTCAATTTATACAGGTGTTTGTTAGTGAATGTTGGATCTTGTGTCGAATCAACCACAGTAAGCCAAATTATGAGTTTAGGATGTAGTTCAAAGTATGCTTTTGTGTGTCTTTCGAGTGTATTTGTAAAGGATTCAGTAATTGTTATCAAGTAAAGAAATTGTTGATAATTTGAATGACCTTATGTTTGTAGTTTGATCTTCTAATCCCTATTATCTCCCGAGGAGTTATAGGACATTTTAGGGATGGTGAGACCAAGCCTAAATCTTTGATCTATTTTGAGCTTTGGTCTAGGAATACATCGGTGCCAATAAATAATAATGTAGGCATTATCAGTTACTGTCTTTTACTTTCTATTACTCTAATTTTCATCCTTTATTTTGTATGAACAAAATAAAGTAAATTAGATTTTACATATTCTACACCTCAATTACCCTCAATTTTATCTATCTAAATAAAGGCTTAAAGCTACTAAAGTAAAACTTATTCACTATGTCTGTTAGGGGTGTACATGTATCTAGATCTTCCTACACCGAATCGAAATACTGAAGAAAAAGATTCAGAATCGAACAGTACCATTGATTTTTTTTAACTAGAACTGAACTGAATTATATCATTTACTTTATTTGAAACGAATCTGGATATTTTATCCAGAATCAAACCGAAAACTGTATTGAACAATACTGTATTATTCTAAAATCGAATTGGACCTAAAGAAATGATATTTATTATATATAATACTAATAATTTATATATAAATATTATTCATAATTTATATTCTATAAATACTATATAAATTTAACTTCATAATTATTTGCATTAAATATTTTAATGCACAAAATTAAGATGATAATTAGTTAATAAATTAAACTAAATATTTTACTTAAAATAAGATAAATTTAATTATTATATTTATATGAATATGAATACGTAACTAAAATAATTTCTATTTAATTTAATTGACCTTTAATGTAACTCAACTACTACTTAATTTTTCTTTTTGTACAAATATCTATATAAATATGTAAACTAAACAATTTATTACATAATTAGTTTATCAATTAATTTCATTTGTTTTTAGTATCACTCAACTAGTATTCATTTTTTTTTATCACAATAACTACATAAGTATGTAAATTAAAAACATAATTATGCACAATTATTATTTATAATGTAAATATATGAGTATATAATCACTTTACCAATAATTTCATTTACTTTTGGTTTCATTCAAATACTAATCATCTATAATATAATATTTATATGAGTAATCAAGTATATAATTAATAATGTAATTATATATAATGAAATTTTCCAATTCATGCAGTTATATGAGTAAATAATTATCTCATCAATTAATTTCATTTACTTCTACTATCACTAAATTAATACTTATCTATTTTTAGTATAATACTTATCTGAATATGTAAATTAATAAAAAATTCTCCTGATTTACACTTTGAGTTAATGGAAGATGGATGAGCCAAATTATTAAATTTTGGCTGAGATAGCTAGAAAGGTCTTGACTGTTTAGTGCTCAAATATAGCTTTTGAATCAACTTTTTTAGCACTGTAGGGAGAACTTTAGACAAATTTAGAATTTTTTTAACTCCAATTACAATCGAAGTTCTCATTTGTTGCCAAAATTGATTGAGATCGGCTGAACTTTCGGTTTCAGAGGCATCAACTAAACATTTAAAAAGTTTAAGTCAAATAATTACTATATTCGCATAAATTTTTAAATTTTGTATTTGATGTTTAGAATTTTTTGTGGTCTAATTATTTAATCTCTGTATTATTTTTTTTAGATATTTCTCAAAATACTCACATCAATACCAACATAATGTAAAAAAAAGATTGTCAAATATTGATTTTTAAATTTTGTATTTTGATTTAAATTTTATTCGTATTTATTGAGATATTTTAATTGTATTTGTATTTACTATTGTATGGATTTATTTTGTAAATTTTTAAAAATATTAAATTATCTAAAATTTCAAATTGTATTGTACTATATTATTTAGTATCAAAAAATCGAATTGAACTATATCAAATTTTTTATAAAAATTGTACTAAATTGTCCTAAATTTTTAAAATAATAATAATAATATTTAATTTTTAAAATATCCAAAATTTCAAAAAAATAATAAATTTTATAAATTTTCTGATTATATCATACCGTGTACCCTCCTAGTAACTGTGCTTTAATTTATTGTAATTTATCCTTTAATTGTACAAAGAAATTAATATGTAATTTTTATTTTTAGATATTTAAGGTAAGAATAAAATCAATCTATGAATTTACGCTGCTCCCTAATTTTGTAGACTATACTAGAGATTTGAATTTTATATTACTAGACTAGATGATTTGACCCATAATTAAAGGGTAATTTGTCACCCTTGATGGATGAGAGAATCCTTTTTACTTAATTGGAATTAAATTTGTATATGAAACTTTTTTTCTCCGTATAGTTACTAATATTATTTAATTTTAATCGTGTCTATTTATTATAAAAATAATTTTTTTATTAATTTTTAATATTCACAATATTTAAATTTAAAATATTATAAATTTATCATATAAATTTAAATTAGTCGCATGAATTGAAAATATTGTAGTGACTGGACTAGGAATAGGGCCTTTGCACCAGCTCGACTTACTTTCCAAGCAGCTGGCCAATCCCTATAACAAAGGCATGATATCGGGGATTAACTGACATAACGGAAATCTTTTGTCAATAATTTTTTTAAAAAATAAGAATAATAAAACATCCGCATGCGATGCAACTGTCATTTTCAATCATTTCCAACCTTAGCTGGTACAAATATATTGTGGGCAGCAATCAATATTTTAGCATTATAATTTTGCTTTTTATAAACCATTTCATATTTTATAATTTAATTTTTACATTTATTTTTTTTACTTTATAAATATTACAATATATATTTCTAACAAATAAATATTAAAATTATCTTTTTATTATAATTATTTATCCCTTAAATATGCATAATGAGTACTATATTACTAATTTTATATTAAAGATATTTAATTTTTATAATTAATTATGAAAACTTTATTTTTGTTTCAATTTTTTAAATAAATATTATATTTGATTTATATATTTTTTATTTTTAAAGCATCTTTAATTATTAAAAAATATTATAATTTGTTAAATTTATATATTAAATAATTTTAATGATTAATTAATAAATCAATCTGAAAAATTAAATAAAATTAAAATTAATATGGCATTTAGTTGAATTTAATGGGCTGATTAATAAAATAAATAAAAGGATTACCCCGTAAATACTCACTTTTAACGGGCAGTTTCTTTGGTATTTTTTCTCCACAATTTTATTTATTAACATTAATAGATTATTGGTGTTAAAATTCAAAGATTTTTGCTTGCTTATAGCCGCTTTTCAAGGTTTTAAACTTTAATTTATTTTGAGACGGAGACACACATTGCCTAGCTGACGGCTATTGTGGGCTAAAACAATATTTCATGATAGGAATTTTGAAATTTTTTTGGAATATAAGGTGCGATCTCACGTTTTAGTTCTTCTGGTATGGGATTGCGTGATTTTAGATTGATTGAGACTTCAATTAATTTAGAGATTCTGTCAAATAAAAAAATACATTTTAAAATTTTTGAATCTTAACGTTTATATTTTCAAAAAGTAGAAACAAATTTCTTTACTTTTTAAATTACTGTTACGAATATAACGCACGGATATACATTAAGTCAATAAACGAGAGGAAATATATTTATATTTTGTAGCACAAAAACCTTCGAAAAAACGAAAGCATAAAATCTTTTATTTTTGCATCATTGGTTAGGCTGTTAACCACAAGCTATTACGTCAAAAAAAAAAAAAGACAACAAACCCACAGTCTAAAAGCCCCTTGATAATACCAAGAAAGACAGACTAGAAGAAGAGAATTTTGATACATAAATCAAAATTTTGCAATCAATTTCAATAACCTCAATTAGGTTTTCTAATTCCCTTTATATACAGATTTTTTTTGGAGCCATAATCCTAGTAGAATTCTTATTGATTTTTGAATTAGAAATAGATAATTCTAAACTGATTAGAATAAATACAAACAAAGTTATGGATACACCCAAACTTTATCGTCTTTCACTCACATATAACGAAATATTTTTCAGTCAATATCTCCAGTCATATAGGTAGATAGACCGTGTAATCAGTATGCATTGAGAACACTAGTGCTACACACCTGTTAGGGATATATAGCATCTCGAAAAAATAAGATCTTTTTTACGTATGCTCAACCATAGATTGCCTTCTCACATTCACTATTTTGACTCATGATCTCACAAAATAATTTTCATGTTCACTATTGTATTATACTCATAGAAGCCATAATAGGTATACTGGTGAACCACGAAACTATTGAATATGATCAAAAGGCTATCTTCCCCTCTTATATGTCATCCATCATGTTTTAAATCGCTTTTCTAGTTAGATCCACTAGGCCGAATTATTCCATAGCCTTTTGAAGACTAACTAAACTAGCCACATTAAAGCATACTTCAGGAATAAATTAAGGGTTATGAGGGCCGATATTCAATAGGGTCTCACATTAGGAAAAGTTGAGATCATTTGTTTATGAAATTTCCATCCATTGGTCACTTAAGCACACATGGTATAAAACATGTGTTATGGTATTCTTTCCTTCCCTTTAAAGAGTGCATATCTTGCAAAATATATTTTAACGCCATACAAAAGCATAAGATTGTGATGCACTAAAGCATCCAACTTTAGTCTTTCCACTTTAGGACAACTTCTGGCTTTTGGACAGAATATGGTAGTTGCATTTAATTCACAATGGAATCACATATAATCCAAATTTAGATCTTAATCTAAAACATGCAACCTCATATATATCTTTATTTTACACCTTAATAAAGACTAATCTTATACTTTCTGTAAGACAGAACTTTTATTTTGAACAGGCTCTCCTGAGCTTTGTCTTATGTTTAAAATGTTGCCTTATCTTAGTCTTTGTGAACTCATTGACAAAACTAAAGTAAACACCCATGTGAATGAGTTACTTCTCAGTCCGATATGCTCAATCTCATAATTAATAACAGTAAATATTCACACATTAAATATTCACACTCATGTATTACCAATAATAAACTTAATTATTATTCATAAATAATAATGTTAAAGGATTATAGAAGAAAACAGTACAACTCAAATCCTACGCAAGCCCTAAAAATCTAATGTGTCTGTCAAATACATCTCTTGATACATGTTTAGTCAATGGATCTACTATCATATCTTACATGAAAATGTAATGTAAGTTCACTTCTCCTCATGCAATAATGTCTTTAGTGTATTGATACTTAATATCGATACATCCCTCAATGACTAACTATTACGATAGACTGTCACTGGTTTCTCTAAAGTAGTTACTCTTAAATGGTTCATAAACTATTTTAGCCAAATCGCCTCTTATATTGTAGTAGAAAAAGCAACAAATTCAACTTCCATTGTTAATAGGGCTACACAAGTTTGTTTCTTATTACTTCACGGGATGACACACTTGCCAAGTAAGAATACTCTCTGATCCACATCACATGTCCAATTAGCATTTGTATATCCTCTTAATTGTATATCATTTTCTTGACAACAGAGAGAATAGTCTACAGTACCTTTGACGTATCTAAGTATCCTTTTGATGGCTTTCCAATGTGCTTCACTTGGGTTGGACTAATATCTACGCACCATGTCTATTGCATAGCATATATTAGGTCCAGTATGCAATAGACTACTCACGATACTGGTATATGGAACGTTTCTCATACGTTCATTTCTGCTGGCATCTTATGACACATACTTTTGCTAAAAAATTGATTCTTAGCAATGGGATTGTCTATAGGTTTATAATTTTGCATATTAAATCATTCAAGGACTTTGATAATTTATACCTCTTCTAAAAAAGACAACAACCTTTTTGAACTATCCCTTAAAATCTCAACTCCAAGGATATAATCTACTTGACCCATATCTTTCATTTCAAAGTTGGATGATAATCAATATTTGATTTCACTTACGTACCCTTTGTCATTCTTAGCAATCAGTATGTCGTCTACATACAATGCTAAAATGACAAATTTATTTTAAGAGCTCTTGTGGTAAATACAATAGTCTTCATCAATCATGTTCAACTCATTCGAAATGATCGTATCATGAAACCTTAAATACCATTATCTCAAAGACTACTTAAGGCCATATATTGATCTTTTTCGATCAATAAATCTTATATTCGCTGCCTTTTTCAATGAAATCTATAGGTTGTTTTATATAAATTTTTTCGTCTAATCCTCCATTGTGGAACGCAGTCTTCACATTCAATTGATGTAGCTCTAAGTTTAAACTACCCATTATAGCCAAAATTAACCTTATGGATGCAAATCTTATAACAGGTGAGAAAAGTCTCCTTATATTCAATCCTTTCCTGTTGCATAAATCCCTTAGCGACTAGCTGAGCTTTTGTATCTTTTGGTACTTACATCAGCTTTTCATTTTACCTTGAGCATCCGCTTATTCCTAATTGGTTTGCATCCTTTTGGTAAATCAACCAGTTCTCAAACATAGTTTAATCTTATAAATGTCATTTCTTCTTCTATTGCTTTAATCTATTTTTCTTTAGCTAGACATGTGAAAGAGTCTCATGTATATTTTTAGGCTTTTTTTCATCTTATTGGGTAACTAAAAGGGCTTCTATAACACCCTTATCCTACACCTAAACTGGCTCACTTTATCTTAAAAAGTTAAACATACTTTACTATGTTATTGAGCCATGAATTATTAAATATAAAGATCTTCTGAAGAAAATGAATCTAACAGAAGTGTTGTACAATTAAAAACTTTACTTTATACTTTTGGAGTCTCTTAGAACGTTCAAAATTTACATCCAATATTCTTTAGTACAATACACCATTTGACATTACACATAAAAATTCTTGTAACAAAAAAGAACTCAACATCAATAGCTATACTTTCAAACTTTCTCTCTTGTGTTGGCCCACTTGCTATAGACATTAACCTTGATATGATCTCTTAACTCAAAACCTACATGAATAAAATAACCCATGCTAAGCAATAAAGCTTAGTGGGGATACTAAAAATGAAAGACAACCATTCACAGTGATCGTTAAAATCATATAACATACATCAATTTAAAACTTTAAAAATGACATGTTAGAAATAGATATATAATAAGATATGCAATTTTAAACAACAATGTCATCCTACATTTAATTCAACATCCTTCAATATCAACATTGATTAAAATGATCTGTACATTAATAAATATAATCCATACATTAGAAACCAAGGTTAATCATGTTGTTTCATATGTCATAAGCAATAGTTATACTATAATTAATTGTGATGTATTTATACTCTAGATTAGCCTGCTTACAAGTATAATAACATTCAAAATAGTCATCTGTAATCACATTCAGTACGTTATATATATATATATATAACATGTAATCATTGGATTAGAAAATATTGACAAACCTAACTACCTCACGTATTAAGCAATAAAAGCATTTGAAGAGCTTAATAGTTAACTCAACATGTTTACATTGTATACTGACTGAGAATTCTTCATGCATTTAACTCATTTAAGTAATTTCGAACATTTGAAACCAACTATAAATAGCATACATATATCATGTGTTACTTGGTAACCTCTATTTATTCAAACTTATGAAACAATACTAGCAAATCATGTCAGACATGTAATCAAGCAATATCCTTATCTCTTATATGATGCTTGCTTTGTACTTTATACTTTAATGTTTATATTGTACTTATAGTTTAGCCTGCCTAAGTTCTAAAGGTGGATAATGGAAACGGTGGATACCCATGGGTATCAAAATGATAGATATCTAAGGATATCAAAATTATAGACCCAAAAGGAATCAACTGTATGGTGGATCGATCAAGCGGACCCAAACAGGATCGGCTAACAACCCAAACGGGGTTGTTCACGATCCAAACGAGATCAATTGTAATTTAGACCCAAACGGGATCAACGGTAGCAGCTGCAATATCCCTATAGGCGCCTATCTATCCACAGTTGAACTCTAGTAGCAGGCAAATATAATCTCTTTACTTTACTTTTACTCTATTCAATCATATTCGTATATGCAAACGTATATTCTTATGTAACTATGAATAAGATAATCATGTACATGCTCATGTGTAAATTTCTGTAAACATGTGATTATGTGCACTATTGAGTATTGTTATTCTTTACTTTGTTCTTTTTCATCATGTATGTATGTATATATATATATATATATATATATATATATATATTCTTAGATAATTATGAGCAAGATATCATATACATGTACATGCATGAATTTTCTATAAACATGTTATCTTGAGCACAATTAAGTATTATTGTTTTGTACTTGTAATCCCTTCAAATTATGTAACTATTTCACATATGTAATATGATGATACATAAAATCATACTCTATTGAGTTTGTTTAATCAATGATGTGTATGAACATATTCACAACAGGTTTAACTATATGTATACATACATATATGAATAAATATACAATCACATATAGTTATACAAATAACTATAAATATACAATTTGCACATATATGTAAATATATGTTAATACAAGATGATAAAGAATCTCTGATAGTATACATATGAATACAAGTATAATCAGCATAATACAATTATTTGTGAATTAAATTATATAACTATCTCATATACTTTTACATAGTAGCATATAAGTATATACATGTAAGCATAATTTCATATAATAAGTCATATACATTAGTTTGAACTTATATGATTATACATATTTTTACCATCAATCATATTACATGTTATTTATAATTCAATGTGCTTCCATGCAGTCATTTATTTAACATAATAACATGTAAATAAGATATATATATATATATATATATATATATATATATATTATATATATATATATATATATATATATATATATATATATATATATATATATATATATATATATAATCTTAACTCAATTTATATCCCTTGTTACATTTGTGTTTCTATACTAAGTATTGCTTTATTTATATTAAAGATGGTTTAGATAACCTTTATTATAAATTTATGACCTTTACATGAACTTTAGGTGAAGTGAAAAGGGTCACAATCATTAAGTAATACCTGGTAACCGTGACATAAGTTGTATTTTGGTTCTAGACTAAAAAATGGACTACCTTACGATCATTAGCTAAAAGCTAGTAACCATGACATACATTTTGCCCAAAGACAGAATTCCAGATTCAACTTGTATAACATTTTTTGACCTAGAAAATGTCATTTTTAGCAAAAGTTTCCTTCTACAAACTTGTTTCTTATGTTTCTAGTTTCAGGAATATCAAAAATCATTTCAATATCATCTCTAGCTCAAGATATTCACATTTTTCTGAATACTGTTCCTAATGACAGTGCTACGAACTGGTCCGAAATCAAGCTAAAATTTGACATACTTAAAAATAGAATTAAGCTTAACTTCCTTCATATGAATTATAGATTTATAAGTTTATTTTTCACAGGATTTAACCTCATAGCATTCTGACCACTATACATAAAATACACTATATTTTCTACAATATGTTCCATAACCGAAACAACAGCTCTCATAAATTTTCAATTAAATATTTGGATGACTTACAAGCCTATTTAGTTCTAGATCCCTTCTACAAATTTGTATACATTTCTTATGTAACCTTAAAAATTTGAATGGCCTCAATTAGAGTTTTCTAACTCAAATTATGTTGAAATTACAGTCTTTAGTTCATAATGCTTTATGTATTCTCTTTTAGGAATACCATTAATTCAAAATGCACATTTTTCCACTTTACTATGCATAAACTTCATGTATTATATATATATATATATGTTCATACTAGATGATACATAATCTCAGATATAATTACACAAGCTTACATCTATAATCATAACATATAAGTATGATATTAATCATACACATGCTTTCTCTTAAATAGATAAATATTGTTAACATACCTGATCTTGCCATTCCTATAAACATGCTTCATCATTTAATCATACATATTACTTTACAATATGATATCATCACATACTCAATGTATTTATCTCTCTCTTATGTTCATTTGTATAATAAAGATGCTATAAAACATTCAAAAAGGACTAGATAAGCTTTACTATCATTTTAAGACATTTTAGTAAATTTTATGTAAAACAGAAATTTTTTACCAATATTAAAAATATAAAACATCATTTTTAGGCCAAGTGATCTCAATAAAACTTATTCCTTTGTGTTTCTATTTCTCATAACATTTAAAATTATCTTAATATCATCTCTCTAGCTCAAGTTATTGGCAAATCACTAAGGACTGCTCCAATGACCAGCCAAAAGAAAAAGGGCTACTCTTTTGGGCATTTTTGAGGACCTTAGAGATAAATTTTCGTTATTTTTATTTCTATAACATTTGTAAGCACAAATGTCCCAGTTTTATCCCAAAAGAATAATTACATTTGGAGTTTAAAAACTTAACTTATGATCAAAATAGTCACTGGAGGTCAATCTGAATTTTTGGACAACACTTTCACATTAATGCCTAATATTCCAATTCCTTTACATGCAAGATCAATTAATGATCTACACATGCATGACCTGCTATTATCAATATCAACTTCATCATAATAAACACATGCAAGATCAAAATAATTCCTATACTTTATAATTAAAAGATATCACATATTTACAAATGTTTTTCAAAGTTCAAATCCCATAGCTCTATCAAAATTTACTCTTCTTACTTAATGACAATGCCTTTGCCCCTTCCTTTTCTTGTCTAATTTCTACATCAAAGTCACAATCTCTTCTTACTTCCAAATACAAATCTCATGGAAAATCCTTTATCAATTTGAGAAGAAAAGACAAGAAGATGATGGAATAGAGAAAGAACTCTTACCTTAGCAATTCACAAGACCTCAATCCACAAAATCTTAACACAATTGATTTAAGAGAAGATGAAGAAGAAAATGGCAAAAATCCGCCCTTTCCTCACGTGAAGACCCATTTTTATTTAGACAATAGTGGGCAAATATCCCACTAAGTCCTTGCATGCCAAACTCTCTTAACTAGTTACCCCACCATAAGCCCACTTTTCACATTTACCTAGCATACTTCTTCAATTTCAACATTTACCCCAAAACTTATTTTCAATTCCATTAATTCACTTCAAATTCAAATCAAATAGTGAAATTACCGTAATATAAAGCTTAATTTAATCTTAATTACACACTTATATATCACAATGTAATTTGACTTTGTCATCTTTAATCTCATAAATTATTTTTATTATAAAATCACAAAGTCTCACTTATCAATAATTCATCTAATTAAGAATAATTAGATATTGATACCTTGATGATGCCCTTGAATTCTACTAGGGTCTAATTTGAGTCCTTACAGCTTCATTCGAGCCTTTGATCTCAATCGTCGGTGCAGAACACTTTTCCTTTTGGATTTACGTAATTTCACCTCTTGATAAATATGTTGCATATATTTATCATAATTTGGAATGCTCCCATTGGGATCAAGGTCCATACTCCCACTAGAGTTAGAAATACTCCAACTGAAGTAAGGATCTCGAACTCAGATCATTTATAGGAGGAGGCAATGACTTTTTTCCTCTAATTCCCTCCCACTTAGATGCAGTGATACTGATGGTTCATCTTTTTGAGTCTCATATAAAGTGAAGTCTTGATTCACTTTGTCCAACTTTGGAAATTCATTTTCTAAGAACGCGACATCTCGTGATTCAATTTGTGTCACTGTGCCATTTGTTTGGATACTTCATAATATCTCACAAAGATTCTCTTTTTACTTTTTAGTCTTAATTTACCAGATTCTCTAGAGGTATCATAGGCGTAAGCAGCACAACTCCAAGTTCATAAATGGCTTAGGTCAGGTTCTCGACCAATTCATAACTTATAAGGAGTAGATGCGATAGACTTAAAGGGCATATGGGTTAGAACATATGTAACAGTTAATAGTGCACCTCCCCAATAGGAGATCAGAAAATTTACCTCAGCCATCAGAGATCTTGCCATGTTTAGAGTGTTCCATTTCTCCTATCTGCAACACCATTTTGTTATGAAGTTCTAGGAATAGACAATTGATGCTCAATTCCTTTTTTCATCACATAAAGCTTTAAATTTATCCGAAAGATATTCCTAACCTTAGTCAATTTTTAAAGCTTTTATTTTTCTATCTAATTTATTTTTGACTAGATTTATATAAGTTTTAAAGCAACTCAATGCTTCTAACTTATGAGAAATCAAATAGACATTACTATATCTAGTATCGTCATCTATACAAGTGATAAAATAGTAGGCATCATGCCTAACCTTCATATTCATTGGACCACAAACGTCAGAATTAATTAATTGCAATGGAAATACGGCTCTAATTTCTATTTCGAAAGATTTTTTAACTAGTTTTCCTTTTATGCAATGATCATAGGTAGGCAATTCAACCTTATTTAAATCACCTATCAATTTCACTTTGGCTAATCAACTCATTCGATCTTGGTTGATGCGGTTTGATCTATCATGCCACAATTTTACATTGTTCTCATAACTATGTGAAGAAGTTGAGATAAAGAAAAAAACTAATTTTTTTGAATAATCAGGACCAAAATCCATAACAATAAAACTGTTCAAAACAAAACTGGAACCATAACAAATGTTATCCAAATATAAGATTATATTGTCATCCTTAGAAAGCAAATTAAAACTAAGTTTCATTAAGACTAAAATAGAAACTAATTTTTTACAAATATCGGAGCATAGAGCACATTATGTAGTAGTAGTGTTCGACCTTTACGTAAGACTAATTTACATGTGTCAATCCTTTAAACTGCCACTCTAACATTATTTTCCACATAAATCCATTTAACTCCATTCGTCGAAATTCAACAAAGGTATCTCGATCCTTTGTTATGTGGTCAGTTGTTCTTATTGGGACACATTACAATCTCTTATATAGTGTTCTTTCTGTTGGCAATTAAAACATTTCACTTTTGAAATGTTTGTCTTTGTCTTGCCCTTGGACCTATTGATATTCTATTTCAGTCCTGCTTTTTAAGCTGTTGAGCCTTTTCGTTATCCCTACTTTTGAAGCTTTTTTTCTTATTTTGGTTAGAACTCATTCCACCATAATGGGATTGTGCCATATCTACTTTGGCATTAACCTTAATCTCCACCAACCGATCCTTTTTAAGCTCTAAATGACAAGCAACATCCTCAAATATCTTTATACTTTCCATATGAGTTAGTTGCATCTTTATATGCTCTTAACTCTTGGATAAGGAATGGATAACGATTTGTACCTTCTGCTCATTGGTCAATTTATGACCAGCTTCACTAAGTTTACATATTATGTTTTTCATCTCTCTCATACATTTTTGCATTATATGATCAAAATTTTTTTTCGATAAGTATCAAACTTGATTGTTAGTGATTGTAGCAAAGTCTGAGACATATCTCTGAACTTTTCCTGCAAAGCGATCTATAGATCTGTTGCATTATGGTACTAGCGAAATTACTTAGTGATGTCATCATCCATTGCACTTAGCTGAACGATGCAAGCAATGGAATTCCTTTTTTCCATGACATATAAACATCTTGGTCCCACCTATGCTTGGTTGTAGTGCCATCCTCGGGTTCAGCCATAATCAAACTCAAGGTTTTGAAATCCTTTTACTCTTCAAACACATACTAGATTTTTATAAATTAGATATGGAAAGCAGTATCCATTTGGATCCTCTAATTACTAATGGAACATTTTTTGCATATAATTCAAGGAGATAAGGCAATACATGTAATTTACTATGCATCTGAAATAATAACCTAATAAAGTCTTATATTAGATTGAAATTCGAAAAGGCTATTCTTATAATATCTAATTACCCTTTAAATCCCAATGTCTAACCTTATAGATTAAAATTTCATACATAGTAAATATAATTGTTGGATATTAAGTTCTCAAACTTAACAAAGGATATTATAGATTTGATAAACTAAGTCTTAACTTAATTATCAAACAATCATTTTAGTCATAAAATATTGCAAAATAATTAATAATAAAATAAACACATTTATAATAAATGTTAAATGCCAACATAATATTCAAAATAAACATGTTTATTTAATCAATAATAAACATCCAACAATTCCCAAAAATAAGACACACTTATTTTTGAATAATAGTAGGAAAAACAAATCCTATCTAAAAGTCCACTAACCAAAAAATTTTGACACTCATGTCAACCACTCAGGAAGTCTAGTATTTCCTAAAACTAGCCTTGTTATAGAAAATGAATCTTTAACCATCCTTAATAATTGATAAGGAACTTTATGAACTCGATCATGAAGCCATAGACGATACACACTTCGTCCAATTCCAAACACCATGTCTCATTTAGTGTTGCTCCTTAATGCTCCTCCTTTTTGTTACCTTGAATAAAAATAGGAAAATGGATTTTCTTATAAATTTCATTCCTGTGTTCCAGGCATCGACCATCAAGTTTTTTAGGTCTGAATGGTGATCAAAAGAGTCAATCATCACCTTAATCAAAGTCCAGTCATCCCTTTCCCGATCCAGGCCACCAGCCTTAATGCACTCCTGCATTTATTTATACATGTTCATAATATGATGCATTATTACATCAATGTCATCAGCTCGATCCTTCTTATAAATCTTTATTTTATAGACATTTCATACTCTTGCATTAGCCTCTACAATACCATGAGGAGTCCATGGACATTCAGGAGTAGTTATCATTACCATTTTGTTACATATAACAAAAAATAAATGGTTAGTACACTCATGTACAAATATATATGATTGAAAACCATTTCAATCAATAATAAGAATAAATCAACATAAATAATTTTCAAACAAATTTGAAAATTTAAGAAGGCAGAAAACACAATTTTAATAAATTTTTAAAATATTTTAAATTGAAATAGATCCTAAAATATTTTTTTGGTCCTCAAAAAAATTTTAAAATTGACCAAAAAAAAAGAAAAAAATGTTAAAACCATTTTTAAAAAAATTTGGGCTAATTTGGTGGCCGAAAGAGCACTCATATGTTGGCGAGGATGGGACTCACTAACCCACAAGTGACACTAACCCATAAGCGTCGATTGGAGGCTACTGCCATGCAGTACGACCCCTACAAGGCCACGTGTCACCATGCCACACCTCGATCGAACACGTGGCATGCACCCATTAGTCCATGTGGTGCCCACATAACATCCTACAATGCCACGTGGCAATCTTTGATTGGGCCATGTGTCAATAGATGACAAGTATGCATAACATATGGCACCACTTTAGCGTGTCACGTGTCCACCCCTCAGTCACGTGACATGCTCTCATTGGTCTATATGGTGCCTATATGGCATCCGGGTGGACTTATATGTGCCACATGGCATGACAACATTCAACCATATGGCAGACCTTGATTGGGTCATATGTCAATAGATGACACATGGCACCACCACAGCGTGCCATGTGTCCACCCCTCAATAGTCCATATGTTAGAGTGACACATCAGCTTGAAATATCTCGATATATGGCACCACCATAGAGGTTCACGTGTCGAACTCCTATCAGTCCACATGTCAAAATGATACTTTATCCTAACACAGTGTTGACATATGGCACCACGATAATTGTCTATGTGTCGTGCCTTCATTGGTCCATATGTTAAAGTGATGTTTCACTCTGATAGGTGGCCACGCATGTAAGGGGCACACGTCTAGCGTAGGTGGTGCATGCACACCATGTGTTACCTTAGAGGCATTTGTTAACGGCCCTTGTTATCCGGTGGGGGGTTCTTGGGGTCTACAAATTTGATGGTGCGATCAAAAATTAAAAATAACGACTTCTAATATACTTTATGAACTTTTTTGCAATATTTGATGTATACATACACGAATATATATGATGGAATATGACATGGTATAAATGTGATGATAACGCAGCGGAAAAACAAAAATTTTTCATCATACATACCATACAAATCCAAAGCAAGAATCGAAACATGCAGTTTTAGGGTTAAAAACTTACAACTTTGGATGCCTTTTAATCTTGAGTTTGGTGATGACCAGCAACCGAGATGACTTTATCCACCTTATATCTTGATCACCAATGCCAAGGAACAGCCTTTTACGCCACTCCCTCTATTCTCACACACACAATTGCACTGTCGGCTTAAAATCGAGATTGCTAGCTCTCTTTTAAGGTATTGTGATAAAATTTGATTTTGTACTTCTCTTAGGTTACTTTTACTACCCAAGAACACAAGAGAATGAGGAACAATCCTTTCTCCTTGTGAAAATTGGACCAAAAATTAAGAGAGAGAGATGGATGTAATTCACGCCAAAATGCAAATGGTGGCTAGCTTTTTGTTTTCACGCCAAAAGCAAAATATATATCTTTAGGGTTTTATTTCTTTTAATATATATCCCTTTATTTTCTTAAGTGATCAAGCTAAAATATACTACCTTAAGATAATTAATTTTTGCCTTTATCACTTATTTAAAATAAGAAATATATATTGATTAAAACACCTTAAGATAATACATTTAATCCAAGATAATCCTTTTTGATTTAATCTAAGATAAATGTAAGACATATTAATCAAATAAATCACTTAATAGAAGAATTAATCATGTACCAAAATTCCATTGATATTATCTTGGAATTTCGGCCACACCATCCAATTATCAAGTGAATTAATTCAATTAAAATCCTTTAGGCTTTAATACTCAATTAATTAAATTAACACAAGATAATTAATTAATTAAAATTAAACCTTGTGGGCTGAATTTCTCTCTCTCATGGACCAAGGCCCAATAGCAATTTTATAACCCATTACACACATTAATTTGACTTTAATTAAAAGCCCAAATTAATGTTCAATACTTTAATTAAATATTTTAAGCCCAATGCTTTGTGTGCGATCCTATAGGTCCATTTAATGTTGGCAATGAATTAATAAATTAATTCAAAGGCTATATATATTCTCTAGCAAGATATTATAGCATTCCAAATTAAACGAAAATGCATATGGCATTTAGTGACCTAATGCAATTTTGCATAGTCCCTTACCTATAAATATCAGAATTAATATAAGGCATGGAACTAGTCATCCTTATATATATATTAATTCCTTTCTTGATATTCCAGTGACACTGAACTCTCAGATAAATAATGATTACTCATTATTTCATCTCGGTATGGCCATACACTTCTCAGTTCACTGATCAAGTGGCCGATGATATTTTCTCTCTTATTGAGAGGGGTAATCCCTTCACTTCTCTCATGCTCTCTAACATGAATCAATGCATACCCAATCATACCCGTACTTGTCACTCTGTTACAAGCACGTTAGGTGTATGTCAAAGTACACAGTAATTCATAAAGAGTTTCATAGAGATTTTAGGTCTAAGAACTCCGATACAAAACTTGCATATGAGAAACACTTATGACTTGTACCATGTAGTGTTCTCATGAGCGGATCGTATCCAGATACCATGTTCTTTAATATGTATCTATGATCTCTGATTGACACTCTTGTCCTAATGATCCATAAGACAGAACTCATAATATCAGAGAGAGCATACTAGTCTTAATTCATTGTTATTTCCATAACAATGACTGACTAGGGATATTTAGAATGATGTCTTATTTGTTTTAAGGTCTTACAACCATGTGCCTCACACATGATAACTTAAACCGAAACAACATTCTTGGATAGTTTTATCAATTGATATGCAAAGGAATACAAAGGATAAAATAAATGCCTCATTTTATTAATTCAAAGTGCTTTATTACAATGCATTGGAGCTAGGGCTTACACTAACAATATATATATATATATTCAAAAATATATAAAGAACACAGAAAATAACAATTATATGGGTGTTCATATAACCTATTTGAATCTACCAATTTACATATAAATTAGAGATCACATATAACACATGCCAGAATGCAAAAAACAAAGGTTTTGATACCAATGTTAGGAATCTAGTGTACAAATATACATTAATTCAATAAACAAGGGGAAACATATTTACCTCTTGTAGCACGAAAACCTTTAAGAAAGTGGAAGCATATGATCTTTTACTTTTGCATCATTAGTTAGACCTTTAACCACAAGTTATTACGCTGAAAAAAAGACAATAAATCCATATTTTAAAAGCCCTTTAGAGATATCGAGAAAGACAAAATGGGAGAAGAGAATTTTAATACATAAATCAAAGTTTTGTGATCAGTTTCAGTAACCCAAAATAAGTTTTCTAATTCCCTTTGTATACAAGTTTTTTTAGAGCTATAACCCTAGTAGAATTCTTATTCCTTTTTGAATTAGGGATAGATAATCCTAAATTGATAAGGATAAATATAAATAGAGTCATGAATACACTCAAACTCTATTAATTACTAACATTGAATTCAATTAGATATAGTTGATAAAATTGAAATTCACATTAAGTCACCTAAAATGATTGTATAGCCTATCAAAATATATTTTAAAGTTCTTGAATATTAATATATAGTGCTTATAATTTCAAAAATTGACATTAAATTAATTTACTTTTTAGACTACTCATAGTAATTCTAATTTAAACAAAATCAACAAAATTGAAATACACACTCTATTAATATTGAAGGAGTTAGGGATATACCTATGACTCACGAGATAAGAAATTGGCCCCGATATATACGTGATAATATTGGAACAGAAAATAATAGTAATATGGAATTAGTTCCTTATTTGGATTCCTCTTAATTAGAAATTTGTCATAATTAGGAGGATATTAATACCGGCAGTTACCTAATTCAAATTAGGTAACTAACATATTAATTACTGATATTATTTCCTATATTTAGTTTTAGTAACTGCCAAATTTAATTTTTCTTATTAAGGAAAATTTAATTACCTTAATGAGAGCCCTATAAATAGGGCTACGAATCCTATTCTTGGTAAGTAAGAAAAGAATTTCATACCAAAACTCTGTCAAAATTCTTCTGCATATTTCTCTCTATTCGTTGGAATTTTTAGTTTGTGAATTCAAGTTCTCATCTCGAGGCATAGTGAGATGTGGGTGAAAATGATACCGGTAACACAAAAGAAGGACGATCTCAGTGATTGTGATTCAGGGCTATGAGAGGTATTTATCATTAAATCTCGTGATATTTTTATGGCTGATTTGCTTTCATTGGTATTAGAACTATATTTTTGCATTTTGGCATGATTTATATGTAGATCTTGTTAGAGAGTATGTCCTAGAGCCCATGTAATAGGGATGTTTTTCATATGTATGAATTTATATTCTCAATAAAAGGCATCATTGATTTATTAATGCTATGTTTAAATACATGAGTTTGTAAATCTTAAATTAATAAATGAAGTCCTAGATATTATAAACACAGTGCGAAGGCAATCATGAAAGTATTCATGATGTGAGATGTCTATTGCATGCAAATGTATTAATATCTAAATATTCTTAGTCATAGAATTAAAAAGATAGGGCATTGTTAATTCGAACAGACTAACACATGTTATGCTTCTTGAATGGTTCAAGCAGTGGTTCTCATAACTGTAATCATGAAAGATAATCAAAGCTAACATGTGGATGCTTGTTAGAAGAAAAATTTCATTAGAGACTTGCAAAGAGAATCCTTACATGGATATTAAATCTATGTCAGTGAGGAATCTCTTCATAACGGTTGTGCAAGTATCCTTAGAATTGAGATCACCAAAGTTATCTTGAGTAGCAAGTGGTATATTTTGACTCCATAACTTATTACTTCCAACTAGGAGTGAACATAGTTAGGAGATTGGGTATATCATGACCTACTTGAAGATATTTGAGTGATTGACAAAGGATTCACCATCCCAGATTTAATAAGGGAAGTTATCTCACATGATTCTATAATTACCTTGTTCAGAGAATCTCTAGCCAGAGTAATATGCCAAGATGGATAGAGATCCATTGAGGGAATTTTAAGAACAATGGTTAAATTAATAGAACATAAATAATTAGATTTATATGAGTTGACAGAAATCCATACTCAGAATCTAATTGAGATAAGAGTGGTGAAAGGAGTAATTGCATGGTAATTGTTTCTATGGAATGGTATAGTCAAATCACTTGATTTTCCTGACATTTGGGTAGTCATGATGCCTAGCTAGAGGCCAATCATGACTTGTATAATGATGTGTCAAGAATATCAATAGGGATTGATAAAATGATTTAAAGGAGTTTAAATCATGTGAGTTTTCAATAGAACTCACAATTACACATTATACTGCCAACATGAACAGGAACCCAATAGGTCGCACACATATAGAGAAAAAGAACAAAATGATAAAATGACAAGGATAATAATATTTTATTTTATTATGGGGATAGAGAATTGAATAAGATAATAATTAATTAAAGAGTTTAATTAATTATGATCAAGTAAAATTATTCGCCGAACTTTTAAGAAATATTCTGTAAAATTAGATCTAATTGAAATAACATATTTCATAATTGATTATTATTGAAATATAAGTATTATAGGGTTGATATAATAATTAATAGGTCCACTGAAGGAATTATAAAGGGCCTGAGAAATAAAGTTGGCACAGAAGCCCTCCAGAAGAAGCGCCAAACACCAACTCCATACAGAAGGCCTTAGAGGCCTATTTCTTGGACCAAATTAAATTAAATATGTTACATAAGTGTTTTGGAGCCTACGTATTTAATTTGGTTGGATTTGGAATTCATTTGGGTAATTAAATCCAAGTATATGTACAAAGGGTCTAGTTTGTGGATTTTATGCATAGTCTTTTGTGAAAGGGCTTAAATTAGATTTAATTGAGCCCAAATAATTATAAATAATTCCAGAAGCCCAATTAATAATTCTCCAACAATTTTAAAGAGTCCAATCCCATTATGAAGTTGGATTTTTAACCTAAATATAAAAATCCAAGTGATGTGAAAAATAAAGTTAAGTGAACAATTAAGAGATAGTTTTTCTCTCCTACAAAAACGCTAGCCGCCACTTCCTTTTGCTAGCTCAAGGGATTTTCGGCCAGCCCCTTGTTCTCTCCCAATTGTTGGTTCATTCTATCATTCTCTAGTGTGGATTACTCATTGGAGGTGTTCGATTTTGGACACCGTAGTTTGCGACAATCCGGTGTGAATGAAAATCAACTGTACAACAAAAATCAAAGGTGATTTTTCTTATTCTCATTAATATGCATATTGTAAATTCATGAAAAGATAAGATATATTGGTTAAAAATTTTAAATTTGGCTTATGTATAGATGCATGTAACCGATAATTCCCAACATGGTATCAGAGCCAGATTTTGCCATGAATATACACTTTTATATCTTTTTTGCGGAATAAGTTTTATTTTTGAGTTATTTATTTCATTAACTTTAAAATATCAGATTTGATTGTTCATGAATGAGAAATATTTATTTTTGGATATAAGTGTGATCAAATATATATAACGGAAACAAAAACAATTCTTTTGAGAAAAGGATTTTATGTTTTGCGTGAAGAGCTTTTAATTTTAGGGGCTGTTCTAATTTAATTTTTTATAGATCCATTATAAGATCATTTAGATGATAATTTATGTGTTTAATATGTGATATTAAGCCATAGGATCAAACGAAATTAAAATCAAATAAGTTTTGCATGAAAACTAGTTTAGTCAAAAAGTTCGATAAATTGGTGTTCTTCGTGTGTTCTTGATATGTTCTTGGTGTGTTCTTGTTTAGAACGATTTTTAATCTTCTATATCTTCTATATCTGATATATTAAAGGGTTTTTAATTAATTGTATTAATTAAAATGGGCCTCAAATTAATTTGATTAATTTTAATTCATTAAAATCATTTAATGGGCTTAATTATGTTTACGGACTTGGTTTAAATTAGTGAATGACTTGGTGGGCCCAATGAGCTGATTTAAATTAAATACTATAAAAAATAATTAAGTTTATTAATAGGTTTTAAGGGCTGGAGTGGGCTTGGCTCATTCCAAAAGGCCCAAATGGTCCAATAGACACAAAACTAGTTTGTGTGTGAACACATTTAGGGTTTTATTTGGTGGGTTTCGGCCTACCCTTTATCTTAAGCTCAAAATTGATTCTTTTAATTATTTAATATAATTAATTAATTAAATAATCAATTAATAATTAATTAATAATCAATTGGATTGATTATTAAGGCAAGAACACATGCATGCAAAAAGGTTTTTTAAAATGAAAGTTTTCAAAATGGAAAAAGTTTCCTAATTTGATCACATTATTAAAATAACTCAAAAGTATGTTTCAAGAGTTGAAACAAAGTTAGTAATCCATTACTTTATGCATTAGAAATGCATATAAGGGTGTATGATTGGCATGATTGATAGTTATGGATAAGGCCCAATGTGATTGAGCATTATGCATGTTTTGGCCCAATAAGGACTTTCATGTCCCAGTCACTTGGTTTTGGTTTGTATTTCTTTTCAAATTGTAATATGTAATTAGATTACTTACATTAGAATTAGAAATAGAGATGGAGACCACTATCAAGGAGTAAGATGGGCCGGATGGAGATCCAACAAGCTTGAAGATAATGTAATTATTTTTCTTGTTTGAATCATGCATACTACCTAGGTGTGACATTTTGATTTCCCTCTTGGCTCGGGGAAATCAATGTAGTAAAGTTCATAACTATACCATATTTATATGCTTATATTTATGTGATAGATATAGGATGCATACCAATGTATGCCAACCATGTATGATGAGACTTAATTAACTAAAACCCTCAAACAAATACTAAGGTATATAAGCCTTCCATTAATTTGAGGATAACCAGAGTTCTTTATAGTGTGGGTTGTTGACCACAGTCAAGCTCACATTATATCGAATATGTTCAAATCTAATTAAATGGGTCATCTTAGCTAGCCCTTTAGCTTGTTAATCACAGTCAAGGCTAATGGTTCTATAGGCAAGATTAGGGAATGCATATGCGATATGTGTGCATCAAGAGTTGATAACCTAATGATCCAATAGTTGTGTAGAGAAAAAAATTGGTATAGAGATACCTACCTTTCAAGGGTATGGAGTTTGGCTTGTTGACCACAATCAAGGTCAAATTACATATCAAGGATTGGATATTGGCCTACTAGGAAAATGATCGGGTTTTCTCGGATTATATAGTGAGGGCTATTAATTCTCAATAAAATAGTGGGAGTAAATGGATTAATTAAAGACCTTATTAATGCATACATATATATGAACATACTCTCATAAGTTTTCTTTTTCACATCTGGGTCATCATCATGAGCACATCAAACATTAATATACGATCAATCTTGGATAATAAGCTGGTTGGCAACAACTATTCTGAATAGATCAGGCAAGTGAGAATTGTTCTCAGAGCTGAAAAGATTCATTATTTCTTGGATAAAGATCCACCACCACTTCGATAATAAGATGCCATTGATGAGATCAAAGGCACTTATCGAAAAATACATGGAGGATAGTGAAGCGACAGCATGTCGGATGTTGGGTGCTATATCCTCGGAGCTTCAGAAGCAACATGAGATGATGGATGCTAGAACCATCATTTTGCATCTTGAGGAGCTTTATTCTTCTCAGGCTAGAACTGAGCTATATGAGATTGCTCAAGCTCTATTTAGCTGCAAAATGGTGGAAGGCACTTCAGCTTCTACTCATGCATTGAGGATGTATGGGTATATTGAGCATTTGAGTATACTTGGCTATGTGATAGATAATGATCTATACATAGATTTAATCTTGTACTCGTTGGCTCTAAGTAATGCACCTTTTGTGCTTAACTTCAACATGAATAAGATCCAAGTAACCATTCCTGAGTTAATCAACAAGCTCAAGACAACAGATGGATCCTTTAAGAAGGATCCAAAAAGTGTCATGATTGTCACTTCTGCTAAAGGCAAGAAGCAGAAGAAGAAGAAGAAGAAGACAACCAAGGTGCAGCCAAAGAATGGTGGGATCTCCAAGAAGAAGGTTGCCAAGAAAGAGAATCCCAAAGGAACTTGCTTCCATTGTGGAAAGGATGGTCATTGGAAGCGTAACTGCAAGGCTTATCCAGATTCTCTCAAGGAGAATAAGCAAGTTGATGTTTCTACTTCAGGTATTCATATGATTGAAATTAATACTTATTCTATTGCTTCAAAATAATCTTGGGTATTAGATACCGGATGTGGATCTCACTTGTGTAATGATCTACAGGGGCTTAGAAGCTTTAGAAGAGTTGGAAAGGCAGAATATATTTGCAGTCAACTACTGGACAAAACATCTCTACAACAGTTATGGGGACCTACAATTTGCGTCTTCCTAGTGGATTAGTACTGGAATTAAATAATTGTTATTATGTTCCAGCTTTATCCAAGAGTATTATTTCTTTCAGTTGTTTATTGAACGATTATGACATTTCTTTAAAGGACAAGTGTTGTTACATTTTTAAGAACAATATGTTTTATGCAAAAGCTATCATTGAGAATGGTATATTTGTTCTTGATTTAATTAAAGAAGTGCATAATGTGGATACCAAGGGAATGAAACATGATAATCTAAATACCTCATATTTATGGCATTGTCATTTAGGCCATATAAATGAGAAACACATGACAAAATTACATAAGTCAGGTGATTTGGGATCATTTGATTATGAATCATTTGATACATGCAAATCTTATTTATTGGGAAAAATGACAAAAGCTCCCTTTATTGGTAAAAGAGAACAAGTTAAAATGGTTTTGGACTTAATACATTCAGATGTATGTGGTCCAATGACTACACATGCCAGAGGAGGTTACTCCTACTTTATTACTTTTATAGATGATTATTCCAGGTTTGGATACATCTATCTAATGAAATATAAATCAGAAGCATTTGAAAAGTTCAAAGAATTCAGAAATGAAGTAGAGAAACAACTTGGCAAGAGTATTAAAACACTTAGATCAGATCGAGGTGGAGAATAATTAAGCCAAGAGTTTCAGGATTATCTTAGAGATAATGGGATTTTATCTCAATGGATTCCACCATATACACCACAACACAATGGTGTATCTGAAAGGAGAAATCGAACACTATTAGATATGGTTCGATCAATAATGAGCCGAGCAGACTTGCCTAAGTCCTTTTAGGGATATGCACTAGAAACTGCTGTTTATGTGTTAAACGGAGTTCCTAGCAAATCGGTTGATGTTACTCCATATGAGATGTGGAATAACAAGAAACCCATGCTTTCTCATATGAAAGTATGGGGTTGTCCTGCTTATGTGAAGAGGACAATGTCAGACAAACTAAATGTTAAGTCTGACAAATGTTTATTTGTGGGAATCTAAAAGAAACGTTTGGATATTATTTATATCATCCCTTAGAACAAAAGGTATTTGTTTCAAGGCATGCTGTCTTCTTGAAAAGAGAATTTCTCCTACGAGAGGACAGTGGGAGTAAAATTGAACTTGGTGAAGTTCAAAACCCACAAATAGAAGTAGATTAACCGATTGAACCCGAAACTGAATTTCATAATGATGAGATTGCAGTTAAACCTGATTATACACAAAATCCTAGAAGATCTACTAGGATGCATTCTATCCCTATGAGATATGGATTTCACATTGATTCGGATAGAGGCATAACTGTAGTAGAGGACAATGAGCCTACAAGCTATCAAGAAGTTTTGAACAGTTCAGAACGTGATTTATGGCTTAAGGCTATGCAGTCTAAAATGGACTCCATGTATGAGAACAAAGTATGGACTTTAACTCAACAACCTGAAGGGATAAAACCCATAGGATGCAAATGGGTCTTCAAAAAGAAGACCGACATGGAAGGTAATATAATTACCTATAAAGTTCGCTCGGTAGCAAAGGGCTATTGTCAAAAAGAAGGTATTAACTATGATGAAATCTTTTCTCCTGTAGCGATGCTTAAGTCTATAAGAATACTTTGAGCCATTGCAGCTCATTATGATTATGAGATTTGGCAAATGGATGTGAAGACAGCTTTCCTAAATGGAAATCTGACTGAGGATGTGTATATGACACAACCAGAAGGGTTCACATTAGGAAATGGCGAAAAGGTATGCAAGCTTCAAAGATCCATTTATGGATTGAAGCAAGCCTCTAGGAGCTGGAACATACGATTCAATGAGACAATCAAAAAGTTTGGTTTCTCACAGAATGAAGATGAACCTTGTGTGTATAAAAGGGTCAGTAGGAGTGCAATTGTTTTCCTAGTTCTATATGTGGATGACATATTGATCATGGAAAATGACATTTCTATTCTCCAATTTGTTAAAATATGGTTATCCAAGCAATTCTCCATGAAAGACCTTGGAGAAGCATTTTATATTCTAGGAATAAGGATCTATAGAGATAGATCCAATAGGTTGCTAGGTCTTTCTCAAAGTACATATATAGATAAAGTATTGAAGAGGTTTAATATGGATCTCTCAAAGAAAGGGTTTATACCCATGGTGCATAGGAAACACCTTTCTAAGTCTATATGTCCACAGACACTAGAGGATAGAGAGAGCATGAATAGAATACCATATGCATCTGTAATTGTTTCTATCATGTATGCTATGTTATGTACACGTCCAGATGTAGCATTTGCTTTGAGTGTCACAAGCAGATTCCAATCCAATTTTAGAGAGGAACACTGGGCAGCTGTCAAGAATATCCTTAAGTACTTGAGAAGGACTAAGGATATATTCTTGATATATGGAGAGGGTAGTTTGGAAGTAAATGGGTATACAGATGCCAGCTTCCAATCTGACAAAGATGATTGTAAATCATAGTCTGGTTATGTGTTCATAATGGAAGGAGGAGCAGTTAGTTGGAAGAGTTCCAAACAAGAAACAACTACTGATTCCACGATAGAAGCTGAGTATATTGCTGCTTCGAATCCAGCCAAAGAAGCAGTCTGGATCAAAAAGTTCATAATTGAACTAGGAGTGGTGCCTAGCATTGTTGATCCGATTTCTTTATATTGTGACAACAATGGAGCCATTGCACAAGCAAAGGAACCACGGTCTCATCGGCGATCCAAGCATGTTCTCAGATGCTACCATCTCATAAGGGAAATAGTAGCTAGAAATGATGTGAAAATAGAAAGGGTTCCCACAGATGATAATGTGGTGGATCGCCTTAATAAAGCACTTTCCCAGATTAAGCATGATTACCATATAAATAGCATGGGTCTAAGACATATGAGTGATTGGCTCTAGTACAAGTAGGAGATTGTTAGAGAGTAGCCCTAGAGCCTATGTAATAGGGATGTTTTTCATATGTATGAATTTATATTCTCAATAAAAGGCATCATTCATTTATTAATGCTATGTTTAAATAATGAGTTTGTAAATATTAAATTAATAAATGAAGTCCTAAATATTATAAACACAGTGCGAAGGCAATCATGAAAGTGTTCATGATGTGAGATGTCTATTGCATGCAAATGTGTTAATATCTAAATATTAACACATGTGTTCATAATGGAAGGAGGAGCAGTTAGTTGGAAGAGTTCCAAACAAGAAACAACTACTGATTCCACGATAGAAGCTGAGTATATTGCTGCTTCGAAAGCAGCCAAAGAAGCAGTCTGGATCAAAAAGTTCATAATTGAACTAGGAGTGGTGCCTAGCATTGTTGATCCGATTTCTTTATATTGTGACAACAATGGAGCCATTGCACAAGCAAAGGAACCACGGTCTCATCGGCGATCCAAGCATGTTCTCAGATGCTACCATCTCATAAGGGAAATAGTAGCTAGAAATGATGTGAAAATAGAAAGGGTTCCCACAGATGATAATGTGGTGGATCGCCTTACTAAAGCACTTTCCCAGATTAAGCATGATTACCATATAAATAGCATGGGTCTAAGACATATGAGTGATTGGCTCTAGTACAAGTAGGAGATTGTTAGAGAGTAGCCCTAGAGCCTATGTAATAGGGATGTTTTTCATATGTATGAATTTATATTCTCAATAAAAGGCATCATTCATTTATTAATGCCATGTTTAAATAATGAGTTTGTAAATATTAAATTAATAAATGAAGTCCTAAATATTATAAACACAGTGTGAAGGCAATCATGAAAGTGTTCATGATGTGAGATGTCTATTGCATGCAAATGTGTTAATATCTAAATATTCCTAGTCATAGAATTAACAAGATAGGGCATTGTTAATTTGGATAGACTAGCACTTGTTATGCTTCTTGAATGGTTCAAGCAGTGGTTCTCATGACTGTGATTATGAAATATAATCAAAGCTAACATATGGATGTTTGTTAGAAGAACAAGTTCATTGGAGACATGCAAAGAGAATCCTCACATGGATATTAAATCTATGTCAGTTAGGAATCTCTTCATAGCGGTTGTGCAAGTATCCTTAGACTTGAAATCACCAAAGTTATCTTAAGTAGCAAGTGGTATATTTTGACTCCATAACTGATTATTTCCAACTGGAAGTGAACATAGTTAGGAGATTGGGTATATCATGACCTACTTGAAGATAGTTGAGTGATTGACAAAGGATTCACCATCCCAGATTTAATAAGGAAAGTTATCTCGCATGATTCTATAATTGCCTTGTTCAGATAATCTCTAGCCAGAGTAATATGCCAAGATGGATAAAGATCCATGGAGGGCATTTTGGGAATAATGGTAAAATTTATAGAACATACATAATTAGATTTATATGAGTTGACAAAAATCCATACTTATAATCTAATTGAGATAAAAGTGGTGAAAGGAGTAATTGCACGGTAACTATTTCTATAGAAGGGTATAGTCAAACCACTTGACTTTCTTGACATTTGGATAGTCATGATGCCTAGCTAGAGGCCAATCATGACTTTTATAATGATGTATCAAGAATATCAATAGGGATTGATAAAAGGATTTAAAAGAGTTAAAATGATGTGAGTTTTGAATAGAACTCACAATTATACATTATACTGCCAACATGAACAGGAACCCAATAGGTCACACACATATAAAGAAAAAGGATAAAATTGTAAAATGACAAGGATAATAATATTTGATATTATTATGGGGATAGAAAAGTGAATAAGATAATAATTAATTAAAGAGTTTAATTAATTATGATCAAGTAAAATTATTCGCGAAACTTTTAAGAAATATTCAGTAAAATTGGAATTAATTGAAATAACGTATTTCCTAATTGATTATTATTGAACTATAAGTGTTATAGGGTTGATATAATAATTAATAGGTCCATTAGAGGAATTATAAAGGGCCAGAGAAATGAAGTTGGCATAGAAGCCCTCCAGAAGAAGGGCCACACACCAACTCCAAACAGAAGGCCTTAGAGGCCTATTTCTTGGACCAAATTAAATTAAATATGTTACATAAGTATTTTAGAGCCTACATATTTAATTTGGTTGGATTTAGAATTCATTTGGGTAATTAAATCCAAGTATATGTATAAAGGGTCTAGTTTGTGGGTTTTGTGCGTAGTCTTTTGTGAAAGGGCTTAAATTGAATTTAATTGAGCCCAAATAATTATAAATAATTCCAGAAGCCCAATTAATAATTCTCCAGTAATTTTAAGAAGCCCAATACCATTATGAAGTTAGATTTTTAACCTAAATATAAAAATCCAAGTGATGTGGAAATTAGGGTTAAGTGAACAATTAAGAGAAATAGTTTTTCTTTCCTCCAAAAACCCTAGCCGCCACTTCCTTTTGCTAGCTCAAGGGATTTTTGGCCAGCCCCTTGTTCTCTCCCAATTGTTGGTTCATTCTATCATTCTTTAGTGTGGATTACTTATTGGAGGTGTTCGATTTTGGACACTGTGGTTTGCGATAACCCGGTGAGAAGAAAAATCAATTGTACAACAAAAATCAAAGGTGATTTTTCTTATTCTCATTAATATGAATATTGTAAATTCATGGCAATATCAGATATATTGGTTAAAATTTTTAAATTTCGCTTATGTATGGGATGCATGTAACCGATAATTCCCAATAGATCTGTATTTTTGTGAAAATTCAGATATGTTGATAGGCTAATTGATATACATACTAGATTTGTTCTGTATATATTTTTTTTAATTCTGGTCTGGAATTTTTTTTATGATTTTTTGGACACCGAAATTAAATAATTATTTAAAAGTCCATAATAAATATTTCTGGTGCAAATTTTTTATTTTTTACCATATTATTAGACTCAGAGAGCCCAAAACCCCCTCCATAAAAAATTCGGCGGCCTGAAACTACCGAGAAGGCAGCATATGGCTTGCACATGCCACCTGTGTACTAGATGTGTGCCGGAGGGCATGTCTCCAGCACGCACATTGACACGTGTGCTAAGTGAGACGTCACTCAGCCACATGGCCTAATAGGGGGCAACACATGGCGTTATTGTAAAGCACCACATGTTAGTTGACGTGGCAATGAGGATCCATTTGGCACCACCTGAACCAACCAAAAGTTGACACGTGTCGCCACATGGCAGCTTATAAGGCTAACACGTGGCAAAGGGATGCCATGTGGCTTGACGTGTTATGCCACCTGGCAGATTACGGTGCAGCCAAGTGGCATGTGGGTCCTAACATATGGCATGGTGAGTCATGCCATGTGTCAACACGTGGACCAATGTTCGGCTGCCATGTGGTAGTCTACGATCATGCCACATATCCCATTTGTCAATCCAATATGTTCACGTGGCATCCATATAGACCAATGAGTGGTTGCCACGTGTCACATAGTCAACCACATGGCCCAATGGGGTCATGCCATGGGATAGATAAATGCTCTGCCAGCGTGTGGTTCCTCTGTTGCGCGTAGGGTGCGTGAGGGCCACTCTCACTGACGCATGAGGGGTCCTCCGACCACCATTTTTGACCCATTTTTATAATTTAATTTTCTTAATTTTATGATTTTTTGGTGATTTTTAAAAAATTTTTTGAGTTACTGAATTATTTTTTATTAATTATTTTTGTTTAAATATTTGTGAAAATTTAAGAAAATTGTGTTTTTCTGTCTTCTTTAATTTTCAAATATGTTTGAAAATTAATTATGTGAACTTTGTCCATATATTTGATTGAAATGAGTTTCAATTATTTTTTGTTTGTACATGAGTGTACTAACAAATTTTTTATACTGTTATGTGTAACATATATGATGATGATAAGGATACCCATGGTTCCACATACTCCTCAAGGTGTTGCTTTGGCCAATGCACAAGTGTGTGAGGTCCATAACATGAGGTTTCATAAGAAGGCAAAGATTTATGATATTTATGCTATTGCACATCATATAGTCAAAATGCATAGAAAGATGCATTTGGGTTGGTGGCCTGGACAGGGGATAGAATCATAAGTTATTTTAGATGTGATGTGTGAATCTTTTAGCTACCATGTGCAACTCCAGAACGTATTTGTTGAGTGCTAGCAAGAAAATTATAAGGATTTCATAATTAAGTTTTTATATAAAGTAAAGAAATGATGAGTTTATAAGAGCAACACTCCATCTAAGATGGTGCTCAAAAGTGGGCGTATAATGAATCACCTATGGTTAACTAATTACACACACGAAGTACCTTTATAGTTAATGCGTATGGTCAGAATGACTATTCTAGTAACTAGGATGGTGTTGGGTCCATCAGGATCCTGATTATTTTTTATTGACACAAGTGTCATAACATTATTTTATTTTTTTTGTGAACTTTTATGTTAGGACTTTTATTTCCTAATTTTGTTTTAAGATGAGACTTTTGTGTCTTCTTTTGGATTATTGGACTTTATAATAAATGTATTTATTTTGATTTTGGATATTATGGTGCTTATAATTTTTATGATGAATGTGTTTATGTTAATATTATTTGTCATGCAATGTTTTATGAGTAGAATAGTTGCTTGATTATTAAGTTAAGACTTAATTATCTTATACACTTAATATCCTCAATTAAGTTAGAGAACTTAATTTCTAATAAATCAAATTTACTATGCATGAAATTTTAATCTATAAGATTAGATATTAGGACTTAGAGGGTAATTAGATACTGATAGTAACTTTTTCGATTTTAATTCTAATAGATAACTTTAGTAGATTCTAATTTCAGATGTATAGTAAATAGCATATACTGCCATATTCTTCTTAATAAGTGCAACATATTTTTTTTTAATTTTTGATTAGAGGATCTAAATGGTTTCCAAATCGATAGTCGCTGAATTGAATAAAGATATGAAATTGAATGGTGACAACTATGAAATCTGGAGTATGAAAATTCAGTATGTGCTTGAGGAGCAAGAGGCTCTGGACACCTTAAGTTCAATAATGATTGAACCTGAGGATGGCACTTCTGCTCAGCATAAGCAGGATCAAGTAGCTTTATGCAGCATGGAAAAAAAACTCTATTGCTCGTATCATCCTCCTAAGTGCAATGGAAGATGATATCACTATGCAATTCCGCTCATATCAATATGCAATGGATCTATGGGTCATATTGTGGGAGAAGTTTGGAGGAGTGTCTCTAACTAAACTCCAATCTTTAACGATCAAATTCTATACATATTAAAAGAGGCCTGATTATTTAATGTGGAAATATCTTTGAGAGATGGAGAATATGATTTTCGAGCTTGGTGATGTAGGTCATAAGTTGACTGATAAGCAATAGGTTCAGGCAATTATTCGATCTTTGCCAACGAGCTGGGAGCACATGAAAATGCAACTGACTCACATGGATAGCATTAAGACATTTAAGGATGTCGCTAGACATTTGGAGTTAGAAGAAGACCATTTAGCATCGATCAAGGTTAATGATAAAGTACATATGACACACTCCAGTTTTAGTAAGAAAAGATAAAACCAAAACAAAAAGAGGAGCTTCTATGGAAAAGGCAAAGAAAGGGCTCAAGAACCTAAAAAGCAAAAAGTTTAGCAAAACGAAAAGGGGTCCAAAGGCAAAAAAAAAGTGAACATTTCTAGGGTAAAGTGTTTCAACTATCAGTAGAAGGGACACTATGCAAAAGATTGCACTGTGTCCAAATAAGTACACTATTCTAACTCAAGAGTGAGTGAAATTTGTGTATCAAGTTCTGTATTTTTAACTGAACTTCATCCTTTATGGGTGGTTAATTCAGGAGCAACAGACCATGTGACAAGGGATCGAGATGCCTTTGTCGAGTTCCAACGAGTAACTGCTAGAGCAAAGTGGATTTATATAGACAATAATGCCAGAGTGGTAGTCTTAGAAATTGGCACATGCAGACTAGTCTTGCGTGAAGGTCGAACCCTACTCCTACACAATGTGCTTTATGCTCCTGATATTTGTAAGAACTTAGTTTTTGTTTTAACTTTAATGAAATTGGGTTTGTTCTGCATTTTAAAGTTGATAAGGTTGACTTGTTTTTTGATGACATTTTTTTATGGTTCTGGTTTTGTTTCGGACAATTTTATAATTATGGATGTTGATCCTAATTATTCTAATAAAGCTAGCTTTTCTTTAATCTCTTCTTCTTCAAATATGTACGAGGATAATGTAAAATTATGGCATGCTAGATTGAACCATATCGAGCAAGACCGAATGTATCGGTTAGCTAAGGTAGGTTGGTTAGGTGATTTCAATGAGATAAAATTGCCTACATGTGAGCATTGCTTGCAAAGAAAACTAGTTAGAAAATCGTTTGGAAAAAGAACCCAAGCCTTAATTTCGTTGCAATTAATTCATTCAGATGTTTATGGTCCAATGAATGTTAGGGCAAGACATAGGGCCTATTATTTCATCACTTTTATAGATGACTATACTAGGTATGGTCATGTCTATTTGATTTCTCACAAGTCTAAAGCATTGAGTTTCTTTAAAACTTTTATGAATCTTATTGAGAATCAATTAGACAAGAAAATTAAAGCTTTAAGAACCGACCGTGGTCGAGAATATCTTTCTAATGAATTTAAAGCTTTATGTGATGAAAAAGGGATAAAGCATCGGTTGTTTATTCCTCGAACTCCACAACAAAATGGTATTGCGGAAAGGAAAAATACAACCATTTTAGACATGGTACGTTCAATGATGGCTTAAGCAAATTTTCCTATCTCCTATTGGGGAGATACTTTGTTAACGGCCATATATGTTCTAAATCGTGTGCCCTCCAAATTCGTTACTTCCACTCCTTATGAGTTATGGACCGGTCGACAACCTGACTTGAGTTATTTACACCCTTAGGGTTGTGCTGCTTTATATCCATGATACCTCAAATAAATTTGGTAAATTAAGACCAAAAGGTAAAAAGAGTATTTTTACTCGATATTCTGATGTATCATCGTGGGTGAGCAAGAAAATGGCTCAGTAACAAAATTTGAATCATGAGATATCATATTTTTGGAAAAATGAGTTTTCAAAGTTAGGCAAAGTAAGTCAAGACTTTACTTTTTACGAAACTCAAGAAGATAAACTACCTGAATCTCTCCATCCGAGTGGGAGGGAAATTGATGAAAAAGATCAAGACTCTCTTCTCAATGGTCTGGATCTTCGAGATCTATTCTCTAGTGGGAGGATGAGCATGCCTAACTCTAGTAGAAGTATGAATATTCAGGATCCTTATTTGAGTGGGAGTGTAGAGCTTAATCCTAGTGGGAGCATTTCAAACTACGATGAATATATGATACATGTTTATCAAGATTCAGAATCTCAAAAATCTAAAAGAAAAAGTGTTCCACGCCGACGATTTGAGATCGAAGGTGTGAACGAGGCTTTTTTATTACACCACAAGAAAATGATGAGCCTAAAAATGTAAAAGAAGCTCTCTCGTGCCCAGTTAAAGATAAATGGATTAAGGCAATGGAAGAAGAAATGGCTTCCATAAGGTCAAACCATGTTTGGGAACTGATTGATCTACCTGAAGGACGCAAACCAATTGGGAATAAGTGGATTCTTAAAATAAAGAGAAAAGTTGATGGTATTATCAAAAGATACAAGGCTCAACTAGTCGCTAAGGGGTTTATACAACAGGAAGAAATTGACTATGAGGAGACTTTTTCACCTGTTGTTAGATTTACATCGATAAGTTTAATTCTAGCTTTGGTGGCTAGTTTGGACCTAAAGCTACATCAAATGGATGTAAAGACTACTTTTTCAATAGAGGATTAAAAGAAGAAATCTATATGGAATAACCTATAGGTTTCATCGAAGAAGGCAGCGAACATAATGTTTGCCGATTGATGAGATCAATCTATGGCCTGAAGCAGTCTTTGAGACAATGGTATTTAAGATTTCATGAAGCAATCATGTCAAATAGGTTCAGCATGGTTGATGACGACCATTGTGTTTATTCCAAAAGCTCGAAAAATAAGTTTGTCATTTTAATATTGTATATAGATGACATACTCATAGCAGGAAATGACAAAGAATACGTAAATATTATCAAAGATTGGTTGTCATCCAACTTTGAGAAGAAAGACATGGGTCAAGCAGATTATATCCTTAGAGTTAAGATTTCAAGGGATCACTCGAGAAAATCATTGTCACTGTCTCAAGAGACATACATTAACAAATTTTTTGAACGTTTTAATATGTAAAACTGTAAGCCCATAGACAACCACATTGCTAAGAATCAGTCTCTTAGCAAAAGCATGTATCCTAAGACAGAAGAGCAGATAGAACGTATAAAGAACATTCTATATGCAAGTGTCGTGGGAAGTCTAATGTATGCAATGTTGTGTAACAGATCTGATATATGCTATGTTTTGGGCATGGTGAGTAGATATCAATCTAATCCAGGTGAAGCACATTGGAAGGCGGTAAAAAGGATACTTAGATACCTCAAAGGTACTGTAGATTATTCTCTCTATTTTCAGGGAAAGATTTGAGAGGACATATGGATGCTGATTGGGGAGGAGATGTGGATGAAAGAAAATCCACATTAGGTTATATTTTCTTGCTAGGCAAGGGTGTCATTTCATGGAGTAGCAAGAGATAGACCTGTGTAGCCCTTTCGACAATGGAAGCAGAATTTGTTGCTTTCTCAACTACAGTATAAGAGGCAGTTTAGCTAAAACGGTTTATGGACCATCTGAATGTAACTGCCTTAGAGGAACCTATGACAGTGTATAGTGATAGTCAGTCGTTGATAGCTTATATTAAAGATCCAAAATTTCATAGTAGGACAAAGCATATTGACATTAAGTATCAATACACTAAAGATATTGTTGCACGAGGAGAAGTAAACTTTCAGTACATTTCTACGTATGATATGAGCAGATCCTTTAACTAAACTTGTATCAAAAGATGTGTTTGAAAGACATGTTAGGTCTCAAGGTTTGCGTAAGATTTGATTTGTACTATAATATCTTGACATTATTGTTTATGAATAATAATAATTGAGTTCATTGTTGGCAATACATGAGTGTGAATGTTTATATGTAAACATTTATTATTATAAGATAGAACATGTCAGATAGAAAAGTAACCTACTCACACGGATGTTTACATTAGTTTTGTTAATAAGTTAACAAAGTTTAATATGAGGTGATTTTTAAACATAAAGTGAGTTTCGAGAACCTGTTCAAAATAAAAGTATCGTCTTGCAGAAATTACAAGATGATTCTTGTTAATGTACGAGATAAAGACACATATGAAATTGTGTGCTTTAGATTAAGATTCAAAATAGCATTAAGAATGATCCAATGATATGTTAAATATAACTATCATATTCTTTCCAAAAAGCTAGAAGTAGTCCTTAAGGAAGTGGACTTAAGTTGGATGCTTTAGTGCATTATAATCTTATGCTTCTATATGGTGTAAAATAATAAGATGTGTGCCCTTTTAAAGGAAAGAAAAGAACACCATAGCACATGCGTCATATCATGTGTGCTTAAGTTGACCAAGAGAAGGAAATCTTATGTGAATGATCTCAAAATTTTCCTAGTGTGAGACCCTATTTTTTCAACCCTCAGAACCTTTAACTTATACCAGAAGTATAGTTCAGTATGACTAGCTTAGTTAGTCTCCAAAAGGTCATGAAAAAACTTCAGCCTGACGGATCTGACTAGAAAAGCGAGTTGGACTATAACGAATGGGATATAGTAAATGGAGAAGATGTTTTTCGATCACATTTTGTGGTTTTGTGGTTCACCAGTTAACTTGTTGTTGTCTTTATAAGTAGAGACACAATAGTGAACACGAAAATTATTTTTATAAGATCATGAGATAAAACAACGAATGTTAGAAAACTATATAGGGTTTAACATACTATTATAAGAAGATCTTATTTCTCGAGATGCTATATATCCCTAACAGGTATATAGCACTAGTGTTTTCGACGTATGCCGATCACACGAACTATCTACCTGTATGATATGAGAGAATGACTGAAAATCATTTTATCATGTACGAGTGGGAGATGAAGGAGTTAAGGATACACCCATGACTCACGAGATGAGAAATTGGCCCTGATATATACGTGATAATATTGGAACAGGAAATAATATTAATATGGAATTAGTTCCTTATTTGGATTTCTCTTAATTAGAAATTTGTCATAATTAGAAGGATATTAATATGAGTAGTTACCTAATTTAAATTAGGTAACTGACATATTAATTACTGATATTATTTTCTATATTTAGTTTTAGTAACTGCCAAATTTAATTCTCTCTTATTAAGGAAAATTTGATTACCTTAATGAGAACCTTATAAATAGGACTACAAATTCTATTCTTGGTAAGCAAGAAAAAAATTCTATATCAAAATTCTGTTAAAATTCTTCTACACATTTTCTCGCTATTCGTTGGGATTTTTAGTTCGTGAATTCAAGTTCTCATTCCGAGGCGTAGCGAGGCATAGATGAAAACGATACCGGTAACGTAAAAGAAGGACGATCTCGGCGATTGTGATTCAATGCTATAAGAGGTATTTATGATTACATCTCGTGATATTTTTATGGCTTATTTTGTTTCAAATATCGTATGAGGTCAAAATTAAAACTCACATTAGGTAACTTAAAAATGATCTTGGGATATATATATATATATATATATATATATATATATATATATATATATATATATATATATATATAGTTTTAGAAATTTTGGTCAGTTAGATTTCTACAATTACGAAATTTTGAGAATCTAATTGAATTGAAAAAATCAAATTTTATATGAACCAAACAAAAAGTATAAAAATCGAAATAAACATACCAAGTTGCCCATGTTTTGGTTCGGTTTTGCACAATCATAGGTTTTAAGGTACACATACCCTAATGAAATGCCACAAATCAAGACATAGTAATTATTTCAATGTTATTTTTATAATTATAAAGTTTTATATTGAATTTATGAGATTATTAGATAAATTAAACCAATGACGTGCTACCATGTTACATGACGTTAAAGAAAAGATCATAATTTTATATATAACTCTGTTTTTCATTATTATTAATTTCATTTATAAATAATACTATTGACTCAATTTAATAAAGAATTTTCGGCGGCGTACAAGAAATGCGTATTCTGTTGAATTCTCCATCATTTAGATGGGAATTATTGCGAATTTCACGTGTTGATACAAGATTAATCATTTCTTTGAATTGAATTACATGAAGTTCATACGGCTTTGATGGCGAAATTTTATTTTCCTCACACCGAAAGAAATGGGAATCTCTATAATAATATTGCTTATCTTAATTAAGAAAAATTGCTTATCTTAATCATAACTCACATGGGCGGTAAATTTTTATCCATAAAATATTTATTTATTTTTTTAACTTAATATTAGCCTCCTCAAAAAATTTTGATATTATATTTTTATTATTAGTCCTCATAATTATATAAATTTTCATTATAATCATTATATATTTACTTAAAAATATCTATATTGACATAAAATTATATTTTTTTTTTCATATAAATATAAACTTTCAGTTGTGGCCTTCATAACTCATAACGCAAAACTTTATTATTTTCTCGTTCGGGCATCAGCTGACTTTATCAATAAATATTTCATCGACCAACGTTGTGTGATAACTTATACCAGTTAGGAATAAGAAAAAAAAAACCTAAAATATGATTAACTGTATAACTAATTTGAAACCGAATCGATTTTTTCAGTCAATCGATCCGATATATTCTGTTGTAATTTTTAAGTTTTATATTTTAAATTTTTTTTGTTACGATTTAGGTTTTTAGATACCGATTAACGTTAGTTCACGGTTAAATGGTTTATATATAATATATGTTATATATTATATTTTTATTTTTATATTTTAATTTTTTTTTCTATTTTTTTTAAACTTACATAAAATAATATTTTAAAATATATTTTCGTTTTTATACATTAATTTTTTATATTTTTCTATAAAATTTATATCATACTTTAAACTAAATTTATATTATGTCATTTTTTTAATTATACAGTAATATTTATATGTAGTAACCAATTAACTTTTATATATATTATTTTTTATCATATATAATTGCATTTAATTACATTTTTTTATATTTTAGAATTTATGTTTTGACATTTAACATTATCCAACATCTTATTTGATTTAGAATTAAGCTTGTTAATTTTCAACAAATATTAAATTTATTTTATAATGTTAGCTATTAATTAAATTAGCTATTAATGTTTTTCATCATAAATTAATGTAGAATCAACTCCTAATACCAGTAATTAGATATAGTAAAAAAGACCTATTAATATTTTTCATCATAAATTAATGTAGAATCAATAATGAGAAGGGAAAAACTATGCATTTCATTAGCTAAATATGATTTTATGAATTTTATAATTTTATTCATTTATTTATAGTCCTATTAGCTATATTTGTTTTTATTTTGAGCAACTTATTTATTGTTTTGTTTATTTTATTTATTACAATTATTTAATTTTTGGTTCGACTCCTTATTGAATCATGTATACTCGCGTGTTAGGCGGTTGTGTGATTATTTTCAAACATAACTTAAATTCTGCAAAAAACTACACTCATCAATTATAAGAATTAGGAGATTAATTAGTTTATTGCTTACTACTGAATTTACTTTATAATATTTGTGGACCAGAATAAAAAATTAAGGTAAATCACGAGAACACACTGTGAGCATGTTTGGTTTGCTATTCTGTGTTAGCCAATATAATATTAACCTATATAGTTTAAGTGTATATAACATTAATTTGTATAGCATTAGCATATATTATATTTTATATTATTTGGTACAAAATTATATTAGCTTATAATATTTTATACTGTATTTAATATATATATATACACAACAATGGATTTTCTATTGCTATATATTTGTGCCAATTTTTCCTATCAAAATAATACATTTTTCCTTTGCTATATTTCATACTTTTTATATTTAACATTTTTAGTGAGAGAAATTAAATTAATCGCTATTTCGGCAAATTAGCATAAGATTCGTCTAACTCTCTTTTTTTTTTCCCTTTCCCCTCTAAAAATACATTTATCTCTTTTTAATTTTAAAAAATATCATTTTTTTTAGTTGGTGGAACTTTACCTATTACTTGAGATATTTATCTAATAATATCAATACAAAAAAAATCGAAAAATTCAAATACCATAAATCGAGAATTTTTCAAAACCCACAGAATCAAAACAATATCCTAGTTTGTCAAAACTCTCTGCTCTCTTCAAACCCTTGCAATTTCTTAAAGCCGATCACCTATTCAGGCGCCCATCACTGCTGCTGATCTCAAGGTTCAATTCTCTCCCTTGCTGTTGGTGGACATTCTCAGTGTCAACGGAGATCAGTCGTTCTTCAAGGCCATTCGTCCATTTTCTTTTATTTTCATTTTTTGGACTTGAATCCCCTAATTAAATTGCTGTTATAGCTGACGTGTAAATCATTAGGCATGAAATTGAAATTGAAATTGAAATTGTAAATTGCAAGTTGGAAATCAATATATATTGATAAGGTACATATTATCTTTAGTTGGACAAATATTCATTCAATGACGCCGTAATATACAAATGTGAAATTTAGTTTGTCTGAGTATGAATACAAAATAATTATTAAACAAGAAGATATAATTTCAAATTACACACGTTCATATTTAATTAATTTATCTACGCAGGTGGAGTTATGAAAATGTATTTATCATATCATAGCTGTTTCACGTAGAGGCTAGTCACATGTCTACAATTGTAAGATAAAAGGGCAAAAATGCCCTTGTACTCTCAAAGTGCCAAATAGGCTTAGGCAGGCTATTTTCATTGCTATATTTGAGCCTCCAAATTTATATATAAAAATCAAATATGCCTCCGGAAAAGAGGGTTAATTTCAGCTACAGTATTTAAAATTTTTATTTTTTTTTTAAAAGTGTACAATATAATTTTGAGATGTATGTATAAAAATTTTATAATTTTTTTATTTTTAAAATATTTTTAGTTATGATATATTTTTATTGATCGTGATGCAAAAGTTAACATGAATGGTAGCTGGCTAATGCGGTAGCCTATGTGCCATAACTTGGATGTGATGGATAATATGGTATACAAATAAGAATTTTCAACAAAATTTTACCTAAAATTTAGTCAATTTGATTTTTTTTTTATTTTTTTTAAATTCAGTTATTTTTTTTGTTAAAAAATTTTATTTTATAATTTTTTGATTAAAGGTGGAATAGTTCAATGACTATAGATTAACTTAATCCTGAAAAAAAAAGAAAGGATACATAATCATATTTTGTCATTTTGAGGCCAATTAAATTTTTTTTTGTAGTGTAAATGTGATTCATTTAAAATAGTACAAGCATAAATTAATATTTCATCTGTTTCCTAATTATGAATCTAAATTTGAAAATCAAATAATAAATTAAATGTCAGGAGCATATCCAAAACTTATTTGAAAAACTTTTGATTTAGCATCTGAAGAATGCAACAAGCTTTCCGTTATTTAACCATAGTGTCATTTAACCATAGTTACTTTCTTTTCTTGTAACTCTAATTAACTATTTTCTTGTAACTATAGTTAGTTTTATTTTCTGTTAGTTTTACTTTCTGTTATGCTTCATATATAAACCATTCAGCTTTGTTTTTCTTATTATTCGAAATAATAAAAGAGAGGCAGAGTTCTTCTTCTTCTTCTTGTTATCTTTGTTTCATATGGTGTCAGAGCTTTGGATCTGATTTGAAGGTTCTCTCAAGGTTACTGTAGCTTGTTGATAACTTTCATTACTTATTTTTTTGAGATCGACGGCGGAAGAATCGGTAGATCCGTTGCTGCAAGAATGCAGAAATTGAGAGGAAGTTGCTCGAGGAAAAAACCTAATTAGGGCTGGAACTATGAAGAATCCTATGGATTTACAGGGTTCTGATAATCCTGGTATTAACCTAGTCACAACTCCATTAAATGGCTTCAATTATCACACATGAAGTACATCATTGAAGAAGGCACTAGCTGCAAAACATAAGCTAGGTTTTGTTACTGGAATAATTAAAATGCCAGCTGAAGATTTAGATGAGTATGAAGATTGACTAAGTGTGAATGCGATGGTAGAGTCTTGGATCCTTAATTCACTTACCAAAGAATTACATGAAGCTTTCTTGTATGTATCCTCTGCAAAGGATCTCTAGGATAAATTGGAGAAAAGATTGGTAATTCATCTGGACCTCAAGAGTATCAGTTGCGAAGACAAATTGGTACAATCACACAAGGTAACTCTAGTTTGTCCATGTATTTCACGAAGCTGTGCAAATTATGGGATGAATTGCAATGTATTGTTCCTGTTCCTCAATGTACTTGTGGTAGATGTGTTTGTGACATTTCAGATAAGGTAATGAAGTTGAATGAGAATGCCAAGATTATTTAGTTCTTGATGGGACTGAATGAGTCTTACAATCACATTAAGAATCAAGTATTGATGATGGATCCATATCCAAATATAGACAAGGTTTATTTTATGTTAATGAATGTTGAGAAGTAGAGACAGATTTTAGATAGCTATGCTAAAATGAATGACAATAGTGCTTTGTTGGTTAATGCTACTATGATAACCAATAATCAGAAAGGGCAGAAAACTATTGGTAAGCAGAAGAAGGAAGACAAACATTGTAGCTTTTGTAAAATGGATGGACATTCCAAGGAGACTTGTTTTAAGTTACATGGATATCCAGAGTGGTATGTAGACTTAAAGAAACAGCAGAAACAGAAGGGAAGTAAGGTTGTGCAGGCAAATATGGCGATATCACCAATGGATAAAGCTGATATGTGTGAAGAAATGACTAGCTTTGATAATCTAAGCATGCGAGAATTGATTCAGTAGGAGTTAAAGAAGATGATGAAAGGGAAGCAGATTCAAGAAGAGATTATGAGTTTTGCTCAAGATTTTGCAGGTAATTCTTCTTCCTTATCTGTGAACAATACGTGCAACAAGAATGTTTGCTGGATAATAGATACAAGAGCTAGTAGTCATATTTCTAGGGACAAAAACATTTTCTGCAGCTGGCAACCTGTACACAAATCCAAGGATGTTTTTTGCCTGATGGTTCAGTTAAAAAAGTGAAAATGGTGGGGAATATAAGACTTAGTAGGGACATTTGTTTGACAGATGTTTTGTATATTCCTACCTTTAAGCACAATTTACTATCAGTTAGTAAACTTTTAAAGGCAGAATCTCTGATGTGCGTCTTTTACCCTGCATTTTGTGTGTTACAGGGCCCAAGTACTAAGGAAGTTTTTGCAGTTGGTGTGGCTGCTGGAAATCTTTATTGCCATGATGCTAGTTCTTTTGATGAAAGTGTTATTAGAAGACATGTTAGTCAAGTTGATGATGTGTGTTTTGTAAATACAGTTTCTTGTAATAACTCTCTTTGGCATAAGAGACTTGGACACCCTGCAATAAGGATTGTACAGAAACTTGGTTTTCTCAATAATACAAGCTCTTTTTCAACCCTTCCTTGTGATGTTTGTGAACAGTCCAAACAAACCCGAGTCTCCTTTCCAGTTAGTGATAGTCATAGCAAGGTTTTATTTCAGTTACTGCATGTTGATGTTTGAGGTCCTTAAAAACAACGGTCATTATCTAGAGCTTTTTATTTCTTAACTATTGTAGAAGATTGTAGTCGATGTACTTGGACTTTTCTCATGCAGTCCAAGGCTCAATCTAGTTCTACTATCTTAAAATTTATTAAGATGGTTAGGACTCAATTTGGAAAGGAGATTAAGGTTATAAGAACTGATAATGGAGGGGAGTTTTTAGGTTATGCTTGCCAAACTATTTTCACTAATTTTGGCATCCTTCATCAAAGGAATTGTGTTTACAGTCCTCAACAAAAGAGAAGGGTGGAAAGAAAACACAGTCATCTCTTACAAATGGCCAGAGCTTTGTTGTTACAAGCTCACCTGCCTATTCATTTTTGGGGAGAAGCAGTTTTACATGCAACTTATCTCATTAACCGGCTTCCCACTGCTGTACTAAATTGGATGAGTCCATATGAAGTTTTGTTTCAAAAGCCATATATTTTTACTGATTTAAAGTTGTTTGTTTGTCTTTGTTATATGACACATACTAAGCCTGAGAGAGATAAGTTTGTTGCAAGGGCAGGTAAAGGTGTATTTTTGGGTTATGTACCAGGAACAAAAGGCTGTAAGGTTTATCACTTGGAAGATATGCGGATCTATGTCACTAAAGATGTGATTTTTCATGAAGAAATGTTTCCCTTCCAGCAGGATATTGCAACTTCAGATTTCACTAATACTCCAATTCCACGAGCAAATGGTTTTAAAGATCTTATTTTTACACCTGGTGCTGGTGATAATTTGGGTACATCCACACCTGCTGTTTTTCATAATCATGGTGCTAGTGGTACTTTGGCTACATCCACACCTGATGTTCTTCATGATCTTGCATCTGTATCCGGTGTTGGCTCTTCATCTGCAAATGATGAGCTTATTCATGATAATGCTGACACTCCAAGTGTTTTAGGCTCTCATGTAGATTCCTCTCGTGATGCTATCGTTGTTCCTATGGTAGCTAAACGATAAAGTACCAGACAAAAACAACAATCAGCGTGGCTAAGGGATTATATTGTGAATAATGTTTTAGTTGATACTCAGAACGGTTTTTCTTCTTCTCATATTCCTTGCACATTTCCTTTTGTTTCTAACTCTACAGTTCCTATTGAGTATTCAGACTTCTTAGCTCATGTTACCTTACACCACGAACCACACAATTATCAAGAAGCTGTCTCTATTCTGGAATAGGTTCAAGCAATGGAGGAGGAACTTTTAGCTCTTGAGAAGAATCATACTTGGCAATTGACAGATTTATCAAAAGGCATGCAAGCTATTAGTTGTAAGTGGGTTTTCAAGTTGAAACTCAATCCCGATGGTTCCATAAATAAACACAAGTCTTTCCTTGTAGCAAAAGGGTATAATCAAGTTTTTGGCCAAGATTACACAGACAGTTTTTCTCCTATAGCGAAAGTAGTAACAGTTAGAATTTTTCTTGCCATTGTTGCTGCAAAGAACTGGGTTCTTCATCAGATAGACATTAACAATGCCTTCTTGCATGGCTTCTTAGAGGAAGACGTGTATATGCTTCCTCTTCAAGGATATTTCAAAGCACGGTAGGGACAAGTTTGTAAGTTGTTTCGGTCCCTTTATGGTCTCAAGCAAGCCTCACGCCAATGGAATGCTGAATTGACCAATTTTTTGTTAGAATATGGTTTTCTGCAGTCTTCTTATGATAATTGTCTATTTCATCTTCATTCAGCATCCTCTTCCTTGATTGTTTTGGTTTATGTTGATGACTTGCTTATTAATGGCACTATTGCTTCTGAAATTGAAAAGTTAAAGATGGTGCTCAATCAGAAATTCACTATTAAAGACCTTGGTGTGGCAAAGTATTTTTTGGGTCTGGAAATCGTTCGCACTGCTGAAGGCATTTTTCTTAATCAACGTAAATATGTTCTGGATCTCTTGACTTCTTCGGGTTTGTTGACTTGTAAGCCTAAGAAAGTTCTGTTTCCTAAAGGTGGTTCCCTTCTTGATCAAAACAATCCTCTTCTTTCCGATCCTAGTTCATATAGAAGATTGGTGGGGCATTTGTTATATTTGGGGTTTACAAGGCCAGATAATTCTTATTTAGTGCAACAGTTAAGTCAATGTCTTCAATCGCCATAGGAGGTTCATATGCAGCATGCTCTTTATGTTCTTAAGTTTTTAAAGATTCAACCCTCGTTAGGCTTGTTTTTTCCTTTTCATTTTGATATTTCTTTGTCTGCCTATTCTGATGCAAACTGAGCTACCTGTCCAAAGACAAGCAAGTCTCTTACTGGCTATTGTGTTTTCTTGGGTTCTTGTCCTATTTCTTGGAAGACTAAGAGGCAACCTACTGTTTCTTGTAGTTCAGCAAAGGCTGAGTATCGTGCTATGGCCTCCACTATATGTGAGCTTCAATGGATTGCTTATCTTTTATAGGATTTGTAGGTTCCTGTGCCTCAGCCTATTCCTTTGTTTTGTGATAGTAAATTTACAATTCATATCACTTCTAATCCAGTTTTTTATGAGCGTACAAGCACATCGACATTGATTGTCATGTTGTTCGAAATCAATACAAAGATGGGTTTATTGTTCCTCTTCATGTTTCATCATCTTCTCAAGTGGCTGATTTGTTCACTAAGCCACTGGGTTTTTCGTTGTTTACTAAGTTTTCTTTCAAGTTGGCTTTGTTTGATGTTCACCAAAGCTCAACTTGAGGGGGGGGAGGGGATGAAGAATGCAACAAGCTTTTCGTTATTTAACCATAGTGTCATTTAACCATAGTTACTTTCTTTTCTTGTAACTCTAGTTAACTCTTTTCTTGTAACTATAGTTAATTTTATTTTCTGTTATGCTTCATATATAAACCATTCAGCTCTGTTTTTCTTATTATTCGAAATAATAAAAGAGAGGCAGAGTTCTTTTTCTTCTTGTTATCTTTGTTTCATAGCATCATGTATATTATACTATATTCTTTATTCTGGGCACGTCCCTGTTAGACGTCAGTTTCCTTTGCCAAGTGAATTATAAAAGAATTAGAAGGATAAAAAAAGTCATTATCTCACTGTTTGATCACATGGCTGCACCGTGCCGTGAGAGTTTAGCTAGGCTGAGTGCTTTTAATTCTCCCCTTATAAATATAAACAAATTCAACCATAATTTTACAATTCTTATATCTATCTTTTTAATTTCTCCATTTTTCATCCAAATTAAAGAAAAACAGTGGTATTCCAAATGACTAAAATGGGTAGCTTCAACTTAGCAAAACTTTCATTAATCATCATTGCCATTGCCTTGTTTCTTTGTTCTTCAGGATTTAAAACTTGCCATGCAAGAGGCAAGCACCTGCATTGCCGCCACGGTGGTCGGAGCTTGTTGGAGTTAGTGAATTCTGGTAATATTTGGGTTGATAAGACAATGGCAACCCCTGGTAATAAAAAAGGGCAAACCTTATCCACCTTTAATGTTGTAGACTATGGTGCTAAAGGTGATGGACGTGCTGATGGTACCAAGGTGACTACTTTCCTCATCAGATTTCATATTTATTGCATAAGGACTTAACTTAGGACTCTGCAAAACAAACTGTAACTGAAAACTGTATTCAACAGTCAACAATTGGGTCTATTCATTTTGATTTTCAATTAACCGATTTGATGAATATAAAATTTGATTTATTTTATTTGATTTTCAAAATTCTTACCCTGATGTTTATGAAGCCTAAGGGACATGTTTGCTATTCGTATTATTATACACAATTTGAAACTCGAACTCAATATTTCAATGGTTTGATTATCCCAATATTGTACCATTAGTTAAAAACTTATTGGTTGTTTAGTATCCATATTAATTTAAGTGACTAAAACATTTTTGTGTTTTCTGTTTTTGCTCGATGCCGGCAAGAAAATAGTCATAATCATAGTTATTACTTAATTTAGTTTTTGGCTAATTGTAATGCCCTCTGTGTGTGTGTGTGTATATATATATATATTGTTGTAATATATTCCTATTTGGATGACTTTTCATATTGGTTATTTCCTTTATTACTTGATTTATTTTTTATATTCACTTGTTTTCTGAATTTATTTGTTTTCTATATAGACCAAGGTTTGTGTCTATAAATACTTACATTGTTATTATTTTAGAGACATAATAATATAACAGAAAAATCATACTTCTCGTTATTTTCTATATTTTATTATGATTTTACTTTTATTTATAATACGTTATCAACACGATAGTCTCTATTGATTATTGGAAGTCGGTGGTTTACGACAACCCGACTTGAAAGAATCAAGAATTATAATTTACAAGATTAAATGGTAAGTATATTTAATTCGTAAATTTTGAATTATTTTAATTCTCATAGTTTAATGAAATTGATTAAAGGTTGAATCATTGTACCCTATAATAAATTTTAAAAATTTCAATATACGAAATTATTAAAAAAAAAGTGAGAATAATGTTTTTCATTGCCATTTATTTTTTTCATGGACATTAACATGATTTTAGTGATTTGTTTTGCATAATTACAAATTGATCATTGCTTAATTATATTTTGATCCTTATATTATATATATGATCAATGAATATACCTTATGTAAAGCAATAGTTTGGTTTTCAATTTACTATATGCATATTTTTGTTATGTGCAGTATAATTATTTGAAGACTCATGAAGAGTTATAATGCAATTACTCGCATACAATTTATTTAAAATATATTATTTCTCCAATATGTTCTGAAGAAATTTATTTTTAAAAGATATTCGCTGAAATTGATATTATTTTGAAATTAATAAAGAAATACTCGAGATTCACTTTGTATAAGATAAGTAATATATTTTTTAATGATAATTTGATTTTATTTTGATACAAATATTAGCAAATTCAAAGTTTACTAATAGATACAAATATTAGTAATCTGAAGTTTACTAATTGTTGTACAAATATTAGTAACTTATTGTTTACTAATTATAGAAACATCAGTAAATATAAATTTTATTGATTAAATGATACTAATATCAGTAAACCTGAAGTTTATTAATTATAGTAAAATTAAAAATTAAAACAAATATTAATAAACATAAAGTTTATTAACTGTCATGAATATTAGTAAATACGAAGTTTACTAACTATTTAATATTAACATTAAGAAACTTGATGTTTATCAATTGATATAAATATTGATATAATAAAAATAGTAAACCCGAAGTTTACTAATTAATAATTAATTATTTGGCATGACCGGTTTGACCAGTCTGGATCAATTATAATGCATAAATTATTGAGAATTCATACATATAAATTTATTAAAGAACCAGAAGTTTCTTTTAGTTCAATTTAAGGAATTCTCATAATTTACTTGTTCTCAAGAAATATTACCAAAGTATCATTGGCTATTAAAGGGACTGAATTCCCTTCATTCTAGAATTAATAAAGATAATATACGTGAACCCACTATTCACCATATGAACCACTCAAATGTTTTATAATTTTTGAAAGATGCATCGATAAAATGATCACATGTGCGTTTATTATCAACTCATAACCCGTAGTTTGTGAGATTATTCAAATTAAGTGCACAATTTCCAGAATATGCAATCAAGATATTTTCTTGATAATGCTAGCGATCATATGTCACGGGTAAATGATTGTTATAAGGTCGTTATACATATTCATATTTAAAGGTCTAGCAAAAATATTTATTTAATGCCTCCGAATAATTGCTATATATTTTTATGATAATAATAGTGCCATTTTTATATACGGATATATAATTGATGTAAGCAATACTTACATGCATTATGCTAATAAAGATCATAAAATTTGTCAATTGCAATTTTAGATGAAAATTGCATTTTAATTAATAGCTTTCCTAACATCAGGGAAAGAAAGCAGCTAAAAAAAATAAATACATTATATTTTAGATCCTTATATCGTGAACCCGAAGTTCAAAAGATTAGTTAATTATGATGTCAATGTATTTGTTAGTTTATAGAGATTTAGTAAATCTTATTTGTATTAGCTGCAAATGCTCCAATTCAGAACAATGTCCCAGTAGGACAATTTGCCTTATAGGATAAATTATTCGGTTACAAATAAAAATAAAATTTATAAATTGCACATGACAAATAAATCTATATGGTCATATTATGGAGGCGGGTACTCTTTAAGAGACCTATGACATAACTAATTTTTTAAAAATCCCAGAAGTGGTTCAGGTACCTGAAATTAAATAAGAGATCTCAATATATCATTTGTTATTAAAAAAACCGAAAAGGATAAAGTTGTCAATAACATTTCTGTATAAAAATATTAAAGTTGATATTTTCAACATAGTGAGGATTTTAAAATTAAATCTATTGAAAAATACAGATTTTAATTGCATTCAATATGAATTTTTGAACCTGCAGTTCAAAATATTGAAAGATATGATGCCAAAAGAATAAAATTAATATTCATGCAATAAACAATGAAGTCGTAAAATATGATTTATTTTATGACATTTATTGCAATGGATTGGCATCGATTGTAAAATTGCATATTTTCTTATAATTGATGCAATAAGTTTTTATTATTTGTCAATTTGGTAATATATTATTATGTAACTAATTAATACTATTTGCCTATTTTACAATAAAATTACATATAATTTCTGAAAGATTTATTATGCCTGAAGCATATAAATACTTTTGAAAATTTTTATTTGATACAATTATATGCATTGAATTTTATGTATATAATTTTGAAGTCTTATATTTTACTTATTATCATTATTTATTTATGATTTTAATTACTGAAACTCTTGAAAATTTCAAAATTGAAAGAAATTATATATATCACGATATATTACGAGAAGTAGACATAAATACCTCTCGAAGTGTAGATCCTTGAAGCGAAAGTAGAAATCGAATGTTTCACGTTACCGGCAAAACTTATCACCCACATGTCACGAACTACGGGATGAAAGCATATATCCACGAACTAAAAGCCCCTTAGACAAAGAGAATATGCAAGAAGACAAACCGATAGAGTTTCGGTATCTCTAACTTTCTCCTCCTTCTTGAAATGAAGAAACTAAGCCCTTATATAGGCTCTAATTAAGGAATACTTAATTTCCTTAATAATGATGAATTAAATTGGAAGTTACAATATTAATAAGAAAATAATAAATATGGCAGTTACAAAATTAATATGTAACTGTCCATATTAATACACACATAAATGGTAAATTCCCTAATTAAGGAAAAAACCAATATGGAACTAATTCCATATAAATTATTTCCTGTTCCGATATTATCTCTATTATATCGGGGCTATTTTATCATCTCGTGAGTTATGGGCATATTCCAAATTCCTTCATCTCCCACTCGCACATGACGAAATAATTTTCAGTCATGCTCTCCTATCATACAGGCAGATAGTTCGTGTGACTGGCATACATCGAGAACACCAATGCTATACACCTGTTAGGGATATATAACATCTTGAGAAATAAGATCTTTTCATAATTGTATGCCAAATCCTAGATAGTTTTCTCACATTCGTTGTTTTATCTCATGATCTCATAAAAATAATTTTCGTGTTCACTATTGTGTCTCTACTTATAAAGACTACAATAGGTATACCAGTGAACCACGAAACTACGGAATGTGATCGAAAAATATCTTTCCCTTTTTCTATATACCTTCCATCATAGTCCAACTTGCTTTTCTAGTTAGATTTGCTGGGTTGAAATTTTTTCATAACCCTTTGGAGACTAACTAAGCTAGCCACACTGAACTATACTTCAAGTATATGTTAAGAGTCTTGAGGGTTGGAAAAATTTGGGTCTCACACTAGGGAAAATTTGAGATCATTCACATAAAACTCCCTTCCCTTGGTCAACTCAAGCACACATGGTATGATGCATGTGTTATGGTGTTCTTTTCTTTCCCTTAAAGGAGTGCATATCTTATCATTATTTAACACCATATAGAAGCATAAGGTTACAATGCACCAAAGCATTCAACTTTAGTTCTCCCACTTTAGAACTACTTCTGGCTTTTAAGACAGAACATGATAGTCACGTTTAACTTATCATGAGATTATACTTAATCCAATTTAGATATCAATCCAAAGCATACAACCTCATGTATGTCTTTATTTTGTACCTTAACAAGACTCATCTTGTAATTTCTGTAAGACAGCACTTTTATTTTGAACAGGTTCTCGAAATTCACTTTGTGTTCAAAAATTGCCTCATCTTAGTTTTTGTCAACTCATTATCAAAACTAAGGTAAACACCCATATGAGTGGGCTACTTTTCTGTCCGATATGCTCAATCATATAATAAATAACGGTAAATATTCACATATAAATATTCACACTCATGTATTGCCAAATAATGAACTTTATTATTATTCATAAATTATAATATTAAGGGATCTCATAAACAATACAAATCAAATCCTATGAAAATCCTGAGATCTAATGTGTCTCTCAAAACACATCTCTCAATATAGGTTTTGTTAATAGATCTGCAATCACATCCAGTGACGAAATGTACTGTAAGTTCAGTTCTCCTAGTACAACAATATCTTCAATTTATTGATACTTAATATTGATACGTCCATCAACAACTGACTATCACCATAGACTGTCACTGGTTTCTCTAAGGCAGTTAATCTTAAATAGTTCACAAATTGTTTCAACCAAAACTGCTTCTTATACTGCAGTTGAGAAAGCTACAAATTTTGCTTTCAATGTTGATGGGCTACAAAGATTTGTTCCTTGCTACTCCACTAAATGGCACCCTTGCCAAGCAAGAATATATAACCTGAAGTGAATTTTCACTCATCTACATCACTTTCCCAATCAACATTTGAATATTCTCTCAATTACATATCATTTTATTAAAACATAGAGATAATAAGTTGCAGTACTTATGAGGTATCTAAGTATTCATGTTACTGCTTTTCAATGTGCGTTATCTGGGTTAGACTAATATCTATTTACTATGCCCACAACATAGCATATATCAAGTATGGTATACAAAAATTACGTACATCAGACTACCTATGACACTTGCATACTGAACATTCCTCATATATTCAATCTGCTCATTTGTCTTAGGACACATACTTTTTGCTAAGAAACTGATTCTTCGTAATGGGATTATCAATGGGTTTACAATTTTACATATTAAATCATTCAAGAACTTTATTAATGTATGTCTCTTGAGATAACAACAATAATCTTCTCGAGCAATCCTTTTAAATCTTAACTCCAAGGATATAATCTGCTTGACCCATATCTTTCAGCTCAAAGTTAGATCACAACCAATCTTTGATAATATTTACATACTTTATGTCATTTTCTACTATTAGTATGTCGTCTACATACCAAGTCGAGATGATAAATTTATCTTTACAGCTTTTATGATAAACACAATGGTCTTCATCAATCATGTTGAACTCATTTGACATGATTGTTTCATGAAATTTCAAATACCATTGTCTTGAAGACTACTTTAGGCTATAGATCGATCTCATCAATTGGCAAACCTTATGTTCGTTGCCTTTTTTTAATGAGAAAAGCAGTCTTGACATTCATTTGATGTAGTTCTAGGTCCAAACTAGCTTTCAAGGCTAGAATTAACCTTATCGATGTAAATCTAACAACAGGTGAAAAAGTCTTCTCATAATCAATTCCTTCCTGTTGTGTAAACCCCTTAACAACTAGTCGAGCATTGTATCTTTTGATACTGCCATCAGCTTTTCACTTTATTTTTGAGAACCCACTTATTCTCAATTATTTTGTGTCCTTTAGGTAGATCAATCAGTTCCTAAATATGGTTCGATCTCATGAAAGCCATTACTTCTTCTATTGCCTTAATTCATTTATCTTTTGCTGGGCATTTTTGTGGGATAATTAAAAAAATCATCGACATGGAACACTTTTCCTTTTAGATTTTTTTATAATTTCAATTCTTAATAAACATGTCTCATTTATTCATCATAGTTCAAAATGCTCCCACTGAAATTAAGCTCTACACTTCCACTCAAATAAAGATCCTGAATATCCATACTCCTACTGGAGTTAGGCATGCTCATCCTCCCACTGGAGAATGGATCTCGAGCATCCAGACCATTGAGAAGAGAGTCTTAACCTTCTTCTGCAATTTTTCTCCCACTCGAATGGAGAGATCCAGTTAGTTCATCTGTTTGAGTTTCATAAAAGTAAAGTCTCAACTTACTTCACCTAACTTAGAAAACTCATTTTCCAAAAAATATGAAGTCTCGTGATTCAGATTTTGTTACTGAGTCATTTGCTTGTTCACCCATAAACACGTATCCGTTTGATACATCAGAATATCGCACAAAGATATGCTTTTTAACCTCATGGTCCATATTTACCAAATTTATTTGAGGTATTATGGACATAAGCAACACAATCCTAAGGTCATCAATGTCTCAGGTTGAATTACCAACCAATCCATAACTCATAATAAGTGAAAGCAACAAACTTGGAGGGCACATAGTTTAAAATACCATTTTATTATGGAGTTCGAGGAATAGATTACCGATGTCCACTCTCTTTTTCATCACATAAAGCTTTAAATTCATCAAAAAGATATCCTCGACCACTGTCAGTTCTTAAAGCTTTAATTTTCTTATCTAATTGATTCTCAACAATATTTATAAAAGTTTTAAAGCAACTAAATGCTTCAGACTTGAGAGAAATCAAATGGAAATGACTATACCTAATATAGTCATCTATATTAGTGATGAATAATAATAGGCCCCATGCCTTGCCTTAACATTCATTAAATCACAGACATCTGAATGGATAAATTGCAATGGAGTTTTGGTTCTAGTTCCCTTCTTCTGAACGATTTCCTCACTAGTTTTCTTTTCGGGCAATGCTCATAGGTAGGTAATTCAAGCTTATTCAAATCACCGATCAATCCTACTTTGGCTAACTGACTCATTCAGTTTTGGCCAATGTGGTATTATCTAGCATACCATAATTTCACATTATTCTCATAACAATGTGAAATAGAAGAAGAAATTAACGAAAAACAAGTAGTATTTTAATAATCAGGATCAATATCCATAATAATGAAAATGTTCAAAACAAAACCAGACCCACCTTAAGCATCATCTAAACATAAGCGTACGTTGTTATCCTTAAAATATAAATGAAACCTAGTTTCATTAAAGCAAAAATAAAAACTAACTAGATAAAAGAATCTTGATCCTTTTTGTCGCAAGGTCCATTACTTTTGGATCTATCACCCACAAAGGATGAAATTTAGTAAAAAGACTTGACTAGATACACAAATATCACTCACTCATGAGTCAAGATAGTGTACCTATTGGGACACATTAAAGTCTCTTACACAGTGATCCTTTTATTTGCAGTTGAAGAAATATTTCACTATTAAAATATTTATCCTTTTATTACCTTTGGACCTTATGTGATTCTATTTTATCTTTTGCCTTTTTAAACTCTCGAGCCTTTCCTTTTCCCTTACCACTAAAACTTCTATTCTTGTTCTGGTTAAAACTTATTCTACTAGAACAGAACTGTGTTATGTGCACTATGACATTGATCTTAATCACTGCCATACAGTCCTTTTCAAGCTCAAAATGATAAGTGACATTCCTAAATGTCTTAATCTTATCCATATGAGTTAGTTGCATCTTCATATGCTCCCAACATTAGGGTAAAGAATGGATAATAACTTGGACCTATTGCTTATTGATCATTTTATGATAAAATTCACTAAGCTCACATATCATTATATCCATCTCTTAGATGTTTCCGCATTATATGATCAGACTCTTTTGATTAGTATCAAAATTTGATCACTAATGATCGAAACTGAGTTAGAAACGTATCCCCGAATTTTTCTGCAAAGCGATCCACAGATCCATTGCATTTTGACACTTGCGAAATTTGCTTAGCAATATCATCATCCATTTGCACTTAGCAATATGATACGAGCAGTGGAACATCTCTTTTCCACGCCATATAGGCATCTCGGTCCTACTTATTCTAGACTATGGTGCCATGCTTAGAATCCATCATAATCAAACATAAGGTTTCTAAAACCTCTTGCTCTTCAAGCACATATTGGATGTACATATTTCATTTAGATCCTCTGATCACTAATAGAGTAATTGTTGCACAATATTAAGGAGATCAAGCAATACATACTATTTACCATGCATCTAAAAAATTAACCTAATAAAGCTGTCTATTAGGCTCAAATTCGAAAAGATTACTTAAAAGTTTCCAATTACCCTCTAAGTCCTAATGTCCAACCTTACCGGTTAAAATTTCATGCATAGCAAATGTCGATTGTTGGACAATAAGTTCTTAAACTTAATTCAGGATATTATATATAAGATAATCTAAGTCTTAACTCAATTATCATGCAATCATTTTACATATAAAATATTGCTAAGCAATTAACAATAAAATAAACACATTCATAACAAATGTTAAATGCCAATATAATATCCAAAAGATAAATAAACTCATTTATTTAATCAATCATTAAATATCCAACAATCTCAAAAAGAGGAAACATTTAAAATAAGATAAAAACACACTTCTCTTTATTCTGGTAATAGGAAACATAAATCCTAACCATAAATCCGTTAACCATTAAAAACTTGACACTCATGTCAATAACTTAGGGAACCTAGAATGTGACAAAACTAGTCTCGTCACTGGAAATGATTTCTTGACCCTTTCGAACAAATTGAGAGGTATGCCATAAAATCGATGATGAAGCCATGGATGATACACACAACGTCCGCTTATGAGCACCATCCCAGATTTAATGTTACTTCTCAACACTCCTCTTTTGGTTACAAATACAAAAATTGGATAATGGTTTTCTTATAAATTCCATTTTCCTTGATCCAGGCATCAACCAACCAGTTTTTCATATCTGGATGGCATTTAAAAGAGTCTTTCATCACCTTAAACAAGGTCCTATCAACACCTCCTCGGTCCAGGCCATCAGCCCAAATGCACTCTTGTATCTTTTCATGCATACACAGAATATAATGCACTATTGCATCAATGTCATCAGCTCGAACCTTCTTATGCATCCTCATTTTACAAACCATTTGCACTTTTGCTTCGATTTCTACAATTCCTTGAGAAATTTGTGGACATCTAGAAGTCTTTAAGTTATTAAATTCATTCATTTGTTATAGCTATTATATGATTTTGTTGTGTACATATCATTAAATTATTTTTATTACATTTGTTTCATTCCTTCAAATTAATGAAGCAATATAGAACTATGGCTATAAAAATTATATGTTCAAGAAATGATAATTATTACCATTGTATGATTAATTTTCACCACCAGAAGTGGTTGGTAATTAAGAGAAAGAATAAGAATGGTTAAGAAAACCATTTGAGAAAACATAACTTATGTATGATATAGTATAAAATTACATTGGTCATGTACCCGTTGTACGCATGACTATATTATTAGATTTTATAAAATTTTTCATCTTAAATAAATGAAAGATGTGTAGATGAATTTATACGTGCTTATGTACAAACATATAATTTTATAAAATAAGTTTTATTTATTATTTTTCAGTTCATGCATCATATATCCAAAAGATATATGGTAGGCATATTCAGAAGATATGTGACTCATTTTTATAAAAAAAAATCTTCATAATATTACGTATCGAAATTCTGCATTCACAAATTTAAAGTTGTGTACCAATATTTTTATAAAAGAAAGAAAAATACACGTTGTACATTTTTTTCCTTAACTAAGGTTTTTTTTCCATTGAATTTTCCTGTTAAGGTTTTTAATGAGGCAACTTATAATGTGTATTAAAAATATTGTGTACTCCTTTTTTCTTTACTGAATTTTGATCCCACATGATTTTTTCCAGTAGAATTTTAATGAGGCACAGTATATATTAATGAACATTCAAGGGGAAGTGTGTACTATAAATTCCATGATTGTAAATGTCTATAACTCTTTAAAATTGATAGCATGACTTATCAAATGGAAAAGGCAGACATTATTGTCCATGCATGATATTTTGTAATATTGTTAATGAATTTAAAGTCCCCCAGAAGCGTGACGATATTTTAATGAAAAAAAATATTAATTTTTGAAAGAAAATCTTGATATGGATAAGTCTTATCCACTGAGCATTCCAATGGTTGTTCGCTCTCTTGATATCAAGAAAGATCTTTTTCATCTATAAGAAGATAACGAGGAGATTTTTGGTCCTAAAATACCATATTTTAGTGTAATGGATGCACTTTTATATCTTGCAAATAGCATTAGATCAGATATAGCTTTTACAGTTAATTTGCTAGCAAGATTTAGTTCAGCACCAACTCGAAGGCACTGAAATGGAGTAAAACATATTATCTTCGTGCCACTTTTGACATGAATTTATTTTTTTTCAAAAAGAGTAAATTCAGAATTGGCAAGTATGCTGATACTAGATATTTATCAAATCCTAATAAAACTTGGTCACAAACAGAAATATTAGCCATTCATGAAACAAGTCATGAATGTGTGTGGTTGAGAATCATAACTCAACATATTGAGGGAACAAGTGGGTTCGTGGTGGAGAAAAAGTCAACAAAATTGTATAAGGATAATAAATATGTATCTCATAACTCAAAGGTGGCTACATCAAAAGAGATAGAACCAAATGTATCTCACCAAAATTCTTCTATACTCATGAACTTATAAAAGAAGGGCAAATCGATATTTGCAAAGTTCATTCAAGTGATAATCCAGCAGATTTGTTCACAAAAGGCCATACCAAGTTCAATTTTCAAGAAGCATGTGCACAATATTGGAATACGTCAATTAAAGAATTTAGAGTGATTCATTATATTGTTGAGGAAAAATACATATGAATATTGTACTTTTTTTCCTTTGCTAAGTTTTTATCTCACTGGATTTTTCTTAACAAGATTTTAACGAGGCATGTTCATAATGTATAATCATCCAAGAGGAAGTATTGTGATATATTCCTATTTGGATGACTTTCCATATTGGTTATTTCCTTTATTACTTGATTTATTTCCTATATTTACTTGTTTCTTGAATTTATTTATTTTCTATATAGACCAAGATTTGTGTCTATAAATACTTACATTCTCATTGATTTAAAGACATAATAATATAACAGAGAAATCACATTTTTCGTTATATTTTATATTTTGTTTTGAGTTTATATATATATATATATATATATATATATATATATATATATATATATATTCAATTTTTATCATCATATCATATATCAAATGGTATTATTAGTTAATTTGGCGATTCAAAAGTAGAAAGCACAAATATATGGAGCAACCATATGACTTTTTTATCCTAATTTTTAGGAAAAATACATATGGGCCCCTGAATTTTTCAATTTTTTTTATATTGAGTTCTTGAATTAAAATTTTTATGTATTGGGTTCTTAAATTTTGATTTTAAATTTGATTAAAAGCCTGCCTTTTTTGTAAATTTTTGAAATTTTTTTTGAAATAAAATGGACCAATTTATTAAAGCAACTCTAAATACAAAGAGGAGGAGAAAAATAACTTACTCCTGAAGAAACAACAGCGGTTCTAGCTAAAATATGAGCAAGATCATTACCTGATCTTCTAACAAAATAAAATGAACAATCATCAAACTCAGAACTAGCAGCTAAACAATTCTTGACAATACAACCAAAAGGCGATAAAGAAGCATAAGGTTTAGTTAAAGCTTGAAAGAGAATGAGATTATCCGTTTCCATATGCAGGTTTTTTATCCTGATTGACTTCATCCATCCCAAGGCTTCTTTCATGGACATGGCTTCAGCTAACAGCGGATCAAGGGGACACATAATGGATCTATGACCAGCAGCCACAAATCTACTCTGAGAGTCTCTACAAATCCAGCCAAATCCAACTCGATATTCATCCACAAAAATGGCAGCATCATAATTGCACTTGATGTAATTAATTGGGGGAGGAGACCAAACATCCAACACAATAGAGTCCATTGAGGAAGAAAACGAGAAATCCTTTTGGTTAACTACCAGCCATTGATTTAAATTGACCCTAGCCAGTCGAAGCACTGCCCCATTGCTCATTCGCTGATGCTACCAAACATAGTTATTTCTCCTAAACCAGATAGCCCAAACTATAAAGAGAGCAAGGTAAAGTTCATCACGCTGCAAAGAAGAAATCCAAGTAGATAAAATCTCAGGTACTGAATTATTGTCATCAAAGCAAATACCAAGAGAGCTTTCATTCCAAATGCTTTTTGCAAAAGAGCACCCGAAGAAAGCATGATGGATGGTTTCAGCATGAAGAGGAGAACAAAAAGGGCAGACTAAATAATCAAGAGCCCGTCTTTGAAAGAGATTGTATCTAGTAGGCAGAACTCAAATCACACATTTCCATAAGAAAATGTGAATTTTAGATGGAATAGGCAGATTCTAAAGTGATTGCCAAGGGAAAGAAAACTGAACAATAGACTGAGTTAATCCATGAATCAAACGGGTAGCACTTTTAACCGAATAAATACCACTATTTTCATAGGGCCAGAATAATGAGTCAGTAGAGGAGAGTCTGTGTAGCGGAATTCGAAGAATCTGATCCACATCTCTACTATTGAAATGAGCCTGAATAACATCAGCATCCCAACCACTACCTTCACTTGATAAAAGAAAGGACACCTTGACATCAGCAAGACCAGACGGAGGAGGTGAAGTGATCTTCGGATTCAAATTATCAAGAAGCCAAGAATCTTTATAAACACTTATAGAGGATCCATTCCTAACACACCATCTGCTATTGTTGCACACCAAATCTTTAGCAGGCATGATACTTCTCTAAACATAGCTAGGGCGCCTACCAACTTGAGTTGAGCTAAATCACAGTGTGAAAAATATTTAGCTTTCAAAACTCTGGCAATAAGAGATTCACTTCTAGAAAGAAGACGCCAGATTTGTTTGCCCAAAAGTGCTAAATTGAACTCATGTATATTACGAAAACCAAGCCCTCCCAATTTTTTAGGGGCACAAAGAGATTCCCATTTAATCCAGTTAATGCCACCAGCACTATTTCTGTTGGATTGCCACCAAAATCGTTTAATCATCCGATGAATCGAATCACAAATACCATTGGGAATAAGGAACAAACTCATGATATATGTCGAAATAGCTTGAAGGACTGATTTGATTAAAGTTTCCTTTCCCCCTCCAGAAAGAAACTTATTTCTCCAACTATTAATCCTCTTCCATATACGATCTTTGATGAAGTTAAAGACTTGACTTTTATTTATACCCACAGTCATAGGCATGTCCAAATAAGAATGAACATGATGAGAAGCCGAAATACCCAAGAGATCACAAAAGAGTTGGCACATGAACGGGTCCAAATTTTTACTAAAACCCAAAGAAGATTTATGAAAGTTTATCGTTTGTCCAGAAGCTTTCTCATAAAGATGCAAGAACTCTTTAACAGCAACTGCTTCACAAAGATTAGCTCTAAAGAACAAAAAAGTGTCATCAGCAAACAATAGATTACTAATAGTAGGAGCCCTTCGAGCAATTTTGCAGCCATGAATACTACCATTTCGCTCAAGCTTGGCTAAAGCAGCAGATAAACCTTGCGAATAAATAATAAATGAGTAAGGAGAAATTGGATCCCCTTGCCTAAGACCTCTTTCAGGAACAATCGGACCCATTGAGTAACCACTTGTACAAACATGATAAGAGGCAGATGACACACATAGCATAATAAGCTTGATCCATTTTTCATGGAAACCCATCCTGCACATAATAGCTCTCAAATAGGACCATTCCATTCGATCATATGCTTTAGCCATATCAAGTTTAAGTGCAATAGTGCCACTGGTACTCTTAGACTGACTATGCAAATAATGCCCAACCTCGAAAGCTAAAAGAACATTGTCCGTGATTAATCGTCCAGGGATAAAAGCACTTTGGTGTTCTAAGATCACATCATCCAGTAAGAACTTCATGCGATTAGCAAGCATTTTAGCCATAATTTTATAAACAACATTACATAAAGCAATGGGTCTATACTCAGTGATATATTTAGGCAATTTAGACTTTGGAATTAAGACAATGATAGTATCATTCAATGCTGTAGGCATCTCACCAGAATTAAGCACATTCAAAATGAAATCAGAAACTTCAGAACCAATTAAATCCCATTGGGATTGAAAAAAACTTGGGTTGAATCCATTCGGGCCAGGAGCTTTGTCGGGGTGCATAGAGAACAAAGCTGCCTTCACCTCTCCCACTTCAAAAGGTCGGATAAGCTCTTCATTATGTGTTGAAGAGATACATGGCATAACATCTTCTAGTTGGCTCATGAAGTCACCTTTATCAGATTTAAATATGTGCTCGAAATACTGCCTGATGTGATCTTGAAGGCCTACATTCCATTGTAAAGAAATTCCCTCCGAAGTGGACAGCGTAGAGATCGAATTTTTCTTCCTTCGACTTGAAGCAAAAGCGTGGCAGAATTTAGTATTCAAGTCACCCTCCTTAATCCACTGAATCTTTGAAAATTTTTAATTTTGCTCCAATTCATTTTCTTTGTTTTCCATAACTTTTTTTCTTTTAAAAATACATCTAAAATCTATAAAATAACTTCAAAATTTTCTATCCAAGATTCTGATACCAATTAAAAAGAGCATGCTCTATACTAAGAATTTTAACTCATGTGGACAGAGTTATAAAGCTACTCAAATATTTTTAAAAATTATTTTGAAATTTAAATTCTAAGGTTTCTGATTTTTTTTTTATTTTTTATATTCATTAAAATATTGAAAACTCGCAACAAAATCCACCAGCTCTATCTTCCTTTAGAGCCAATTACTTTAAACAATTTGAAGAGCTTTCCACATAAATTTTGAAATTTTTTTAAAAGTTTTGGATAAAAAATTAATTAATAAGATTCACAACAGTATTTAAAAATCTATTATTGGATTTTTATTTATTCCGTGATCTAGATGCAAATAATCCAGAAAATTGATAATAACTAGACTTAAAAATTATTTTGTATTAACAATTTATCTAAAAAGCTGAACAAAACTAGAGTTCTTATATATTCTCAGCAATCACAAAGCGATTTTATAAGTTTTGTACTTATTTTGAAAAGAAAAATAAGCTTAGAAAAGAAATAGAATTGAGATAAAATTAAAAATTTTAAAAATTAAGAAAAAGCTTATAAAAATTTTAATTCAAGGATGCAATGTAAAAAGATCGTATAGTTGACAACCGCATAAAGTGTTTCCATAATTTTTAATGGTACAAAATGCTATAATAGCATATCTTGGATGCTCTATCCGCAGTACTTCACAATCCAAAAGTTAATTCATATGGGGAAAAAATTTGTGAATAGAATTGGGTGCGAACGTCAGCAGCAGACACTGACCGTAAAGGCAAATAGGGAAACGAGGAATATTTTGCAACCATATCACAATTACATTAAAATAAGAAAATCACAGTTGCAGAAATTCTTCTCTTCATTTTTCCTTTTATTTAAACCGTCGGATTGCGTACAATCTCGTAAACCAAGGCTGCGGTTATTATTAACTTTTAATTTTACAATAATGGTTCAATCGGGCTCCACTTTCCTTGTCCACTCAATTTCTTTTTCAGGTCCCAATTGTGCAGCCAACATTGTATTTCAGGTAAATTTCCCAACTTCTCATCTTCCTAGAAAGCTTGCATTTATTCAAAAAATAATTTAATATATTGTGGAATGCAGTTGGATCGGACTATGATAGCACCTACAAGTTCTGCAGCTTGGGGAAAAGGGCTTTTACTGTGGATTGAATTCACAAAACTTGAAGGAATTACAATCACCGGCAAAGGAGTTATTGACGGCCAAGGTTCAGTCTGGTGGAATATCCAATCCACATCCAGTCCAGACTCACAAGTATAAAGATTCAATAGACGAGGAAAAATAAATTTTGGGTAACTCAGCTTTAAAATTTCTTTACATTAAATTTTAATATTTTAAAAAATAACATGTTACTACCTATATTTTTCAAATTACTCACAATTAAATATAATTTAAACAGACAAATCGAAAAGTAAACTCGGTAGTCTCGCATGAAATCAAATTAAAATAACTATAAAATTTATTGAAATATAAAAAATTTATACTGATTTAAGACATGTAAAAGGTGACGAATTTGCTTTTTTTTTTTAAAAAAAAAATTTATGTTTTGGTAGGTATTACAGTCATTTTATGTTGAGCTTATGAGCGAATATTTTAATAGAATTAGTTTGTCCAAATTGAACATAATATAACTGTCAAAAAATATAAGAACTTAACGTCAAGCACGTGGATAAAATGTTGAGAAAAGTAAAAGGGCAAGAGGGGATGTATTTTTCCTTCAATAAATTCACTTCTCTTCTCACAAAACATCCTATACTACAAAGCTTAATCCTTCTATCATCCCTTGACCAGGAAATCGCTGAGCTCGATGCAGGAATGCCAAGCACCAAGCCAACAGTAAACCTGCTTTCTCAAATAGCCTCTTTTGATATCTTACTATCATGTATTCATGTGAAGATTTTGTTCATGATATTACCCTATCTGTGCAGGCTTTAAGGTTCTACGGAAGTACTGGTGTTACTGTCACCGGCATTACAATTCAAAACAGCCCTCAAACCCACATCAAATTTGATGGCTGCACAACTGTTCAGGTTTCTGAATTCAAAGCGGCATCGCCTGAGAACAGTCCAAACACAGACGGAATTCACCTGCAGAACTCCAAAGATGTGCTTATTTCCAGCAGTGATATTTCTTGTGGTAATTCCAGATTTTAAATTAGTGAATGCCCCTGTTAATCCGCGATAAATAACCCCATCACAAAAGCAAAACTAAAGGGAAAATAAAAAAGAATATCATAAGGGAGTAGTGCTTATCCATTCTCACCTCAAAAAAAAAAATAATAATAATAATTAAAAAAAAAGATCATACCTAGACAAGTGTATTTATGATAAAAGAAAAAGGTAAACTGTTGCTAGCAGGTTACACGCTCATTACAGATACTAGCAGCTACATGCAAGTTCTTGTATTTCTTTCCTCAACAGCTTGCGAAGCAAATCTAGTGCAACTACCACCTTACATGATATGTGATGTGTCTAACCTGAGCTTCTGCTCAACAAATTCCAGGGCATAATATTTGCAGCATCAGCCAAGCTTTCAGCTGTTCTGCAAATACAACATTGAAATAATTGTTAATGGAAAAAGAAAAGCCTCTAGAAGATTGGGTCAAGAGAAATCAAACAAAAAAGAACCCATTGACTTGTGTACTTGTTGCATTTGAAGGAGCCCATGCCTGCAGTTATGATTTGCCAAAACCAGCAGCAACCTTTTTCCTTTTGCGTGTCTCAACCCTTTCGGGGCTTGGGCTTCCAGTCTTATCTTCATATTTCTTTTCTAAGGCCTATCAACATTATAGCAGCATTGAGCAAAGTTTTATGCCAATTGATTGAAGGGACCGATAATAATCAAGCAACAGATGGCATTCATTCAGCGTAAAGGTATTTCGTAGATGCCAAAACATAATATACCGCAATTTGATTTTGTGCAATATTGGAATAGAAATAAGGCCATTTCTACATGCATTTCAATTTTTTTTTAAAAGAAGAAATACCCAGCTGCTGCAATTGCCATTTATCTCTCCATCAACTGGGACAATCGAATGGGTGAAGAGAGTTTGCCTTGATCAAGCTGTGAGTTGCAGCTCCCCACTTATACTAAAGGGACTGCATGCAAGTACACTTGCCAATGGAAGGACTAGAAACCACCATAATGGCAGTTAAAATCTTTTCCCCTCATGTTATCAACATGCAACAACAACATAGCATTAAATGATCCCAAGAGCTTCAGGAGAATTTTTATTCCATTCTTTTATATAATTTCATATTCTATGGTTAAAAGTCGTAATATAGCCTAATGCTTAGATATTTGAGATGTTCCCTAAATGGAGAGAGAGAATGCCTAATGCTTGATTCATCATATATAATCTGATGGCAAATTACATGTTTTGGCCCATAGCACTTGCTAGTTTCCATCATTCTATAGCTACCACTAGGAGGCATGTCTAATGGAGCTGTATAACAATGCACAGTGAATATATCTAATGGCAAAGAAAACAGGCCACTTTTCTTATTGGACTGGAAGGTATGACCGGTTGCACATTTTCACTCACCTGTAGCTGTGCAGAAATACTATCAAGAACTTCTTCAGTCATTCTATCAAAGAACAAAATTCCCTGCAAAATCATGAGCTACCTCAGCACAGATACTAATACTAGCCATGAACAAACCTTAAATTATCCATAGAAAAGAATATAAATGACCACAAGCTTAGTTTTGTTATAGAACAAGCTTAGCTTTGTTATACACTACATAGACAATATTGGTAGTTTGGTGCATTAATAATAGATGATGACTAGATGAAGCACCATGGCAGAGCCCTGGGCTAAATGACCACATTTCTTTATGCCAGACACGATAACTGGTCTTCACGAAACTTGAAGCAGTGGTGTGGTATACTGGAAGTAGGATCCAGAAAATTATGGAAAAGGGTAAGAACTACACATATGGAAGTTACAAGTACGAAAAATTTACTTTTGGAAGTATTGCTATGAAGTTAATTCCAGAAAAAGTATTCTCTACTGGATCGAAAGAAACCATATCCTGCATTTATGCCTAAATCTCATAGAATTCTAACCTCTAATTAAGCAATCTATCGGTCTCTTCACTTTAGAAGCCATAATACATTTATCTTATTGCATCCCCATCATTCAACACTCCGGTAATCATCATTCCTCAATATAAAAACAAATAATAAGAAAAAAAAGTTGCTACTTATGAAACTTGCAAGGTAAAAATTTTGTATATCTGATCTTTCTTCATGAAATAAGATTTAGAGAGATGACAGCACCTGCAAATGGTCAAATTCATGCTGGAAAATACGCGCAGGAAGACCTGACAAATTGACAGTAAACCTTGCACCATTAATGTCCCTTGCATCAATCTTTATGGTTTCTGGTCTCTGCATACATGAGATACAAGACATTCTTTATTCATTTTATGACAATAATATAGAAAAAAAATGACCAATTGAGTTGAAGCAGCAATCATTCAGGAGATCCAAGAACGTCTTGGCTTTCAAATTGTTTAAAGAATCATAAAACCAGATGACTTCAGCAAAAGGAGAAAATTAGAAAGCGGAATATATAAAGAAATGGGCAAAATCAGTTAAAAAAAGTCATAATATCCTCCTCAACTTATACCAAAATGAACTAAGAACTATAATATTAAAGAGCTGGTTTGCATTTGTCTGATTTTCGAATTCCAAGAAAAGACTATAATTTCAGAATATGCTATTCCAGCTTTACCTGGATTGGTTTTGTTTGAGGTCCCACATTTTAGTTTTATTTCAAACAGATCAAATTTTTTTTCAACAAACGATAAAATTTTAAATGAAAAAAAAAATCACTGAAAATGAGAGGGTTTGTACTTGCATTAAAAACTAAGCATTGTCTTTACAATCAAAGGGTTAGAATTGAGAATATCCATGCTAAAGTCTAGCTTGCCTCAATATACATGAGATGCAAAATGAAACTTTAATGAGGCTTCAGTTTAGATCCTCTATTAAAGATAAGTCTAACTTCTCCAACCTATTTTTCAAATGAACTCAAGTTGACTTTTCTGCATGTAGTAAGTTTTCATACTTAGGAATTGCTCAAAATATATACATAAGCTTTTTTTGAGATTCATTTAACAGTTTAATTTATCATTCAATTCAGAAAATAAATCATAAATATAATTACTGTTGTTACTTTTGCTGTCAAATATTCTGATTATTTTTCTTTTTTTTTTCATTTGTCTTCACGGCACATTAATAATAATAAAAAAAAAGAATGGACGATCAAGTTGGCCATTCTCTGATGAATTCTTACTACTTCAAATAATTAAACTTGAGAAGAAAAAGTTCAAGGAAAACATACCGCCACATCAGCATAAATCCCAGGAAAAGAAAGGCACCCTTCATTAAAAAGCACCGTTTTCTTTGAATATTTGTTGATTCTTGGATTAATGAGAACAATTTCATCGCCCTCGCCACACTCACCAACTGGATTAAACACCATGAGTTGAACATTGATTCCTACTTGAGGTGCTGAGAGCCCTATACCATCTGTTCTGTTAAACAGGAAGCCAACAAGTATTTTTCACAACCTGTAAGTAGCACAGGTATTTATAGCATCTAAATATGAACTGATTCTGATTAGAGATATACTGAATTAGCAAATTGCATAAATGTGTAGTTTCATGGAATAGACATGAACTCTATAATCATCAATGGATATAAATGATACAAAAAATTATGAATACTAAAAAAAGAAAAGAAAAAAAAAATAAGCAGAACAAAAAGGATGAAACATAACATATAAAACATAGCATATTGTTATAATCCCTCTTCCCATTTTAAGTGTCTATTTATAAAATTTGAATAAGTATTATTTATTCTTTTTACATTTTACCCTCTTTTTGTAGCTATTCTGCATTTATATCTCTCTTCTCACATTTCTCCATCTTAATTATTAGAGGATTACAAATTATTTACTCCCTTGTGCCTTCTCTGTTACCTTCTCCATTTAAATGATAACACGTGCCATTCCAAGAATTTTTGTGACAAGAAATTCAAATATTTCAATTCGTTTTGTCACATGTCGTCAAAATAATGGAAAGGATAAAAGAAAAGATATAGATGAGAATGTATTTAGCAAATTGAAAGAACCTTATATGGCTTTCTCTAAATATAAATGATGTATTAGGCAAAAACCTTAATCAAAATGGGCCAGTGACGGTAATTTAGAATTGGAAATAACTTACTTATACATAATGTCGAACATCTCAGTAACAAGCTTCTTCAAATTATCATCAAATGACTCAAGTCGCTTGTTTTTCGCCCTCAATATAGGGTCCGGATACTCAACAATTTCGAGAGGCGATTCAAAATGAAGATCAGCACCTATTAAAATTCGAGCACCAAAAACAAAAATTAGAACTTTAACCAGCACTAGCAGTACACTTATACAAAATTAAAGAAGAAAAAAAAGACCAATGGACAATTAATTTAGACTTCGACTATTATAAAGCTGCCTACCAGTAGCAATTTCGACTTCTTTGAATGAGAAACCTCGCTTAGCCTGAGCATGAACCGCCACTGAAGGAGGTTTGGGAGAGACAAAGAACCGGGGTGTTGAGGATAATTGATTGAACCGGAGATAGGTAATGGATAAGCCGGTTTGTCGGAGGCCAAAAGGGAAGAGAAGAGCTCGTGATGATAGAAAGGATGGGTTAAGTGAAGCCGCAAGAGCTGCCATGGCCGCAAGAGCCAAGTTTGCAAGCTGAAACTGATGGACGGTGACGAGAATTCAGAATTGAAAAAGGAGAAAAAAAAATAAAAATATATAAAAAAAAGAGGGAAAATGCGCGTTCTATTTGTTTCACACACCCCTTCTGTTTCGACCCAAAAAATTAATAATATTATTTATTAATAAAAAGAGTCCATTTGTCCAATATTATTAGAGATGCCCATTCACAGCTTTTTATCATGGAATTTAAACATAAATGTCACAGAAAAAAAATTCATGTTTTCACTTTTCTTTTTTAACTTTCTTAAATATTATTTTTAAATTTTTTATTGCAATTATTTAAATTCTTTTTTAAAAAATGCTCCACCTCCTACTTATCAATTCCAATTTATATCAACTTCAATTTAAAAGTTTATATATTCTCAAATATATTTGATTCTCTCAATTTCTTTTCTGTTATTCAATTTGCCTTTAGATCTATTTTTGCAATTTTATAATGCTATCGCTTTCTTTAATTTCTTAAATTCATAAATTGCATATCGTAAGTTCAAGATCTAAATCCATCTATGATTTTCCGTTCATTTAACTTTGTAATTTCTTATCAGGTTTTGTTTTTATTTTTTCTCCAATCCATTCTTTTATCATTGATTTCTAATAATTACAAATATGAAATCTTCTTGTAGTTATTTCTAATTGATATTTGATTTTGTGAATAATTATTATTTGTGTAGCTGTATTCTATTGAAGCCGTTTAGGTTTCTAATCTTCATTGAAAACTTATTGCACACCACTTGGTTGATGAAATGTTTGTGTGAAACAAGATGCGTCCTACTTCAATACAATGTTTACATAAGATGTATATAGGGTATACAATGTATACATTTAAGGTATACAGTGTAGACAGCGTTTACATAAGGTGTATACAAGGTATACATATGTATACATATAAGGTATATGGTGTATACATGCACAATATAGTTACACATATAGGGTGTACAATGTTTACATAAGGTGTATATAGGTTATACAATGTATACATATAAGGTATACAATATATACATGCACACTATACAATATATACATATAGGGTATACGATGTTTACATAAGGTGTATACATGGTATACAATGTCTATATATATAAGGTATACAATGTATATAGTGTATAATGCACAGTATAAAATGTATACACAAAAGGTATACACTATATGCATATATCATATACAGCGTATACACAAAGGGTATACATGTATGCATATATTATGATAAGTACGAATTATACTATATTATAAGTGTGTTTCAATGTATTTAAATTGGTAATTTAGTGTTAATTTATTTAATTTTATGTTAATATCTTAAATTCTGTTTTTGTGAATTAAATTGTAATTTTTGGTATTTTTAGGGACTTAATTGAAAAAAGAAGAAAATTTCATGGCAAAAAGGGAAATTGTTTGACTTAAAAATTTTTGAAGAGTTAAAATCACATAGTCCGGAAGCCAGCCACTCGGTGGAGTGAATTCTCACTATACAGAGTGAGGCATGAGAAGCAGGGTATCAGTGAAGCCTCACTATGTGGAGTGAATTTTCACTCTACAGAGTGGAAAACTTGTTGAAAAATTGAATTACAACTTTACTTCCTATTTTATTAAAACTCAATTCCCCTCTCATTTAGAAAGTTTGAAGACATTAAAATTTTTTTCTTTGGAGGCTATATAAGAAGACCTAAGCATCAGAACCAGGGGGGATGACAATTACGAATTTTATTTAGTTTTTAACCTAGTTTTCTTTAGTTAATTTTGTATAGTAGTTTAGCTTAATTTTTCTATTTTTATTAGTTTGCAATCCTTGTAAAGACTCAAGCTTTCTACTGGTGTGCGGATAAGTTATCAAGAACAAGTTTGAAGCTTTATAAGTATTGTATCTTTTTAATTTATTTTTCTTTCGTTTGAGTCATGTTTGGTAAGTAGTTTATTTTTTATTTTTTGCGAAAGGATTCTTGACCCCTCATACTTTTATTGTAATAACTTAGTTTGAGCTTTAATTCAATGCATGTTTGATTATTTCTTAGTTTATATGCAAATTCTTATCTCTGATAGTATTGAGATTGATTATTAACTTATTTGATTAATAGTTGATGATTAATTTAAGTATGATATATGATATGCTTGTTCTTGGGTTAAAGCATTGGTATTGATGTATGATTATTTTCTAAGTTTGAGATAATTATGTGTTTGTGAGAATTGATTAAAACTAAGAAAAGTTGAATTAAGAATAGATTGAAGTTAAGTTTGCTTGAAAAATAGTTTAATGGATGTCTAGGAGTTTAAAATTAGATTTTTATGCTAGGTGTTGAATTATTCCTAATAAGAATGTTTAATGATTAGAATAATATTCTTGACTAAGATATCTGTCTTTATTACTAGTGTTTTCATAATTGCTTGTGTTACTTTTGATTTGAGTCATTGTAATGAAAATTAAGGTGGATAGTCCCTTTAACAGAAGTACTTTAATTATTGCTCTGTGTTTAATTTATGTTAGTCTAGTTTTAGTTTTTTTTTTGTTTTGCTTTATTGTCCATTTAGTTTATTTCTTGCCTTCAATTCAAAAACTTAGGAAATAATCTCAGATGCATTCAACTCAATTATAGACATTCTACTTAGCAATCATGTTACTTTGGGTACGATATTCAGGATCTTAATCTTATTTACCTATATTACTAGCCAATCTAGTACACTTGTTAGATATCAGTCATGTTATATGCACAATATACAATATATAAACAAAGGGTATACAGTTCTTGTGAATCTAATATGAGAGTTATTCTGAGTATATTTGTGTAACACATTATGTAAGGACCCAAAATAGGCCCTAGTAGAATTCAAGGGCAATTACATATTATTAAAGTCTAATTAAGCATTATTTGATGAATTATTAAGAGTTAAGATATTAATTGAGGTAAAAATATTTTTAAGTTATCAATAATTATATGATAAATGTGTAAAATATATGGTATAAATTTTATAAAGCCATAATTAAATTATTACGTTGGTATAATAATAATTAAGGTTGTAATTGAAGTATCAAGTATTAGTTTAGGGGTCAATTTGTAAATTCGGCATCTTTAGGGGCAAATGTGCATAAATAAATAATTGAAAGGTCAATTTAAAAGAAAGAATAAATGTAAAGGTTGATTTAAGAAAAAGATTTAGTGGAGGGGTCACTTTATAGCATGCAAAAAGGTGGTTGTTCATAGTGTGACATGCAAACTCTTAAAGGACCAAATAGGGAATTTTACCTTGTTTTATATAAGCATGTGATGAGAGATGGTGTGGGAGAGAGTGAAGTGTCGGCATTTTGAGAGGAGAAAAACCAGAAATTACTTCCTCTCATTTTCTTTCAAAGTCTTTGAATTTTTCAAGTAATTTAAGTGACAATTCATGATGGTTTACTAAGGCAACTAAGTGTATAACTTTAAGGTAATTAATCTCTACTGAATTTCATCATCATCTTCTTCTTCTTCTTCCTCTTCTCATTTTGGTTGAGGTAAATGCTGAAAAAGTGCTGGAAGTTAAGTTAATGAATGATGATGTTGGTTGTAAAGGAGAAGAGGAGGGTAGAAACAAGTAAAGGAAAAGTAGTTACAAAGAGTAAAGAGCAAGGAGAATTTAAAGAAGATTTGAGTTGCATGTCCAGGTTTGGGAACTATTATTTCTTGCATGAATTAATATTGTGTTGATTATGGATTTTATAAGTATATTGACTTGAATTAAGATATTAGTCATTAATGTGAAAGTGCTGTCCAGAAATTCGGATTGACCTTCAATGACTAATTTGATCATAAGTTGAGTTTTTGAACTCCGAATTTGATGTTACTTGTTGTGTTAGAACCGGGACTTCTGTGCCTACAAATGTTATAGAAATAACAATAATGAAATTTTGCCTCTAATGTCCTCAAAAATTCCCAAAACAGTAGCCTTTGAAAGAAGAAAAGTTAATGAATTTGAAATTCTGAGTTAAGTTTCTATGAACCAGTTTCGGAATTTTGTGGATATCTCGAGTTTTATAGCTCCAATTTGGGAAATATAAATTGCTACATAAACTTAAGACATGGATTTATATTTTTGTAGTAGAAACCTATATTTAATTCTGCCTCTAAGTGCTCCTAAAATTAATTTAAAATTCGGACTGAGCAGCTACCTAGTTGTTAAGAACATGTTACAGTATTTTTGCTATAAATATTTGTTGAGAAGTCGAAATCCATTGAAAAAAAATTCTGGTTAAAATAGACTCATAGGAGCATCATTTTCATGAAGGAAGGTTGTTTAAATTCTGTACCTATTTTATTATATGAATTTATTAATTGGTGATAAAAACTGAATTGGGTGCAGTAAAGTGCTGCCTAGGAAACGAGAATGGACTGTAGTAATTTGAGTGTATCTCTTGTTATAGATGTTGAAATGAGATGATTCCAAATTCTGATGAAATTAGACTTATATATCTACAACTTTTATGAAGAAAACATAATTTGATTCTATTTCTTAATATGTCAAAAAAATTACTTGAATTCAAAACTGTTGACAGCACTTTTTCGGTGGACAGTTTGCAGTATTTTGTGCATAATTAATTTTGTAGAGGTCAAAATGCTATGAATCGAAATTATAATGAAACTAGACTTAAATTTCTACAATATTTATGGAGAAATCATGATTTGGTTGTGCCTCTAAATATGTCAAAAAGTAACCTAAATTTGGGACTGTTGACAGCATTATTTTCAGGAACAGTTCTCAATGTTTTTGTAATATTTTAAAAAGTAAAAATGATATTGATGTTATTTTTAATGTTCCTGAAACTAGAAACATAATGAATCATGATTTTAAAAGATAATTTCGACCACAAATGTCCTTAGATATGACATAAATAGGTTTTAAAATGAACTTGAAATTCTGTCTCTATGCAGAATTGTTATTTGAGTTTGCCAAGAACCATTTTAAACATCTCTGGAGTATTTTTGTATTATAGCACGCATAAAGGGAACTAAATGTATAAACTATATAATAATATATAAATGTAAAGTATTAGGCATGATTATGTGATGAAGAATGTGTATGGTGATTGCAATGTTTAGGTGAGTTATTATTTACCTACTTGAAATAATATGAATATAACGTTATATAAGGATTATATGTTATGCCTCTATGCTCATGCCAAAAGTAAAATTACAATGACAATAAAATAGAAAGTATTGCTATATGAAAAGAAAATAATGGATAAAGCATGGTTAGATGGAAGTACGTTAATTAGCGATAATTGAGCAAAGAGCATGATTGCAATTGTTTATATTTGATGAGATGGTGTATACATGTATGTCCACTAATAAAGGTATAACTTTTAATTGATTATTTACATGAGCAAATTGTATAAATTGTCTTATGAATTATGCATATATGTTGATGCACTAGAGAAGATATATATTTGTATATAATGCACAGGAGCAAAAAGTATAATATAGATACAACTATATTATACGAAATAGTTACATGATTGAAAAAGATTTCAAATACAGAATAGTAATATCCAATAGTGAGCATGTTCAAAGGTTTACATAAAGTTACACATGAGCATGTATATGAGTACATTGTTCGTTGTTACACAAGAGTATACATGTGCATATAAGAATATGAATGAATAAGGAAAAGATAACGTAAAGAGATTTTACTACCTGCATTGAGTCTAGGAAGTGGATAGATAGGCATGCCTATAAGGGTACTTTGCAGCTGCTTCTGAACATTTAGACCTATTTAGGTCCACTTGAAATTAAAAGTATAGTGACCCTGTTTGGGTTTAAAAGTTAAAGTTAATTTAACAACCCTCATGTGGGTTGTAGCCGACTCCGTTTGGGTCCGCTTGACCGGTCCATGTTATTTGATTGACCCCGTTTGGGTCCATGTTATTTGATTGACCCCGTTTGGGTCCATGTTATTTGATTGACCCCATTTGGGTCCATGTTATTTGTTCGACCTTGTTTGGGTCCACCGATTTATCATACAGTTTTATCCCTACAAGGGATCATCATTTAATACCTTCGGGTATCTTATTTGTACCTTCGGGTACCACCGTATATCCCGATATCCACTTCTTTAGAATAGTGCAGCCTTTATTGTCAAAGGTTAAGAAAAGTTTAATAAGGCACGCAAATTCTTAATTGACTTTATACTATTCTACATATGAAATTCCTTTTATTGCACATAAGACCCACATCTAAAAGAATGTGCAATAGTATATGTATCTATACTGCTAGTATCCTAAATACATGCTAATCGTTAATTGATGAATTTGCATTATAGTAGTATTTTGATTAAATTGATCATATATATATATGCCTTTGTGATCATAAACCTTATTTCTATATGTATGCCAATACATGATTGATGAAGGAATTTTTATTAAGTCCAAGAGTATTATAAAAGTCTAATGTGCGCAACAATTTTATAAGTGCATATTCATAGTGTACATTAAAGATTATGAAGGTTAGATAGTAACAACCATTGTTTTGCAATATTTTTCTTATGATTATATATATGTGTTCACATTGTTGCATGTACACATTCTTTAACGTGTATTTGCTATTTATGATAATGATATATAAGTGTTATGTTTAGTTGAAAGGCTTATTTTTATGATACATCTAATATGTTATAACATGAATAACTTGTGGAATATAAAATAAGCCTATAGTAATATAATAATCTCATAGTAATTGGAAGTGTGGATTTGCTATTTAATTCTAATGTGTATATATCAAAGACATGTTAAATAGATGAAAAGATAATAGATATTTATGCTTTTACGGTTTAGTATCAATTCAGAAACTAGACACATGATAATTAGTTGAATTTAAAGCTATAGAACATTAGAGCTTACATGGTTATATATGTTGATTAAAGCATCAATGCAAATTTTATTGGTGAACTTTATGATTTTCGTAATATGAATTAACTGCTGCATTTTGTTTATTTCTTGAAACAAAGCTTTGTTATATTTGAGGCATGTTGTGTGCTTGTTGACGATCACTGTGAGTGGTCGTTTATCATGATTTAGTTCCCCACTAAGCTTTATAGCTTAGCACGGGTGTTTCATCCGTGTAGGTTGTTGGGGTGATATCTGCAGCAGGATGGCCAACTCAAGTCAACGAGAGAGACATTTATAGACTTTTATTTTGGCTCTTTGTATATAGTAAAGATTATAGGATAGTGGTATTGGTGATATTATATGTAAAAATGTTAAACAGTTGTTGTATTTTGTAAAGAGACTTTAACGTACACTGAAAAGTTTTTTTAAAAGTATAGCACTCTTATGTATTAAGTTTGATTATATATTCTCTGTGTAGTTGGTATATGTTTATGTTACACAGTAAAACATGTGTAATGAGTTGGATAAAGTGATATGTACAGATTATAGAATAAGGGTGCTACACATTAATAGCAAAGTGTTCAAAAATATATACATCCAATAGAAATATTATTTAAAATTCTGTAAAAAGAAAAAAAATTACACGATCATTGTACATATTTCAATTTGCCAAAGTTATTACTTCTACTTTATTCTAAGCATTATTCTTATTCAATTGCCTTTTTCTCTCCTTTCTTTCTTTTTTTCTAATATTTTTCTGAGTATCACTTTCAATATTTCCATTTTTCCCTATCCCTTTTATAATAATATAGCAACATAGCTAATCTGCTTTTATAATTCCCTGCATTAAACTTCATCGAAATAGGTTTTCCTTCAATAAAATTTTCAATAAAGGTAGTTACAAAAAACCCACAGTCACTAAAAGAAATATAAAAAAATCAACATCATAATCAATTCTATTTTAATAAATAGTAATACAATATATGAACTCAAGATATAAAAACATTTATTATAGTACCTGGTTTCTTGTGTAGGCAAATTCTTAACATACACGATGTCAAATGGATCATTCTCTTCTTTATTTTGAAGGCTTCTAATGGAGCATCTATATTCCTATATAAAATTTAATATGAGTAAAAACAAAATGAGTAATTAAGACACCATATGCATTAATCAATTTGTCAAGTACCTTTTTTGTGGTGAACACAAAGAGTAGTATACAAAAATACGTCTCTCCTTTATTGACAACTACACAAAATCCAATGAAAGTTGGCTACATTGATTGGAAAAAATTATGATCCACTTCTACCTATGGTGTATAAAAAAGCATTATATATATTTTCAATAATATATTCAGTTATCACATGATCAGAATTAATAAATGAAGTGTCTTGACCATTTTCTTTGAACATTTTGAAATGCTGACTGTATAGTTTGGTCAAATAAGCTGTTAGTCATGGTGAAACTAAATTTTAAACTTTAGTCAAACTTTCCCTTTTTCCTTAAGTAGTAAAAAATTATGTGCATGTGTTGTAAAATAATAAAGAAATTTAAATAAGTTATATCATAATACCATAATCAAATATAGATCAAAAACTGCTAATGTGTTGCTATGTTGTTAGAAAAGTTATAAAGTTTGCATGAAATCCATCAATTTCAAAGTACACATAAAAGGGTATACATGGCATACAATGTATACATTATATCCATTGTATTTATATAAGTGTATAATGAATATATACAAGATACATAGTGTATACAATATATTTCTATAGGGTGTACATTATATACATAAAAGGTATAGTGTATACAGTGTATTTATATAAAGAAGTCCAAGGGTAGATGAGGCTATGAGTAGATGTGTTACTATTTGATATAATGGTTATTAAAATTTCTCATTTTCATTTCATATAATCAGAACTTATTTTTAAATAAATTATGACTTCATTAGTATATTTTCTCCCAAATTAAAATGCATATTGACATTATATATAATTTATCATATATATCGGTTTAACTTTTTTGATGTCCTATATCAACTTTGATTATTGGTCAAACTTGGTCAAACACGTCACTATTTACTGTAAAACCATGATTAGAATTTTCATTTCAGTTTTAGATACCTTAAACTTGTTTTTTCCTCAAATTTGATCCTTAGATTTATCTTAAATAGAACTATTCATAGTTTAAGAAAAATACTATTCATGGCTTAGGTAGCACTATTCATCTTAATAGCTATTATTCACGAACCAGAATGTATTATTCACAAGCTTTACACTATCTTTTTGATTTGAGATGCTATGATTTGATGAAAGAAAAATAAAAATAACATCACTAACCAGTAGTAGTGATGCAAGATGGTGGAGAAGCCATAAGTAGTATAACAGTGTAGGATTAGGGTATCAAGCAAAGAAAACTCATAGGTTCAAGTTGAGTTGGATCTAGTTTCAAGAATTTTTAGATTTTAGGTTCGGGTTGAGTTTGAATCTCAATTTTTCGGATCATTCGCATTTTTACGAGTTTTGATCACTATTTTTAGACTGATTTTGATTAGATAAAAAATTGTTAAGTCTACCGAAACACATATATATAACTAATAAAAGTAGCTTAAATTATCATATTTCTATTTATAAAAATAAAAATTATTTTACACGAATGTTTAATTTGATTGGATACTTTGATGTAACTAACAAATTTCATAAAAAATATAGCCAAAGATTGGTGCATGATAGACAAAGAGAAATAAAATTAAGTAGAATAGGAAAACATTTTTAAGTGATTTCTAAACTTTTTTTTTCATTTTTTATAATTGATTATCAAACTCTTATTAACATATAATCGCAGTAATGGGTTGAAAACACGTAGTGTCCATCCGAGGGGGAGGCTTTGGAGTATTCTTGAAGCAAATTTTCTTTACTTTTCAACGATCCTTAGCAAAACTCTGCCAAACTTCCCTTGTGAACTTTGCTATTTGAAACCCTTGCCAAAAAATTTTTTTGAGGAAAATACTTCAAATTTCGGAGAATTTCAAAGTGTCTGCGAGATTACCCAAGTAAGTAAACGATCCCTGCCTTTGATTTTATTTTTCATTTGTCACATATACTCTTTTACTTCTCCTCCTCCACCAAAAAATGGATTCAAGCAGTAGTCAACCAATAGATAGAAATTTCTTGGAGGATTACAAGAATCGTGAGCCGCTTGCTCAGCCCTCGCGATTGACAGAAGCGGAGGTGGCAAAAATTCCTTCTTGGTACCACCTTCCTACAAAGGTGTCGGTGATGGCCTGCCCTACTTTCATGGTAGTTACAGAGGGACCTTTTGGCCATGAAAGGAATGAATGGTGTATTTTCCATTTATGGAGTTTGGATGAGGGAATGAGGCTTCCCTTTGGTGCATTTGAATCGGCATTGCTTAGGAGTTATGGAATTTCCCCTAACAAATTACATATGAATGGATAGAGAATGGTAGCCTGCTTCAAGATCTTATGCAAGATTGAAGCAGTGCCCCCACTTTGGACCTTTTTACTCACTTTTTTTATATTTTCAGTCAGAGTGATGGGTCAGAATATTACTTTACCAGCCGGCAGCATCAAAAGCTTTTTACCGTCCCGTCCTCCATGAAACATTCAGGGAAAGATACTTCTTAGTGGGGATGGCTTGTGGTTTTGGAGTACCACTAGTCCGATCGGCAGGGGCCACAATTTTGAAAAATCATGCTGTCGATCGATCTATGTACGAAACAGACATCAAGAAATTGATGGATGTCATGGCAAGGAACGATCGACCCTACGACTCTAATTACCTTCTGAGCACTCTGTTCGAATCTGCAGGCTCCAATGCTGGCATTAGCATAAAACGTGAGCATTAATATTAAAGTGTGGAGAAGGACACCTATTTTTGGTAATTCATATATTACATGTACATTTATTTTACCGAATTTTAAATTGGATACTTATCTTTGTTTGGTTTTGCAATGCAGCTGCAAACGAAATGGCGAGAGGAGAGGAGGCTACAAAACAACTAGCTGATCTAGCCAAAGCTAAAAGGGAGGCCGATCGTTTGGCTAAAGAGGAGAAAAGGGCTAAGAAGAGGAAGATTCTGCCTACTTCCGAGGTCCAGGCTTCCAAAAGTGCAGCTAGTGCTCCTGTCGTTGCAACAACGACTAATTCTTTTGCCACCGTGGTTATCCCTACAACCTATCCTCCTTTAACCATCTCGGGCCTGTCATTACCCCCTCAGACCACGGCAAAATAGCATCCTCTTAGGTGACTGCAACTAAGGGATAAATCTGACGAGGAAGGGCCACAAATGTCCCTTATCACCCGACCATCTTCTCAGCAGGTAGGGTCACTGGCAGATGAGATAGCGCATAAAAAGATTGAAGAGGCAGCAAAGAGGAAGGCTGCCAAAACTATAGCCGCTGTCGATGCTCGAATCACTGCAAGAAGCAAGAAGGTAGCTCAAAACGAGCCAAGTCGACGGTCTTCAGGGAGAATGCAAGAGGGTCGGGCTCTGCCTTTGGAAGACATCCTAAACGAGCGATTTGGTAATGACTAGTCCGTGACCAACAAGGGCGTGCCATCCTTCATTTGCCAAGGTATTGCTCAAGAGAGTGACTTCAAGGTGATGACGGAGCTTAATTTGCTCTCCCGAGAGTACAGGTTATTTCAGTAGCAGAGCCTAGAGGTAACACTTGTGTCTTTCACTTTTGTCTCCACTTTTTTCTTCTCCTTCTTCCTTTTTGACTAGTTTCTCCACTTTCTTTTCCTAGCTAATCAAAATGGGGCTTTGTATACATGGCATGGTGGCTTGTGCCTGAGCGAAGTGGGAGGATGTCGCTCGACAAAGGAAGGAAGCTGAGGCCACCAGTGATGCGATGAAGAAAAAAGTTGTGCTCCTGAGGTCGGAGGCAGAAGAGGTGAAGAAGGAGAAATCTCGATTGGCCCAAGACCTAAAGTCTCGACAGAGTAAGGTGGACCATTTGAAGGGAGATATGGTATGCCTTGCTGCTGACAGCGCCTTGTGCAAAAAGTATGAGGAAGAGTTAGATAGGCTTAAGGGCGAGTGCTCATGACTAAAAAATGACTGCCTCAAAGCCAACACTGACAAAGTCAAGGCGCTTATAGACAAAGATAAAGCTTTATCATAGCGTGACCTTCGCCTGGCAGAGAAGAATTCCATGGAGACAACTTTGGTGAAAAAGGAGGCAACTTAGGCTAAAAAATTGGCGAAAGAGCTGGATGCTCAGAAGGAAGAGGTCCTTGACCAGTTGGAAGAGGCCCAAGGGAAGTTGTTGACTTAGTTGATTTATGTAGCTAGGCAGTGGTTCCCTGAAGCTAACCTTGACTGGATGGAGGATCCAGGGGTTCTTTCTGATCCTCTTTCTAGCGACGATGATGAGGAGGAGGCCTCTCTGATTGAAGAGATTGAAGGGATAGCTAAGCAAACCCCTTTAGCAACATAGGTGGCTATTAATTTACCAAATAAATCCGAAGTCATTCCTTCTCCATCCGCAGAGCCTGAAGCCCTGGCCCATTTGCAAACGGAGCCAGAACCCATTGTTTCTCTACCAGTGGAGCTTAAAAATGGTCAACCCACTGTTGAGACTGCTGCAGAGCCCACTGCCAAGCCGATCGTTGCCATGGTGGAGATCGTAGACATAGAGGCTTAGCCCTTTTATTTATTTTTTATTGTATATCTGATATCTTTGTTCTTTGTAACTTGTAAGAAATTCTCGTATGTATATATAAAATTTTGTTTGCCTTACAACTGTGCCTTTATTTTGTAATTCTCATTTGGAGCAGGATTCGTTATAAAATTAACTAAGCAAAAAGCGACCTTTATAGTGAATGTACAAAATCAATTAAGGAGAGTATATGGGTACTTCATGAATCATAGAAACATTGTAGTGTATGACTCTTTAGAGGTAACGATCGTTTGATCCAATCGGCGTGAGTCGTGATAATTTGATCGCTTCAGGCGCAGTAGGTGACTTTACAGTTTTTGGTATGATTAAATTATTATTTGAGCAGACACAAAGATCGGCTATACGTTAGGGAATTTTGCGATTTTGTACATTAAGTACGTAGGAGATATAACTTATTCAACTGTCGTGTTTCACATTTTGGGTGTAAGATAGACGTTGGTGGAAATGAAATGAAGAAGTTTCACACCTTTGATTCAGGTATAGCACTGAATCTATTGGACTAAATGGAGAAAGGTTTTTGCATTTCGAGATAAGCATTAAGTCACACCTCGCTGTGGGAGTTGCAATGGAGAAAAGCTTTCGCATTTTGGAGCGAATAATCATCCCCGAATTTCGATTGGGATTCGTGGAGAATAGAGTAAAACAAATGTCCTGCAAACAAACATCAAAACTAACAAACAAATAAATAAAAACGTACCTTTTTTTCAAAGATGAAGAAAAATAGAGAAGATGGAGAAAATTTTCTTTATTGAATGCGAGTTTGATACATGATTATACATGGTACTTCTTGAGTACTTTAACATTCCAGCTCCTGGGAATATCCGACCATTCAAAGGTTCTGAGTTTATAAGTACTGGGGCTTAAAACCTCTGAGATTTTATAGGGACCTTTCCAATTTGGCATCAGCTTCCCAACTCTGGCATTTTCCAAGCTTATATCTGCCCTTCTGAGCACCAGATCACCCACGTTAATGGTTTTTTCCCTTACCTTTGTGTTGTGGTATCTAGCTACTCTTTGTTTGTAGGCAGCGATTTTGGCATAAGCATCTACTCTCCTTTCCTCTAACATGTCCAAATCTTGGCATCTATCCAGGACATTCATACGATCGGAATATAATGCTATACGATAGGACGAGAGACTGATTTCTATGGGTATCATTGCCTCGGAGCCGTAGACAAGAGAGAATGGCATTTGATGGGTACCAGCTCTTGGAAAGGTCCTATAAGACTATAAGACGCTTTGTAGTTCTTCAGTCCAATTGCCTTTTGCCTCGTCGAGCCATTTTTTCAAGCCTTCCAGGAGTGTCCAATTGGAGACCTCGGTCATCCCATTGCTCTGAGGATGGGTAATGAAAGTGAACTTAAGGCCTATATTGAGGCTTTGGCAAAAGTTTCTGAACACCAAACTTTCAAACTGCTTGCAATTATCTGTAATAAAGACATTAGGTAAGCCATACCTGTAAATAATGTCCTTCCATGCAAAATTTTTGACTTTCTTCCTCGTGATTGTAGCCAGAGGCTGTGCTTCGATCCATTTGGAGAAGTGATCAATGGCGACAAGGAGGAACTTCATTTGCCTTTTTCCTTGGGGAAAGGGCCCTAGGATGTCCAAGCCCTACTGGTCAAACAGCCAGGAAACTCCAATCAGATTTTGATCTGTTGCCTGATAACTCTCCCATGGATCTGGCATTACTGGCATCTTCTCACCTTTTCTTGAGCATCTTTGAAGATGCTTGGCCAGTAGTATCCAGTTTGGAGTGCCTTCCTTGCCATGGCCCTACTAGCCTCGTGTGCTCCGCAAATGCCTTTATGGATGTCACTCAGGATATAGTCTCCTTCCTCCTTCATTACACATTCGAGCCCAAGGGTGACTGAAAGCCTTTTTAAATAATTCACCATTAATAACATAATAACTCAGGAATTTTTGAGATACCTTTCGGGCCTCTGCTTTATCTTCAAGCAATTGTCCTGTTTGCAGGTACTGCTTGATGGAGCTCATCCAAGTTTCTTGAGCTGGTTCAATTTCCATCATTTTTGGTTCGTCTAAGGAGGAGGTTAGTTGGTCAATGATGATTATACTTTCTTCCACCACCCCTTATTTGAAAGCAGATATTTTGGCGAGCTGATCAACTGCTAAAGTTTGATCTCTTGGCACTTTCTGTAGGACCCATTCGGATTCGTATTCTTCTAGCATCTTGAGTGCCACCTTGACCTTTCCTAAATATCGTATCATGTTGGCTTCTCTGGCCTCGAAGGTCCCTAAGACTTGGCTCGTCACCAACTGGGAATCGCTTTTGATGACGATCGAGTCCTATCGGATGGCATGGAGTAGTCTCAGCCCTTGCAGAAGAGCATTGTACTCTGTCATGTTATTTGAAATTTTAAAGCTGAGTTTTATTGCGTACCTTATAACAATGCCTAGGGGGCCTATTATTACGATGCTTATGCCTCCTTGGTTGTCATTCACAGCTCCATCCATGATCATTTCCCATTTTACAGGTTGCGGGTGACCGGTTACTTCTTCTCCAACAAATTCAGCGATGAAATCCACCAAAGCTTGAGCCTTGATTGCTTTCCTGGGCTTATACCTCATGTCCTATGATTGGAGTTTGATTGCCCATCCCACCATTTTTCCCTCCAAGTCTGGGGTTTGGAAAATTTTCTGATCGATTAACCCGATCGGACGACTATCGTATGTGTTTCGAAGTATTGTCTTAGATTTTTTGTGCACATCATGAGGGCAATGATGAGTTGCTCGACCAAACCTTTTTTCAATTTTGGGCCTCTAAGCACTTGGCTCACATAATAAATAGGCAGTTGATGGGATTCAATGCCCTTCACATTGCTTGGTGGCTGTATCTCCAAGATTGCCTTTATTTTATCTGTATTGGATTCAATGCCCCTTTGGGAGACCATAAAGCCCAAAAATTTACTCGAAGGCACCCCGAAAATGCATTTATCAGGATTGAACTTCATCCGAAATTTATTCAATGTGTTGAAGATTTTTGCCAAATCAATAGGATGTTCTTCGGGACTTTTGCTTTTGACGATCATATCATCCACGTAAACCTCCACATGATGCCCGATTTGATCCTTAAAAATCTTATTCATTAAGTGCTAATATGTGGCACCTATATTTTTCAATCTGAATGGCATGGCCTTGTAACAAAAGGTGCCATCATCCGTGATGAAGTTGGTCTTCTCCTGATCCAACAACCACATCATGATTTGGTGGTATCTAGCATATGCATTAAGGAGGGAATAGATGGCGTGACCCGTAGTGGCGTCCACCAATTGGTCTATGCTGGGTAGGGGGTAGCTGTCTTTTGGGCATGCTTTGTTAAGGTCCGTGAAGTCAATGCACATTCACAGCTTCCCCAATTTCTTTTTAACCAAAACAATATTGGCTATCCATTCGAGGTAGTCAACCTCTCGGATTGTTCCCACTTTTAGTAACCTGTCTACCTCCTTGGAGATAAATCTCCTATGATCAGGAGCATGCCTTTGTAACTTCTATCAATTGGCTTGCAAGCTGGATCCACGTTGAGTTTGTAGGTGATTACGTTGGGGTCGATCCCGGTGATGTCTTCTAGCTTCCAAGCAAAGGATGCCTGGTTGATCATTAATACCTACATGATGGCTTCCTCAACCTCCGTGCTCATGCTGGTGCCATTTGGAACAGCTTTGCCTTTCGTAAGCGTCCTTATCTTGACTTCTTTCGCAGGATCCATTCTCAGTTCCTCCGACTGCTCAAGTCATTCCAGACCTAGTTCTACCAATATAGCTTCTTTATGGTGCTTGATAATGGCAATATAAGCCTCCCTTAATGCCTTTTGGTTGCCTTTTAGGATGGTGATGCCTCTCCTAGTCGGGATTTTCATTACCATGTAGTGGATGCTGGTGACAGCTCTGGTTTGAAATACTAGAGGCCTACCAAAAATGGCATTATAAGAAAAAACCATATCAATAGCCATAAATGTTACCTTGTAGGCATGGACGAGAGCTTCCTGGCCAAGCTCAATGAACAAATCAACCAACCCTACCACTGGCACTGTGGCGTTGCCCAATCCAATAAGTGGCATGGCATTCAGCTTGAGCTCTTTGATCGGCAACCCCATTGCTCTGTAAGCTTATAATGTAAGCACGTTCACAGCACTTTCATTGTCCACCAATATCCTTTTTACATCGAAATTGTTAATCCACACCTTGATGACAAGGGCATCTTCATGAGGGAACATTACATCTCTTGCATCCTCACAGGATATGGTGACTGGGGCTGGCCGTTCGGATATATGAGAGACATAAATGCCCTTACCCTTTCTTTTTCTAGAGAAATCTTCTCCGTAGGATGACCCACCAGTGATCATATTTATAACATCGGCATATGGTCGGCATAGATATGCAGTTTTTGGCTTTCTCTGCTCATCACCGTCATCGTCGTCGTCAGAATTGTCTTTCTTATGGTCTGATTGTCTATAGGGACTTGCCCCTCAAAGCGGACCTACAAATCTTTTGAGGTATCCCCTTTGCAAGAGTCGCTCAATTTCTTCCTTCAACTGATAACATTCGTCGGTTGTATGATCGACGTCCTTATGGAACGTGCAATATTTATTATGGTTTCGGGTTCTTCTGGTCTCTTTGTTCATCTTCTTAGGCCAGTTCACCTTTTGGTGGTTCTCCTTGATCCATATTAACACTTGTATGGGGTTGGTGTTAAGCAGAGTGAAAGTTCGAGCTTGTTGACCAGCTTCCCGATTGGACCTTGATTGGTCCGCCTCCTTTCTTTTTCCCAAGTTTCTCGAAGTGGAGGCTCTTTCGGGACACCTTGCAATCCGTTCAAACATTGGAGCTCGGTTGAATGATCGTCCATCTGGGTGTTGTAGACTATCCATGACGTTGCTTCTTCTGCCTCGGCTGGACCTCAGGGCATCATCCAGCTGAATGTGTTGCCTAGCTCTTTCCATCAAATCGAAAAAGATGATTGGAAGAATTATTGTAATTGACTTAAACAATGGCCTATCAACAGTGCCATTGGCTAAGGCGGTGGATGCCATTTCCATGCTTACATTCCTCACCTCCCATATTATGGCTTGGAATCTATCGATGTAGTCTCAAAGACTTTCATCGGTCCTCTAATATAGGTTGCACAGATCACTCATAGATTTTGATGCTCGTGTCTGTACAATGAATCGTGTAATGAATAACTCCTTTAGTTATCGAAAAGAAGTGATTGACCCCTGCGAGAGCTCGTGGAACCATGTGAGAGTGTCTCCTCTAGCATGGTGGGGAATATCCTGCAGGCAATCCTTTCATTGTAGGTGTATACTTGCATTTTTGTTAGATATTCTGCAAGATATGTAGCAGGGTCAGTCTTACCTGTATACCTGTCCATTATCACGTCTCGCCACCTAAGAGATAGCTCTGACTCTGTGATTTTCCTGCAAAACGGTGAGGTCATGTTGTCGCAGGTGTGGTCCTCGAACATTCCTTTTTTAGAGCCTGTCAAGCCAAACTGCCTGAGATTTTGCTTGAACCATTTGTCCTCCTTACTCATGGCAGCCAAGGCAAGTTCGTCCCTTCACCCCTTCGCGTGGCTGCGATTCGGGGTGTACATGAAAGACAAATCGTCTCCTATGGACGAAGTGAAAGATCTACTAGGGATGTATGGGGAATCCTTGCTTGAGGACATTGTGCCCTTCCCCTTGTCATACCTGCCTGGGGTTCTGGCCCTCATCCTCCTATTATCATGAGCTCTTGGCTCGTTGATGGAAATCCCCTTGTTCCTTCTTTTTCCGAAATCTTCGGCTATGAAATCCGTTTCATGGCTTCTTTCATAAGTTATGGGCATTTTCCCTTTTTTAAAAGTTTGGACTATGCTTTTAGTAAAGTCGCTAAGAATGGCGCGTATGTCCCTAATGGTAATGGGGGTATCTTTTCGTTGCCGCATGGCTACATCGTTGAATTCTAGAAGGAGATCACCCCTAATAGGGGATCCGAGAGACCCCTCTCTTCTTTTTGACGGCCTAGATCTGCCCTAATTGTGGTGATTATACTCTCCCGAAGTTTCGTGTGCATTGGATCTCGAACCTGCCATTTCCTCCCAATGAGAGCACCATATGATAAAGCTTAAAATGTCTTTTTCCTATAAGAAGGAGAGTTGGCAGTTAAAGGGCCAATCGGATGGCTCGACCTGTAAAAAGGAGTGCCCTATCGGACCCAGGCATTAACACTCCGAAGCTTATGTTAGTAGCTTTTAGAGAAAGAGTGCTTAGAGAGAGAGAAAGTCTCAGATGTTCAATACTTGGAGCCATTGTGTTTTAGGCTATTTATAGGAGTTCTTTGGAGGGGTACTTGAGTACCTTGGGGAGTGATAACCGGCAGTCAGATTAGGTGAGCGACGATGTGATAAAAAACAGGTGGAGAGTATAGGCATTCGCTTGTGTTAGTGGGCTGATAGGACGTGCTGTCCCATCAGTTCGATCGGACATCACGCCTTTCTGTGCTGTCTTTCAGCTCACGCTTTGCCTTTTTGCTACTAGGCTTGAGCCCTGCCAAATGTTATTGGGCCACCCTGATTGGGCCTTTGGGAATGTATTTTCCATAGTTATCAATTAGCCACATATGTTTTATGTTGTTCCAAAGTTTTGCCCAAAAAAAAAAGACAAAAATAGATTAATTTAGTATTTTTGATGGCAAAAATTGACAAATAAAATAAATAAAACCTTATAGATTCAAATGCGTAAAGCCTGCCACCCATTAATAGTTGGTTTCAAACTTTGCTTGTTTATGCGATTCTATAGCCTTAAAGGCTTTTTGATGCTTAGTAAATTTGGTTTAGAAATATTGAAAAATAGTTTGACATTTAAGGTTTACTCCTTTTCATATTTTTTTTGCAACTGAATAAAAGTGGCTCAAACTTATATATAGAAAAAAAACACTAACATATATATTGTCAACAAAAAAAGCAAATCCTTTTTTTTTAAATAGATGTATAAGAATTTTTAAAAAAGCAAGAACATAATTAAATTTGTTCCTCTTTGACATCAAATAGTATTTTCTAACACTTTAGAGCATCATTAAAAGTTTAGGGTAGATTCTAGCTTTAAATGCTTAAGGATAGTAGATTTACACTAAAATGTAGTCGCGTTTTATAAAAAACACAACAGTGCTTTTCAGTCTTCAAGCAATAGATTTCACGCTAGGTTGAATCCAATCTCCTGCATTTAGCCTAAAGTAAAACTGTGCTTTTTTGCTAGTATTTGGAGGATTCCATTTCAGCTCCAAATAGTTTTTAATCAGTTTTAAGAGTAGAGTTTTTTTTCGTTTCTTTAATATACGTTTTTAGGGAGAGTTTTGTCCCATTTCTTGTTACTTTTTTAGTTTACATTTCATTTTAATTTCATTTTTGCTTGTAAATACTTGTAAATTATTTTAGTTTAGATTTTATTATGGGATTCAAGGAAATATTCAAGGTTAAAAAAGGAGCTTCAAGATCTATTTTCTTTCTCATAAAGTGTGTATCTAAACTTCATATTTTTACATTTGATGTTCATATTCTTGATATCATAGTAGTTTTTCTTACTTGGGGGTTCTTGAATCATAATTTGTATTTGGATATTTGGATTTAATGCATATTTTCATGGTTTTCTTCTATTTCTCTTGCTGTTAATTGAATGAATGATTGTTTAGATTGGATTCATAGCATAATGATTGGCCTAAATGGGTAATTGTGTGATTAATTTGATTTCTATGATTTTTCATTAGTTTATTGCTAAGTCTTTGGTTTACGTAACTAGGAAGAGAGAGATAAATTTGGATTAGTTTTAGACTAGAATGGTGGCTTAATCTAGATTTGGGCTAGGATTTATCCATAACCTGTAATTATGCTAGTTTAGCTCTTTAGCTTTTGCCCGATTTAGGGACCAAGTAAGCCAAAATAGTAGTTCCAATTTTGGCTACTTAATTTAGTTGAGTTCTTTCAGAATTTCATGTTTGTATTATTTTACCCATATCCATTTGTATTTATATGGATAGAATAAAATAAACATTTATTTCATCTTTGATTGATTTCATTAACGATTGCTTTTATTTTTTTTTGTAATTTATAATTTTAATTTCTTGCTTATTTTAGGACTCCCTTCATTCTAACTCGTGACATTTCATATTAGCACCACTCAATCATAGATATTTAGCTTAAAAATTCCTTTCACTTGGGTTCAATATTCGTAGCTCTTTAATATGCTTGTTACATTACTTGATTGATTTAGTACATTTGCTAGACATTGGATAAGTTTGGCACCGTTGTTAGTGATAATGGTGTTTTTTTTGTTAAATATCTTTAGTTGAGTTAGTTTAAAATTTTATTTTTATTTGTTTCAATTTGGTGATTGTCTTTATAGAAGATTGTAAGGCATTTTCAAAATGATGAAGGATAATTTCCAAGATTATGAATTGGTTCTTTACAAGCACAAATGGATGATTGAAAGCAGGAAATTCAAGAACTACAACACATGCATACACCTTTTTCAATATCATTTTTATCACCATTCGTTGAAGATATTTATTCTCCATATAATTTATAAGAGCCACTCTATCCAAAGTGGAATGCCTTCTAAACTACATTGCAGGTAAGGTGGAAAAATTCAAGGCTCAAGAGGAAGAATGGAAGGCAAAGATTTACTATTAAGAGGAAAAGATAAAGAATCAAGAAAATTTATTAAAGAATTAAGAAATGGTGATCAAAATTTTGAATCCAAGCTTGAATTCTTAATTATCTCTATCAATAATTAAGGTGATGGTGGTAATAAGGAAGAATTGAGTATGCATCTATGGTAACTAAAGAAGATTTTAAGGCTAGGTTGTATGAAAAAAAAATCAATCATTTTAGAAGATATATCTTATTTTTGCCTTGAAGGTGAATTTAAATTTTGTGTGAAGCATTTTCCACCAAATGTGCAAGAAATGTTTGATTTTTAAGTGGTGACACTGAATTTAGTCCATTTGAAAAAGTTATTTAGGCTAAAAAAGCCAGAAGAATTTGTTTGTAGTGAATGCAAGGTGGATTTAATTTTTCATTGAAGATATGAATTTTCTACTTTAGCGATTTTTGACAAGATTTTATTACTTATGGGAGAAAATAAGGAGTAAAGATCAGAAAGACCATCATTTGTATCATGATCTCATCCACCAAAAAGTAATATGAGTCGAGCTGGGACTCTGTAAAATAAAAACTTTTTCCTCACCTTTCTCTCTTTAAATTGATGTTATTTTATTATGTTCTGTGTTTTTATTTGTTGCAAGGTTCAGAATTAGTTTTGACAAACTTATTGTGTTTATTAAGATGATTGATGTATACAATAATGCGTTATTGAGAAGTGTACAAAATTTCGAGGATAATTGAGTTAATAGTGCCTTATATTTTACAGTTGGAATTCAAGATTTATCATTAACAATTTTTATGTTCCACAGCTGTGGGTTAAGTCCATTTTAGATACAAAATATCCCTTAAATTTTGCACAGTTATGGCATTCAGTGTTACCTTGTAAAAATTTTATATTTCACAGCTGTGGCATGGGGTTATAATTGTGGGTTCATTCCATATGTTTGAATCTAGTGTTATTCACTAAATATTTTTGCATTTTCACCTTAAAAATTTTTCTTAAATTTTAGTGTGTTGGCTGGTTTTAGAATTCTTGCGTGTTTTATGTAAGGCCTTAACATACACCCTAGTAGTAATTGAGTGTCTAGGGTGTACCAAAAAGATGACACACCCAAATAAGTGAACAAAGTGTAGAGAAGGACATAGAAGAAATTAAGTTAAAAGATAAAGGTATAATGGTAATTTGGGTTTTACGGTTTACAGAGGCATAAGTAAATAAACAAGAGTCATATATTAAAATGAAGAAAGAGTTAGAGTGTGTATATATATATATATATATATATATAAAGAGAGAGTGGCAACTGACCCTCTTTTGTTGAAAAATTCAGGCTCTTTCTCATTTTCTCCACTCAATTTCCACATAACAGTTTGTATGTCAATGGATTAAAGAATTAAACTAAGTAAATTTCTAGTATTAAGATGAGTATGGTAAGATTTATCTATTTCTTCATCCTTTTCTTGTGCTATAAGAGAAGCTAAAAATTTAGAGATTGAAAATTTGGTATATATATATATATATATATATATATATATATATATATATTCTTGAATGTGTTTTAAAGGATAAAATTGGCATGGGAGAAGAGAAGGAATAGCAAGGAAACCAGAAGAGAAGATTTTGCCATTATAAGGTTTGGGAACAACTAAACTTGTGTTACATATTATTTAAGAATAATACATTTGTTGAAATTAATGTGTAATGGATGTTTAGGTGCTGAAATTATGATTAATTACATGGAAGAGAAGGTAGATGTCATGAAAAAGGAATTTAGAGAAATTTTGTTTAAGTTCACTAAAATAAGTTTTGGTAGGTAAGCTGTGTCTCGACTTATAAACCTTTAAATTGGATTATTCCAATTGAAGTTTAAAATAGAGACATAGCTATAAAACTTGTATGAAGGGACCAAAATGTAATTCTACCTCTAAAATTGTTAGATTCTAACTTGAAGTGGAGTGATGCTTGTGATGTGTGCCAAGCCCCATATATCCAAATTGCTCTCGAAGGCCCACTTTTAGGGTCCAAGACTAGAAGAGACTCATAAAATTCATAGTTTGGCCATTTTGCAATAGGAAAGGGATTTTGGCCCAATTCTTTTATTGATGGCCAATCTATGATGGCGTCTAAGTAGACCCAAGAGGTAGGTATCATGGAGTCGCCACCCAATAAAACTTTGGAAAATAAATCTAACCTTTAATGTCCACACTAGAAAGGTGTTTGGGACATTACTCTTACTTGTACCTCAGTTAGGAGTTGTATATAAGTGAATTTTTAGTATTAAGCGAATCTCTCTTCTCACATAGTGCATAACATAGATAAATAAATAAAAACTTCAAGCATGTAAGAAAGCAATAAATAATAAAAGAAACTACTTAAATTATTATATGAGCAAATTGTCCAACAACAAGAATAAATAAATATCATACATAAATTAGGGCATTTATTGGTTTTAGAACATTGGTTCCCTCATACATATTTTACAAAAAGGCTCTTTTTTATTATGTGAATTTTGGGTTGAAAATAGGACATTCCTCTATTTTATTATGAAAATCCAAATTAATTAAGTAAAAATGATTTTATGAATTTTTATGTTAATCTGCAAAAAACCATTTATTACTAAATTATTACAAACTCCAAAATTTTACATCCAAATAAAAAATTAAACATGAATAAAAAGTAATAAATAAATGAAATAAAAGAATAAATGAGAGGGAAAAGTCATGCACGGGAAATCCTCCAAAGGAATTTCAGCTTCAAAATGCAAACTCCTATGTGTATGCAACATTAATCACTCAAAAGAACACAAAGAAGGTAAATGGTTAGTATTATGTCATAATAAGAAATAAATAATGAAGCAAAATAAACAAAACATGCATTTTGGACTAATGAGTAAATAATCAAAACATTAAAAATGCATGAAACCTAATTAATATGACATTTAAACATGCAAAAAAGCATGCTAAAAAATGTAAGAGGTGAAATGAACATAAAACATCATGAAAACATCAAAACAAAGGACACAAATGACCTGAACAAAAGATAGATGACCAGATAACCAAAGGAGATGGGACCAAAAGGAGATTTCGTGACATCCCGTCGGTCGGTGTGATGGACGGGCATCAGTGGGATCTTCTTCCCGATCTGTCATGCAACACACGGGCAGAATGCAGGAAACAAGGCAAAAATCAAAACAAAATTATTCTTAACTTAAACATGTATATTTCTATGTCCTAAAACATATCAAATACAATCTAAACATTAAAACATATTTAAATCATGTAAGAATAAATAAATGATATAAAAACAAAATATTAACTAAGAATACTACACATGTATCAATGGAGGATTAAAAATACAAGTCATGCCATCCTAATCATATTTTACTTCTCATTTGCATGTTCATGGAATTATGACGCATACAAAATCATTTAAATACACTAAATATCAATATTAAATCATAAAATCATAATATCAACGTTAAATACATAAAGTCAAATCACATATGCTTATGCCATAACAAAAGAGGAGAAGGGTCCAGAATATTACCCTCAGGAAGAATGGATTTTTGTAACTTTGGAAGGACGTGTTCCAAGCTCAAAATGCAATGATTTCAACGTTTTAGAATTAAAGGTATTTTGTGTATTAGAAGAATGAATGGCAGGAAGCTTTTGTTCTCAAAAACAGGAATTTATTTCCTATCTCAAGAAAATGGCTACCCTTTATAGAATCTGTTTTTTCTTGACCTAGATCTATGGTTTTAGGTTATTATATCAAAGGAAAGAGTTTGAATCCTTTCCAAATTGGAGTTCTTAAAAATCCTCCCTTGATCCTCTAAAATCCGTCTCATATCTCTCCATTTAGAACAGATTTTTGACCAAATTGGAAAACATGGGAATTTTAAAAAAACCCAAAGACGAGTGTCTCTGAGTGACAGACAGCATCTGTGGAAGATCTTTGAGCTAATAACCTGTAGGCATCTACTAGAAGATGGCTGTTAGAGAGTATGCCATAGAGCCCATGTAAAAGGGATGAATTTCATATGTATGAATTTATATTCTTAATAAAAGGCATTATTCATTTATTAATGCTATGTTTAAATACATGAGTTTGTAAATCTTAAATTAATAAATGAAGTCCTTGATATTATAAACACAGTGCAAAGACAATCATGAAAGTGTTCATGATATAAGGTGTCTATTGCATATAAATGTGTTAATATCTAAATATCCCTGGTCATAGAATTAAAAAGATAGGATATTGTTAATTCGGACAGACTAGCACATGTTATGCTTCTTGAATGGTTCAAGCAGTGATTCTCATAACTGTGATTATGAAAGATAATCAAAGCTAACATGTGGATGCTTGTTAGAAGAGCAAGTTCATTAGAGACTTGCAAAGAGAATCCTCACATGGATATTAAATCTATGTCAGTGAGGAATCTCTTCATAGCGGTTGTGCAAGTATCCTTAGACTTGAGATCACCAAAGTTATCTTAAGTAGCAAGTGATATATTTTGACTCCATAACTGATTACTTCCAACTGGGAGTGAACATAATTAGGAGATTGGGTATATCATAACCTACTTGAAGATTGTTGAGTGATTGACAAAGGATTCACCATCCCAGATTTAGTAAGGGAAGTTATCTCGCATGATTCTATAATTGCCTTGTTCAAAGAATCTCTGGCCAGAGTAATATGCCAAGATGGATAGAGATCCATGGAGGGCATTTTGGGAACAATGGTTAAATTAATAGAACATGCATAATTAGATTTATATGAGTTGATAGAAATCCATACTCAGAATCTAATTGAGATAAGAGTGGTGAAAGGAGTAATTGTACGGTAACTATTTTTATGGAAGGGTATAGTCAAACCACTTGACTTTCCTGACATTTGGATAGTCATGATGCCTAGCTAGAGGCCAATCATGACTTGTATAATAGTGTATCAAGAATATCAATATGGATTGATAAAATGATTTAAAAGAGTTTAAATCATGTGAGTTTTGAATAAAAATTACAATTACATATTATACTGCCAATATAGATAGGAATCCAATAGGTCACACACATATAGAGAAAAGGATAAAATGGTAAAATGACAAGGATAATAATATTTGATATTATTATGGGAATAGAGAAGTGAATAAGAGAATAATTAATTAAAGAGTTTAATTAATTATGATCAAGTAAAATTATTCGTGGAACTTTTGAGAAATGTTCTATAAAATTGGATCTAATTAAAATAATGTATTTCATAAGTAATTATTATTGGAATATAAGTATTATAAGGCTGATATAATAATTAATAGATCCATTGAAGGAATTATAGAGGCCCAGAGAAGTGAAGTTGGCGTAGAAACCCTCCAGAAGAAGGGCCACACGCCAACTCCAAACAGAAGGCCTTAGAGGCCTATTTCTTTGACAAAAATAAATTAAATATGTTACATAAGTGTTATGGATCCTACATATTTAAATTGGTTGGATTTGGAATTCTTTTGGGTAATTAAATCCAAGTATATGTACAAAGGACCTAGTTTGTGGGTTTTGTGCATAGTTTTTTGTGAAAGGAATTAAATTGGATTTAATTGAGCCCAAATAATTATAAATAATTCCAGAATCTCAATTAATAATTCTTCAGAAATTTTAAAGAGCCCAATCCCATTATGAAGTTGTATTTTTTAACCTAATTATAAAAATCCAAGAGATGTGGAATTAGGGTAAAGTGAGAACAATTATGAGAAAAGTTTTTCTCTCATTCTAAAAGCCCTAGTCGCCACCTTCCCTAGCTAGCATCTAGGGATTTTTGGCCAGCCCTTGTTTCTCCCAATTGTTGGTTCATTCATTCCTTCCCTAGTGTGGATTACTCATTGGAGGTGTTCGATTTTGGACACTGTGGTTTGCGACAACCCGGTGAGAAGGAAAATCAACTGTACAACAAAAATCAAAGGTGATTTTTCTTATTCTCATTAATATGTATATTGTATATTCATGGCAAGATCAGATATATTGGTTAAAAATTTTAAATTTCGCTTATGTATGAGATGCATGTAACCGATAATTCCCAACACGGTATCAAAGCCTCGATTTTGCCATGAATATACAATTCTATATTTTTCTGCGGAATAAGTTTTATTTTTTGAGTTATTTATTTCATTAACTTTAAAATATCAGATTTGATTGTTCATGAATGAGAAATATTGATTTCTGGATATAAGTGTGATCAAATATATAAAACGGAAATAAAAACGATTCTTTTGAGAAAAGAATTTTTAGTTTTTGCGTGAATAGCTTTTAATTTTAGGGGCTGTTCTAAATTAATTTTTTATAGATCCATTATAAGATCATTTAGATGATAATTTATGTGTTTAATATGTGATATTAAGCCATAGGATCAAAAGAAATTAAAATCGAACAAGTTTTGCATGAAAACTAGTTTAGTCGAAAAGTTTGATAAATTGGTGTTCTTGGTGTGTTCTTATTTAGAACGATTTTTAATCTTCTAAATATGATATATTAAAGTGTTTTTAATTAATTGGATTAATTAAGATTGGCCTTAAATTAATTGGATTAATTTTAATTCATTAAAACCATTTAATGGGCTTAATTATGTTTACGGACTTGGTTTAAATTAGTGAATGACTTGGTGGGCCCAAGGAGCTGATTTAAATTAAATATTATAAACAATAATTAAGTTTATTAATGGGTTTTAAGGGCTGGAGTGGGCTTGGCTCATTCCAAAAGGCCCAAATGGTCCAATAGATACAAAACTAGCTTGTGTGTGAACACATTTAGGGTTTAATTTGGTGGGTTTTGGCCTATCCTTTATCTTAATCCCAAAATTGATTCTTTTAATTATTTAATATGATTAATTAATTAAATAATTAATTAATAATTAATTAATAATCAATTGAATTGATTATTAAGGTAAGAACACATGCATGCAAAAAGGTTTCCTAAAATAAAAGTTTCCAAAATAAAAAAGTTTCCTAATTTGATCACATTATTAAAATAAATCAAAAGAATATTTCAAGAGTTAAAAAAAATTTAATAATCCATTACTTTATGCATTAGAAATGCATAAAAGGGTGTATGATTGGCATAATGGATAGTTATGGATAAGGCCCAATGTGATTGAGCATTATGCATGTTTTGGCCTAATGAGGACTTTCATGTCCCGGCCACTTGTTTTTGGTTTGTATTTCTTTTCAAATTGTAATATATAATTAGATTACTTAGGTTAGAATTAGAAATAGAGATGGAGACCACTATCAAGGAGCAAGATGGGCCGGATGAAGATCCAACAAGCTTGAAGATAATGTAATTATTTTTACTTGTTTGAATCATGCATACTACCTAGGTGTGACCTTTTGATTTCCCTCTTGGCTCAGGGAAATCAATGTAGTAAAGTCCATAGCTATACCATATTTGTATGCTTATATTTATTTGATAGATATAGGATGCATACCAATGTATGCCAACAATGTATGATGAGACTTAATTAACTAAAATCCTCAAACAAATACTAAGGTATATAAGCCTTCCATTAATTTGAGGAGAACCAGAGTTCTTTATAGTGTGGGTTGTTGACCACAGTCACGTTCACATTATATCGAATATGTTCAAATCTAATTAAATGGGTCATCTTATAGCCCATTAGTTTGTTGACCACAGTCAAGGCTAATGGTTCTAAAGGCAAGATTAGGAAATGCATATACGATATGCATGCATCAAGAGTTGATAACCTAATGATCCAAAAAGTGTCATGATTGTCACTTCTGCTAAAGGCAAGAAGCAGAAGAAGAAGAAGATAACCAAGGTGTAGCCAAAGAATGGTGGGATCTCCAAGAAGAAGGTTGCCAAGAAAGAGAATCCCAAAGGAGCTTGCTTCCATTGTGGAAAGGATAGTCACTGGAAGCATAACTGCAAGGCCTATCTAGATTCTCTCAAGGAGAAAAAGCATGCTGATGCGTCTACTTCAGGTATTCATATGATTGAAATTAATACTTATTCTATTGCTTCAAAACAATCTTAGGTATTAGATACCGGATGTGGATCTCACTTGTATAATGATCTACAGGGGCTTAAAAGCTTTAGAAGAGTTGGAAAGGTAGAGATATGTTTGCAATCAGCTACTGGACAAAACATCTCTACAACGGTTGTGGGGACTTACCATTTGCCTCTTCCAAGTGGATTAGTAATGGAATTAAATAATTGTTATTATGTTCTAGATTTATCCAAGAGTATTATTTCTTTCAGTTGTTTATTAAACGATTATGACATTTCTTTAAAGAACAAGTGTTGTTACATTTTTAAGAACAATATGTTTTATGCAAAAGCTATAATTGAGAATGGTATATTTGTTCTTGATTTAATTAAAGAAGTGCATAATGTGGATACCAAGAGAATGAAACATGATAATCTAAATACCTCATACTTATGGCATTGTTGTTTAGGCCATATAAATGAGAAATGCATGACCAAATTACACAAGTCAGGTGATTTGGGATCATTTGATTATGAATCATTTGATACATACGAATCTTGTTTATTAGGAAAAATGACAAAAGCTCCCTTTATTGGTAAAAGAGAACGAGCTAAAATGGTTTTGGATTTAATACATTCAGATGTATGTGGTCCAATGACTACACATGCCAGAGGAGGTTAATCCTACTTCATTACTTTCATAGATGATTATTCCAGGTATGGATACACCTATCTAATGAAATATAAATCAGAAGCATTTGAAAAGTTCAAAGAATTCAGAAATGAAGTAGAGAAACAACTTGGCAAAAATATTAAAACACTTAGATCAGATCGAGGTGGAGAATACTTAAGCCAAGAATTTCAAGATTATCTTAGAGATAATGGGATTTTATCTCAATGGACTCCACCATATACACCACAACACAATGGTGTATCTGAAAGGAGAAATCGAACACTATTAGATATGGTTCGATCAATGATAAGCCGAGCAGACTTGCCTAAGTCTTTTTGGGGATATGCACTAAAAACTGCTGTTTATGTGTTAAATAGAGTTCCTAGTAAATCGGTTGATGTTACTCTATATGAGATGTGGAATAACAAGAAACCCACGCTTTCTCATATGAAAGTATGGGGTTGTCCTGCTTATGTGAGGAGGACAATGTCAGACAAACTAGATGTTAAGTTTGACAAATGTTTATTTGTGGGATATCTAAAAGAAACCTTTGGATATTATTTCTATCATCCCTTAGAACAAAAGGTGTTTGTTTCAAGGCATGCTATCTTCTTGGAAAGAGAATTTCTCTTACGAGAGGACAGTGGGAGTAAAATTGAACTTGGTGAAGTTCAAGACCCACAAATAAAAGAAGATCAATCGATTGAACTCGAAATTGAATTTCATAATGATGAGATTGTAGTTGAACCTGATTATACAAAAAATCCTAGAAGATCTACTAGGATGCGTTTTATCCCTGTGAGATATGGATTTCACATTGATTCGGATAGAGGCATAACTGTAGTAGAGGACAATGAGCCTACAAGCTATCAAGAAGTTTTGAACAGTTCAGAACGTGATTTATGGCTTAAGGCTATGCAGTCTGAAATGGACTCTATGTATGAGAATAAAGTATGGACTTTAACTCAACCACCTGAAGGGATAAAACCCATAGGGTGCAAATAGGTCTTCAAAAAGAAGACCGATATGGAAGGTAATATAGTTACCTATAAAGCTCGCTTAGTAGCAAAGGGTTATCGTCAAAAGAAAGTTATTGACTATGACAAAACCTTTTCTCCTATAGCAATGCTTAAGTCTATAAGAATACTTTTAGCCATTGCAGCTCATTATGATTATGAGATTTGGCAAATGGATGTGAAGACAGCTTTCCTTAATTGAAATCTTACTGAGGATGTGTATATGACACAACCAGAAGGGTTCATATCAGGAAATGGTGAAAAGGTATGCAAGCTTCAAAGATCCATTTATGGATTGAAGCAAGCCTCTAGGAGCTGGAACATACGATTCAATGAGACAATCAAAGAGTTTGGTTTCTCACAGAATGAAGATGAACCTTGTGTGTATAAAAGGGTCAATGGGAGTGCAATTGTCTTCCTAGTTCTATATGTAGATGACATATTGATCATGGGAAATGACATTTCTCTTCTTTAATCTGTTAAAATATGGTTATCCAAGCAATTCTCCATGAAAGACCTTGGAGAAGCATCCTATATTCTAGGAATAAGGATATATAGAGATAGATCCAATAGGTTGCTAGGTCCTTCTCAAAGTACATATATAGATAAAGTATTGAACCATGGTGCATGGGAAACACCTTTATAAGTCTATGTGTCCACAGACACTAGAGGATAGAGAGAGCATGAATAGAATACCATATGCATCTGCAATTGGTTCTATCATGTATGCTATGTTATGTACACGTCCAGATGTAGCATTTGCTTTGAGTGTCACAAGCAGATTCCAATCCAATTTTGGAGAGGAACACTGGGCAGCTATCAAGAATATCCTTAAGTATTTGAGAAGGACTAAGGATATATTCTTGATATATGGAGAGGGCAGTTTGGAAGTAAATGGGTATACAGATGCCAACTTTCAATCTGACAAAGATGATTGTAAATCACAATCTGGTTATGTGTTTATAATGGGAGGAGGAGTAGTTAGTTGGAAGAGTTCTAAATAAGAAACAACTGCTGATTAATTTCACGACAGAAGCTGAGTACATTACTGCTTCAAAAGCAGCCAAAGAAGCAGTCTGGATCAAAAAGTTCACATCTGAACTAGCAGTAGTGCCTAGTATTATTGATTCGATTCCTTTATATTGTGACAACAATGGAGCCATTGCACAAGCAAAGGAACCACGGTCTCATCAGCGATCCAAGCATGTTCTCAGACTATACCATCTCATAAGGGAAATAGTAGCTAGAAATGATGTAAAAATAGAAAGGGTCCCTACAGATGATAATGTGGCGAATCCCCTCACTAAAACACTTTCCTAGATAAAGCACGATCACTATATAAATAGCATGGGTCTGAGGCATATGAGTAATTGGCTCTAGTGCAAGTGGAAGATTGTTAGAGAGTATGCCCTAGAGCCTATGTAAAAGGGATGAATTTCATATGTATGAATTTATATTCTTAATAAATGGCATTATTCATTTATTAATACTATGTTTAAATACATGAATTTGTAAATCTTAAATTAATAAATGAAGTCCTTGATATTATAAACACAGTGCAAAGATAATCATGAAATTATTCATGATATGAGGTGTGTATTGCATGCAAATGTGCTAATATCTAAATATCCCTACTCATAGAATTAACAAGATAGGACATTGTTAATTCGGACAGATTAGTATTTATGCTTCTTGAATGGTTCAAGCAGTGGTTCTCATAACTATGATTGTGGAAGATAATCAAAGCTAACATATGGATGCTTGTTAGAAGAACAAGTTCATTGGAGACCTGCAAAGAGAATCCTCACATGGATGTTAAATCTATGTTAGTGAGGAATCTCTTCATAGCAGTTGTGCAAGTATCCTTAGACTTGAGATCACCAAAGTTATCTTAAGTAGCAAGTGATATATTTTAACTCCATAACTGATTACTTCCAATTGGGAGTGAACATAGTTAGGAGATTGGGTATATCATGACCTACTTGAAGATAGTTGAGTGATTGACAAAGGATTCACCATCCCAGATTTAGTAAGGGAAGTTATTTCGCATGATTCTATAATTGCCTTGTTCAGAGAATCTCTGGCCAAAGTAATATGCCAAGATGGATAAAGATCTATGGAGGGCATTTTGGGAACAATGGTTAAATTAATATAGCATACAAAATTAGATTTATATGAGTTGACAGAAATCCATACTCATAATCTGATTGAGATAAGAGGGGTGAAAGGAGTAATTACACGGTAACTGTTTCTATGGAAGGGTATAGTCAAACTACTTGACTTTCCTGACATTTGGGTAGTCATGATGCCTAGCTAGAGGCCAATCATGACTTGTATAATAGTGTATCAAGAATATCAATAGGGATTGATAAAATGATTTAAAGGAGTTTAAATCATGTGAGTTTTGAATAAAAAATCACAATTACATATTATACTGCCAATATGGACAGGAACCTAATAGGTCACACACATATAGAGAAAAGAATAAAATGGTAAAATTACAAGGATAATAATATTTGATATTATTATGGGAATTGAGAAGTGAATAAGAGAATAATTAATTAAAGAGTTTAATTAATTATGATCAAGTAAAATTGTTCATGGAACTTTTGAGAAATATTCTGTAAAATTGGACCTAATTAAAATAATATATTTCATAATTAATTATTATTGGATTATAAGTGTTATAAGGCTGATATAATAATTAATAGATCCATTGGAGGAATTACAGAGGCCCAGAGAAGTGAAGTTGGCACAGAAACCCTCCAGAAGAAGGGCCACATGCCAACTCCAAACAGAAGGCCTTAGAGGCCTATTTCTTGGACCAAAATAAATTAAATATGTTACATAAGTGTTATGAATTCTACATATTTAATTTGGTTGGATTTGGAATTCAATTGGATAATTAAATCCAAGTATATGTACAAAGGGTCTAGTTTGTGGGTTTTGTGCATAGTCTTTTGTGAAAGGGCTTAAATTGGATTTAATTAAGCCCAAATAATTATATATAATTCCAAAAGCCCAATTAATAATTCTCCAGCAATTTTAAAGTGCCCAATCCCATTATAAAGTTGGATTTTTTAACCTAACTATAAAAATCCAAGAGATGTGGAATTAGGGTTAAGTGAGAACAATTAAGAGAAAAGTTTTTCTCTCATTCTAAAAGCCCTAGCTGCCACCTTCCCTAGCTAGCATCTAGGGATTTTCGGCCAGCCCTTGTTTCTCCTAATTGTTGGTTCATTCATTCCTTCTCTAGTGTGGATTACTCCTTGAAGGTATTCGATTTTGGACACTGTGGTTTGCGACAACCTGGTGAGAACGAAAATCAACTGTACAACAAAAATCAAATGTGATTTTTCTTATTCTCGTTAATATGTATATTGTAAATTCATGGCAAGATCAGATATATTGGTTAAAAATTTTAAATTTTGCTTATGTATGAGATGCATGTAACCGATAATTCCCAATAATGGCCACGAGGAAAATCAGCCACAAATGGGTCTTTGCATGAAAGATGACCGCTGTTATAAGAAATTCTCAAAATACAAGATTTTTTAAACTCTTTTTCATGCCCTAGAAATGCAATGTTAAAAGCCACAAAAACATTTTAGAAAATTGTGAAAATCATAGATGAAACTCGAAGTTTGTGCCTTTTGTTTGAAATTTGAAATTTTTTTATCATTAGGTACTTTATCTAAGTTGCCTTAGGACCCAGTGTCCACAGTTGCCCTCAATTTTAGGAAACTTAGTGCACTAGTGCCTAAGTGAGCCAAAATTTAGAGAGAAGATGAAAAATGCGTACCTGAGGTAATAAATCTCTAGTTGTTTGAATGATTTGTGACCCATAAGAAAGTCTAGCTATGACCCGTAAGAAAGTCTTATTTTGGTGACTCGTATGAAATTCTGGTCTTCACAACTCATAGGAAAGTCTTGGTTTTCACCTGTGGGAAGGTTTATTTTTCAATCATAGGAATTTTTGGTTTTCACCCATAGGAAGGTATGGAGGTTCAGTTTTCAACCGTAGGAAGTTTTGTTTTCACCTATAGGAAGGTTTGGTTTTCAACCATGGGAAGGTTTAGTTTTCCATGGTAGGAATGTTTAGTTTTCAATCATAAAAGGTTTAGTTTTCAACCATAAGAAGGTTTGGTTTTCACTCGTGGTAAGGTTTAATTTTCAACCACAAGAATGTTTAGTTTTCAATCGTAGGAAGGTATGGTTTGCACCTATGGGAAGGCTTAGTTATGACTCATAGAAAATTTGATTTATGTGAGAATGTTTTTAATTTTTAATCCCTAATGTGACATGTACTGGAGCCCGCTCTGTAACACCCCATACTCGGTTAGTTGTAAGACCCAGATATCGGATGTCACACTCAGGTTGTTACCCTTAAAAAGACCAATCATAACATTTACTTGTATACACGATTATATATATATGAGATTTGTGTCATCAAGATTTAGTGTACATATTAATATATGCATAATCATATGAATACAATTTAGTTCGGACTTGAGATATCAATTCTCAAGCTTCCTACATATCATGTTTTAGGGAATCAAAATCACGTAGTTCTTCAATTCCGAAGTTTAACATAATAGTTTAAATAAGTAATCCGGGTTGGGCATGAATATAACATCTCAAACACTCCCAAGTACATATACATATATTATACACACTTTTAATTACAACAAATTATTTAAGATTGTGTAACACACAATTAATCACAATACGAATTATATAAATTATCTACAAATATTTGTTAAAATACTTGCACCAACTTTTATTTTCTTATTTAATTTTGACATTCTCCACTAGTATATCTATGAAAGGATATCACATGGCATAAACATGAAGATCACATAGCAAAAAATTAAAAAAAAAAATGATCATTCATGCCATGCAATATACAACAAAGAATCAAAACATGCAATTTTAGGGTTTTATGCAACTTACAACCTTGGATGCTTTTAAAACTTGATTTTTGTTACAACCAATATATAAGATAGACTTATATACTACTAATCTCAAACAACAATGCCAAAGGAGCAGCCTTTATGCCACACCACTCTATGCTCACACACACACTTGCAAAGATGGCTTAAAACTAGAGTGCTAGCTCTAATCTTTGTGTAATTGGCTATGGGTATTCAAATGAATACACAAGATCTGACCTTGTTCTTCCTAAGGTTCACTAATGGCTGCCCAAAATCCAAAGGAAGAAGAAAGAGTCCTTTTCCCTTGAGAGTGGCGGCACAAAGAGAGAGAAAAACTTACTAGGGCAAATAGAATTAATCAATTTATATCACTAGAATAGGAAAACTTATGGTGGTCGAAATCCCCTAGAATTAGGTCTAATTTTCATCCTCCATCACTTCCTAATTTAGTCATTTAAATTAATTCAAATTCTATTAGTTTTTAAATTCAAATTAATTTAAATTTGCATTCGTCATTTAATTAAAACAAATCACTTCTTTAGGGTTAGTAGTTGCCAAATTCAACTAGGATTCCTAGCTTGAATTTCAGCTACATTAATTCCCTCTGAAGTATTATATCTTGATTAAATACAATTTAGGATTTAATACTCAATTACATTAATTAATCCAAGATAATTAATTAATTGAAATTAAACCTACCAATGCTGAAATTCCCTCTCTCATGGACCAAGGTCCATTTAGCAATTTTAATACCTATTACATACATTAATTTGACTTTAAATAAAAGCCCAAATTAATGTCCAATACTCTATTTTAAATATTTTAAGCCCAATGCTTTGCGTACGATCCTATAGGTCCATTTAATATTAGCAATGAATTAATAAATAATCCAAAAGCTATATATATTATCTAGCAAGATATTATAACATTCCAAATTAAATGAAAATGCAAATGGCATTTAGTGACCTAATGCAATTTTGCATAGTCCCTTACCCATAAATATCAGAATTAATATAAGGCATGGAACTAGTCATCCTTATATTTACTAATTCCTTTCTTGATATTTTAGTGACACTGAACTCTCAGATAAATAATGATTACTCATTATTTCATCTCGGTATGGCTATACACTTTTCAATTCACTGATCAAGTGGCCGATGATATTTTTCTCTTTTATTGAGAGGGATAATCCCTTTACTTTCCTCATGTTCTATAACATGAATTAGTGCATGCCCAATCATACCCATACTTGTCACCCTGATACAAGTACATTAGGTGTATGTCAAAGTACATAGTAATTCATAAAGAGATTCATAGAGATTTCAGGTCTAAGAACTCCGATGCAAAACTTGCACATGGGAAACACTTATGACTTGTACCATGTAGTGTTTTCATGAAGGGATCGAATCCAGATACCATGTTCTAAACATATATCTATGATCTCTGATTGACACTCTAGTCTTTATGACCTGTAAGACAGAACTCAACTTATCAGAGAGAGCATACTAGTCTTAATTCATTTGTTATTCCCATAACAACAACTGACTAGGTATATTTAGAATGACATCTCAATTGTTTCAAGGTCTTACAACCATGTGCCTCACACATGATAACTTAAACTGAAACAACATTCTTGGATAGTTCTATCATTTGATATGCACATGAATACAATAGATAAAACAAATGCCTCATTTAGCAATTGAATGCTTTATAAAAATGTATTGGGGCTAGGCCTTACACTAACAATCTCCCATTAGCACTAGTCCTAATTGGGTATAGCCCTAAGACCGAACACTTTCAAATTAGCTTCGTGCAGATTTGGATGCAACTGTTTCGTTAATGGATCTGCTACATTATTTTCACTTGCTATCTTGCTAATCTTGACGTCCCCACGATTAATGATTTCTCTGATCATGTGGTACCTTCTAAGTATGTGTTTGAATTTCTGGTGTGACTGGGGCTCCTTGGCCTATGCGATGGCCCCATTATTGTCATAAAAATTTTTAATGGATCTAGGATGCTTGGGATCACTCCTAATCCAGAAATGAAATTTCTAATTTAAAAAGCTTTCTTTGCAACCTCACTCGCTGCAATATACTTAGATTCTGTAGTTGAGTCGGCAATGGTCTCTTACTTTGAGCTTCTCCAGCTGACAGCACCACCATTCAAAATAAAAACAAAACCAGATTGCGATCTTGATTCCTAAGTGCTAGTTTGAAAAGGAACATCGACATAACCTTGTATGACGAGCTCTTCTTGACCACCATACACTAAGAAGTGATCCTTAGTCCTTCATAGGTACTATATAATCCCCTTTATAGCAGACTAGTGCTTTTCACCAGGGTCTTGCTGAAACCTACTGGTTATACTCAGTGCATGAGCAACATCTAACCTAGTGCATAACATAGCATATATGATAGATCCAATAGCAGATGCATATGGGATTCTACTCATGTTGTCCCTCTCCTTTTTAGTTTTAGGACACTGTTCTTTAGTCAAAGGAACTCCCAAAGCCAAAGGTATGTACCCTTTCTTTGAGTCTCCCATACTAAAATGCTTTAATACTTTGTCTATATACTTTTCTTGACTTAGTCCCAAAAGCCAATTTGATCTATCTCTATAGATCCGAATACCAAGTATTGTCTTAGCATTACCTAAGTCTTTCATTGAGAAAAACTTCCCCAACCATTGCTTAACCTTTTGCAATTTTGGAATGTCATTCCCAATGAGAAGGATGTCATCCACATATAGGACCAGAAACACTATTATGCTCCCACTAACCTTCTTGTACACACAAAGCTCATCTTCATTTTTGATGAAGTCAAATTCTTTGACTGCTTCATCAAAATAGAGATTCCAACTTTGGGATGTTTGCTTTAATCCATAAATGGATTTTTAAAGCTTGCAAACCTTCTTAGGATGCTTGGGGATTAACAAAACCCTCAGGCTATGTCATATACACATCCTCAAGTAGATTTCTATTGAGGAAAGCAGTTTTGACATCCATTTGCCATATCTCATAGTTATGATATGCAGCTATGGTAAGCAAGATCCTAATGGACTTAAGCATGACTAAAAGTGAAAAGGTCTCAACATAGTCTAAACCATGATTTTGTTGAAAACCTTTTGCTACTATGTTGAAAACCTTTTGCTACTAGTCTACCTTTGTAGGTCTTGTCAACTTTGAGTTTAAATAGCCACTTGCATTCAATTACCTTAGCACCTTTCGGTGGATCAACCAAGGTCTAAACTAGGTTATCGTACATTGATTGCATCTCGAATTTCATGGATTTAAGCCAATTTTCCAAGTTAGGGCTCTCAATAGCTTCTCGGTAGGTAGTTGGATCCTCATGATCCACTAACTCAATAGTGTCACTATTAGTGATTAGAAATTTGTATCTCTCAATCTCCTGACGTACCCTACTTGACCTTCTAGGTTCTTGTGCAATGGGTTCTTATTCGACAACTGGTTGTGAAATTGATCCCATTTCCAACTCATCCTCTACAGGAGTTTGTGGCACTTGAATTTCTCCAAGTTCTACTTTACTCCCATTGTTTTTCTTGAGAATGGATTCCTTTTCCAAGAAAACAGCCTTGCGAGCAACAAATACTTTGTTCTTCACAGCCCCAAATCCTGAGAAATGACATATTGGGTTCTTTCCCAGTCCATACCTCGTATGGTGTCTTCTCAATTGCTTTAGTTGGAGTACAATTCAGTAAAAATACAGCAGTTTCTAATGCATAACCCCAAAAAAGAGAGGAAGATTAGCTTGACTCATCATTGATCGAACCATATCCAATAGAGTTTGATTTCTCCTTTTGGACACACCATTCCATTGTGGTGTTCTAAGAGGAGTAAGCTGTGAAATAATTCCACACTCCTTCAGATGACTGTCAAACTCTTGGCTTAAGTATTCGCCACTTCGGTCTGATCAAATGGCTTTTATACTTTTGCCAAGTTGGTTTTTTACTTCGTTCTTAAACTCTTTGAATTTTTCAAAAGTTTCAGACTTGTGCTTCATTAGATAGACGTAGCCATATCTACTGAAGTCATCTATGAATGTTACAAAGTAACTAAAACCACCTCTAGCTTGTGTACTTAATGGTCCACATACATTGGTGTGTATTAATCCCAATAAGTCACTAGTCCTCTTATCTTTCTTATTAAAAGGACTCTTTGTCATCTTTCCATGCAAACATGGCTCGAATGTGTCATAAGATTCTAAGTCGAATGACCCAAGCACTCTAGATTTTTGGAGTCTTGAAATACGTTTTTAATTTGCATGTCCTAAACAACAATGCCAGAAGTAAGTAGGGTTCAATTCGTTTGATTTAACCCTCTTTGTATTAATGTTGTATATGAACTCTTTATTTTGTAGATCAAGGATATAAAGGCCATTTTATAACATAACATTGCATATAAAATGCCTTGGTGACGAATATGAATATTGCAATTATTAATAATAAAGTCAAATCCATCCATATCCAAACACGAAACTGAAATAATGTTTCTGCTCATAGCAGGCACATAATAACAATTTTTTAAATCTAAATAAAGTCCAGATGGTAAAGTGAGTCGATAGTCGCCTATCTCCGTAGCTACAACTCGTGCTCCATTCCGCACGTGGAGGTCCACTTCATTCTTTCCAAGTAACTACCTATTTCCTAGCCCCTATACATTTGAACAAATGTGAGAACCACAACCAATATCCAATACCCAAGTGGTAGAAATAGAAAGGTTAATTTCAACAATAAATATACCAGAACTGGATGCCTTGGCTCCATTCTTCTTTTGTTCTTCCTTGAAGAGAGCGCAGTTCTTCCTCCAATGCCCTAACTTATTGCAATGAAAGAACGTGCTCTCACTCTCTTTGAGCATTTATGCCTTATGCTTGGGTTGGGCCTGAGATGCACTCCCACTAGACTTAGGCCGTGCTTGGTCATTCTTGGGTTTTGCCTTTCCTTTCCCCTTTCCCTTATCGGGTCCCTTCTTAATGCCTCATTGAACCATAAGTATGGGATTGGTCTTTCGAATGTTCTCTTCAGTATTCTTAAGCATCCCATGAAGCTCGATGACTGTCTTGTTCATTGCATGCATGTTATAATTCGTAACAAATGGATCATAATCATCAGTCAATAAACCTAAGATCAAGTTAGTGGCTAATTCCTTTGGGACTTGTACCTCAAGCTTCTCAAGAGTATCAAGATACCCTTTCATCTTGAGTACATGGGTACTAATAGGAGTACTCGTAGCCATCTTACAAGAAATCAAGGCCTTTGTTGTCACGGACCTTTTGTGACGAGCTTGTTCTTAGAACATCTCCTTGAGGTGCACCATGATCACATAGGCCTCTTGGTCCATGAATTGCTTTTACAAATCGGACACTATAGTGGCCAGTATCAGACAAGTCATATCATTAGAGTTGCTCTTCTTAGTCTTAAAAGTTTCCTTTTGAACTGCAGAGGCATTCCTAGTAGGTTCTTCGGGCAAGGGTGCATCCAAAAAATACGACTTCTTCTCTTGCTTAAGAACAATTCTCAAGTTTCGAGACCAGTCTATGAAATTGGTGCGATTCAGTTTGTCCTTTTCTAGGACCGATCGCAATGAAAAATTGTTTTTTGAAGAAGCCATTTTTCAATCTACAATAATATAAATTTAGCAAGATTAAATAAGGTCTTAATAAAATCCCACAAACCGAAGTTATATCCCTTTAAATAATTCGCGTTAGTAATTTAATGTGGGCCAAGAACCACTTTTCACAACAACTCATTAGTCAAGCTAAGCTTGTACACCTAAATAGTTAAGTTACTTAGGTAGGAAAACTCCAATCATGTCTCGTACATGACTCTTAGATCAAATGGGCTAACATCTTAAGATGTTATAACACAAACCCATTTATTAGTTACCTAGGTCTGAGCATCCCTTTCCATGTTAAGTCCAACCTACATGTTAGATTTTAACGGTTACATGCATCACATACATGAGCGGAATTTTAAAATTTTTTAACCATTAGATATGATCTTGCCATGAATACACAATATAACTATATGAGAATAAGAAAAATCACCTTTGATTTTTGTTGAACAGTTGATTTTACTTCGCACTGGGTAGTCGCAAACCACAATGTCCAAAATCGAACACCTCCAATGAGTAATCCACACTAGAGAGGGATAAATTGAACCAACAAATTTGTGTTTAACTAGGGCTGACCGAAATTCCAAGAAGCTAGCTTGGAGTTGGCGCAAAAAGGAGAGAGAGATTAGAGAAAAAGACTTTCTTTTTGTTTTAATCACTTAACCTTAATTCCTCATTAGTTGGCCTTTTATAGTTAGGTTAAAATTCCAACTCCTTAATGAGATTGGGCTCATTAAAATTGCTGGAGAATTATTAATTGGGCCTCTGGAATTAATTATAATCATTTGGGCTTAATTAAATCCAATTTAAACCTTTTCATAAAAGACTATGCACAAAACCCATAAACTAGGCCCTTTGTGCAACTAATTGGATTTAAATACCCAAATGGATTCCAAATCCAACCAAATTAAATATGTGAGTTCCATAACACTTATAAAACATATATAAATTAATTTGGTGCATGAAATAGGCCATTAAGTCCTTCTTTTTTGGACTTGGTGTGTGGCCCTTACAGAAGGGCTTTCGCCAATTGCTTCATTCCACTGGCCCTTAATAATTCTTCCAATGGACTTATTAATTATTGTACCAGTCCCATAACACTTATAGTAGTCCTATAACACTTATAAGACAATAATAATTAATCATGAAATACATTATTTCAATTAGGTCCAATTTACAGAACATTTCTCAAAACTTTTGCGGACAATTTTATTTGATCATAATTAATCAAACTCTTTAATTAATTATTATCATATTCACTTCTCTACCTTCATAATAATATCAAATATTATTATCCTTGTCATTTTACCATTTTACCCTTTTCTCTATATGTGTGTGACCTATTGGGTTCTTGTCCATGTTGGCAGTATAATATGTAATTGTGAGTTCTATTCAAAACTCACATGATTTAAACTCCATTAAATCATTTTATCAATCTCTATTGATATTTTGATACATCATTATCCAAGTCATGATTGGCCTCTAGTTAGGCATCATGACTATCCAAATGTCAGGAAAGTCATGTGGTCTGACTGTACTGATAATAGTCATTTATATGATGTTTTTAGTGTGTTTTTAGGTATTTAATTAAGTTAATTTCGTGTTAATTAGGTTTAATTTGAGTTTAATTTGTTAGTTTTATGTTTTTGGAGTTAATTGTAAATTTTGGTGTTTTTCAGGGTTAATTTGCAAGAAAAAAGGACTTAATTGCAAAAAAGGCAAAGATTTGGGCCAAAACTGTAAATTTGGAAAATTCATGTTAAGACATTATCGTGAAGTTCAGAAGTTCAACACATGGCCAAGTGAAGTTGGTACTAAGGAAATCCATGGTCACGTGAAATGAAGAAGAAAAGCAACACATGGCCATGTGTGAAAAAAGAACTAAGCAACACATGGCCACGTGAGAGAACAAATGAAGAATACCAAAGGAGACACGTGACCACGTGTGAGGGAAGGCATAATCCACACGTGGCCACGTGTGAAGGAAGACTCAAGGAACACGTGACCACGTGTTCCATTGCAAAGGAAAGGACGTGGCCACGTGATGAAGGCTCTCATGAAGCGAAGGATTCCGATTTTTCCAATTCAAGAAGGATTCTTCTCCTACTCCAATTTGGGAAGTTTGGAAGGCTTCTATAACATCTTTTGCCTATAAATAGACAACTCTAACACCAAAGAAAGGGGAATGAGGGGATCGAATTAGAGAATTAGGGATTAATCTTAGAATTTAGCCTTACTTTTTCTTTAGTTTGTTTTTACGTTATTTTGCTTTCATTATTTTTTTTCTTCAACTTTTTCTTTAGTTTTTAATTATGTTTAAGAATTAATTTTTCTTCTTTTGCTAATGGATTCTTGAAATCTTACATTTTCATTGTTATGACTTTATTTTGAGCTTAATTTCAATATCGGTTGATTATTTTTTAGTTTTAAGCATATTCTTATCTTTGATTGTGTTGAGATTGGCTGTTTGTTTATTGAATAAATAACTAAGAATTGGTTTTGACATAGTTAATGATTTGCATGTTCTTGGGTTAACTATTTAATGTTTATGCATGATTATTATCCGAAATATGAAATGATTATGTGTAAATTTTACTGGTTAATACTAAGAGAGGAAGAACTAAGAATGGGTGAAAGTTAAATCTCTTGAGAAAGGCTTTAATAGACATCTAGGAGGATTAATTTAGACTTTTATGCCAAGTGTTGAATTGTTCTGAATAAGGGAGTTTAATGCTTGGAATGATAATCTTGAATAAAGTTATCTGGTTTTATTTATCTGAATTCTTCATAATCACTGGTATTATTCTTTGAATTTAAGTCATTACAATGAAAGTTAAGGTGGATAGTTTCCTTAGCAAGAGAATTCCAGTTATTGTTTTGTTTTTAATTCATGTTTTAGCTTTTGTTTTGTTTAATTTTTTTATTTTTTTTAATTTTTTCTTTTAAATCAAAAACATTTGGGAAACAATCTCAGATTAATTTAATTCATATAAAGGTATTATCCTTAGCAATTCATGTTCCATTGGGTACGATATTTGGGGTCTTAATCTATATTTCCCTATATTACTAGCCGATCTAGTACACTTGCTAGAATCCGATCAAGTTTTTGGCGCCGTTGCCGGGGAACAGCGGTGTTGTTTGTTTAATATCTTTGGTTGAGTTAGTCTGAGATTTTTATTATTATTTTGTTTTAATTTGGTGATTGTTCTTTGCAGGAAAATTCTAAACATCTTTCAAGATGATGCAAGATGAGGTCCAAGATTATGAAGTGTTTCTTTTAAAACAACGAATGAATAAGCTACTAAGACAAAGAGAGGAGATAGAGCGATTGCGTGCACAATCACAAAATCCTTATTCATCACCATCCATTGCTGAAGATTCTTATTCTCTTTTGACTTTGAGATTACAATTGGAAGAATTGAGAAGAGAGAATCAACAACTTCGATACTCAAAAGAGGTCTGTATCTCCGAGAATCAACGTCTTTATAACCAGCTTATATGTAAGAACGAGCAATTTTGGGCTGAAAAAGAGACGTGGGAGGCTACATCAAGGGCTCAAGATGAAAAGTTTAGAATTCAAGAAGAAAAGATAAGGGCTCAAGAGGAGACAATTAGAAGTCAGAAAAATTTATTAAGGGATAAAGAGCATGGAATTGAAAAGTTGGAATCTAAGCTAGAACTTTTGAGCACTCAAGTTGATGGTGGTAAGGAAAAGGAACCAAATCAATCATTCATGGAGGATAAGGAACAAGAGAAACAATTCATATTTGAGGATACGTCATGTATTAATTTAGAGGATGTTGGATCTCTAGTGGAGAATTTATCACCAAAGGAGCAAGAAAGGAAAGATTCTCAAGTGGAGATACTGGATTCAGTCCGCTTGGAGAGTTTATTTAGGCTAGAAGAGCCGGTAGAGTTCGTGATAAATGAGCCAACGGATGAGTCATATTTTATTGAAGATATGGAGTTTCCAGCTTTGATAAACTATGACAAATTTCTTCTACTAATCGGAGAAAATGAGGAGCAAAGTCCGGAGAGACCTATGTTTGGATCACAAGCTCGACCACCCGAGAGTAAAATGAGTCGAGCTGGGACTCAATAAACCAGAACTTCTTCTCTATCTCTTCTCTTTAAATTATCATCTATTTTTTTATGTTTTGCATGTTGTTTTTTTAAGGTTTAATGCATGTTTTAGTTTGTGTTTTTTAAGTCATGAGTTTAAGATATGGGTTTGAACAAAAAGCTACTTCTAATGATTTTGATGCTTCATGATTAAATTTGGATTAGTAAGTGCTTTTAAAGGAATTAAAGAGCTAATGTGATTTTTGAGGTAAGTAAAATTGAACTTGTCAAAGATTTATGAGTTGGTTAGATGTGAGTTTGATTTTAAGCTTCATGAACTTTGCATATGCTGAGTTAAGAGTGGACTACAATTGAAATTTAATTAATTGATAGATGTGCATATTGTTGGCATAATTCAATTGTAGCTTGAAAAGAAGGAAATGCATAATTAAGTGAGTATGAGCTGTAATTAGTTTATATGGTTAAAAAAAATCAAGTTTGATGGAATTTTAACAAACCTTGATTAAATTCTTGATTTACATGAGTGAAAGATTAATATTATTAATGGGATTGAATTTAAATTGGTTGAAAGAAATTAAGGTGAAAGAAAGTAAATTTTGTGCTTTAATGTGTAGGAAAAGAAAGCTCGTGAATGCAGAAGGAAGACCCTCGCGTGCCCACGTCCTCCCTCTCCAATTCCTATGCGTGGCCACAGGTTGCTTCCTTTCTCAGTCATGCGTGGCCACGTGAAATCTTCCAAAGGCTCCTGCGTGCCCACGTGTTTGAGTGTTGCCTGGCAGAAACTTCATACGTGCCCACGTGAAGGAATCAAGCCAATCAATGCGTGACCACGTGGGAAGGTGCTGAAGATGGAATTTTACTAAAACACAACCAAAATAGCAAGTTGTTTCAAGGTATAATTTCACCCGTGCCCACGTGTTCATACAGATAAATCGACCCGTGCCCACGCATGTAACTCCTGCCTTTCCCACGATGCCACACACGGCCACGTGACTCCCTCACCAGAAAGATGCGTGGCCACGCACAAGACAACTTCTTCACCCCATTAAAAATCACGTGCCCACGTGATAATCATGCAAAGGATCTTGCGTGCCCACGTGAATGAATGTCTGCCTGGCCATAGTTCTTTGCGTGCCCACGTGTGAATCCACCTACAACCATGCGTGACCACGTGTAAGGGCGCTGCCAAATGAGCACGGTTTTGTTTTCTTTCTTCCTTTACACTTGCATTTTCTTTGCTCTTACCACTCTCCTCACTCATACATCAACCACCACACCTTCACACACTCATATTACTACACTCACTCACTTAATCAAAACACTACCTCACACACTCACTTACTCATACACTCAAGCACACACTTTCCATAAAGGGATCAAAGTTTAATTATACTTATGAATTAATTCATCCCTTACTGCTTCATAATAAGGTTTTGTGCAGAAAATTTTTCATGAGTTCCTCGTTGCTTCAAAGCTTCGAGGGGCGCTGCCCCTCAGGAACCCCGTAAGGGGCGTTGCCCCTTAACCCTGCCCGCTAACCGGCTAGCGGACCGCTGTGTTATCTAATCCTAGCATCTTAAATATTATTCAAGTTATTATCTGCAATTTTGATACATCAATGTTTATATATACATTTAGTTGAGCATATTATGGATGACTTGATTTTCATTAATGTATTTATGATGCATGGCATGGCTAGTTGAGACTTTTATGATGAAGCATGTTACATTCAAGCACACACCTTTTCCATAAGGCACACACACTTAGTTTTTCATTTGCATGATGTACTTAATTCACATAAATTGGCATAGGTTTCATTAGTGTTGAATATAAGTTTGCTTAGAGATTGATTTTCAGTTATGCATTGCATTTACTCTTAGCTACTTATTGTTTGACATTGAACTTCATTGTGGCTTCATATAGGTTGAGTTTGTATTTGAATTGGCTTATTTTCTTTTGTGCTTATCATGACCAATTAACATCTTTCTCTTCCTAGTATTTAAGCCTAACCATCACCAATTATCTTTACACTTGAGATTATGCATTCATACATTGTCCACCTTGTCACCTATGGATAGTATGCATTGAGAACTTAAGCAAGTTTGGCCTAGTTACATTTGTTCACTTAGTTACCATGTTTATTAAGTCTTGTTCATTGCACTTTATGGGTTTTAGAGGTATGTAGGCTTGTTAACTTAATTCCATTGATCTCATGCCTTCTTTTTGACTTGATTATGGTTCTAAATGTGGTGAGCTTACATTTTTCTTGGTCACTAACTTATTTCTCAAAAGTGATAAAGTGTGCTGAAATTCTCCATACTTTGCTGAGGACAGCAAGCTTCTAAAGAGGGGGATAGAGCTCAGCTGAGCTAGAAATTGAAGATCCAACTAAGGGAGTTTTTCTTACCTTACTCATTTTCTTACTCATGAATTATTTTGTTTTAGTCATTTTTGTTTTTTTTTTAGTTTGCATGACTAGTTTTGTTTTTAGTTTGCATGTTTAGTTTTTTAGTTTTGCATGTTAGTTTAGTTTATTCATTTATCATTTATTGTACATTTAGCTTAATTCGCCCTAATTATTTTCAAAAATTAAACTTTGAACTTGAATTTAGAATGTGCAATGTTTAAAATTCTTGTTTAGCATTAGAGCAAGCATGTTGTTTAATGAATTTTTAGCTAGTTTCATATTCAACTTGACTTATATTTGTTAGTTTCTACATTTTTGAGCACTTAAGACCAGTTTTTATACTTTAAAGAAAAACAATGCATTGAAATAGTTAAGTGATGAATTTTAGAACACTAGAACCTTCCTCATCACTCTTCAAAGCATACAAATAACTCAAAATAACTTGAAAAGTGATCTAGGCAATGTTTTTTTTTATTGAACCATATTTTGAATTATTTTCCTACCCTATATGCATATTTATCCTTTGTTAGCCATTTTGAACTTAATGAGGTATGCTTAATGCGTGCCATATTTATTTTTTTGTTACACTTATATATTTTTACCATATAGCCTAAAAAGCTTTTAGCTTCCCTTCTAGAATTGGCCACTCTAGGATTGGATGGATTAATAAGAATTGGGTATTTTGATGGGTGTGATAAGATGTTGTTGATTTTATTGTTAATGGCTATTGTTGAAGTCAAATGAATAGTGACTTTGTGATTACCCATGTTATTATTGTATTGTCAACATCAAAGCTAGTGAAGAGAAAGAAAAAAAAAGAAAAAAAAAGATAAAAAGTGAAAGAAAAAGAAAAAAAAAGAGAAATAAAGCTAGCAAGTATGGCAAAAAAAAAACTTAAGTGTGGGGTAGTTACAAGGAAAAAAAAATGGTTATGACTTCTTGAAAAGGGTATGAATGGTGAAATTGAGAGAATTTTAAGATTGTACTTTGAATGGTGAAGGGTTGGGAAGATTTGGCTAAGTTCTTTATTGATTAAGTTAATGGGATGAAATTTGTGAATTATTAGTCTATTTTATCTTAGAGTGGCTATTCTTATTATTGATCTTTTATCCATTCTTTGATAACCAATACCTTAAGCTCATTACAACCTTTAAAAGACCTAAGTGATTCTAAGTTTTGTTTTTGAGTTGTTTAGCGGAGATGACCTTCGGGTTCCGGTGCTAAAGGAGAGGCCTATGGTGTTTCTAGAGTTTCAAGTACGAAACCATGTGTATACTTATGTATACATTCATTCTAAACTTGACTATAAATTTTCATTGGTGTTTTGGTTTTTGAAAATACTTAAAATGTTTTGGTCTTGCACACACACAAGGAAACTAACTTATATTGTCTTGATTGAATTTATTCTAGTTGAAAGTTTTATTAAGTGCTTTTGTTAATTGTTAAACTTGATTTTGAAATGCATGGTTCTTTATTGGAGTTTGATTATTTTGAGAAGTTGGTTTGTTCTCATTTGCTTGAGGGCGAGCAAAGTCTAAGTGTGGGGTATTTGATAATAGTCATTTATATGATGTTTTTAGTGTGTTTTTAGGTATTTAATTAAGTTAATTTCGTGTTAATTAGGTTTAATTTGAGTTTAATTTGTTAGTTTTATGTTTTTGGAGTTAATTGTAAATTTTGGTGTTTTTCAAGGTTAATTTGCAAGAAAAAAGGACTTAATTGCAAAAAAGACAAAGATTTGGGCCAAAACTGTAAATTTCGAAAATTCATGTTAAGACATTATCGTGAAGTTTAGAAGTTCAACACATGGCCAAGTGAAGTTGGTACTAAGGAAATCCATGGTCACATGAAATGAAGAAGAAAAGCAACACATGGCCATGTGTGAAAAAAGAACTAAGCAACACATGGCCACGTGAGAGAACAAATGAAGAATACCAAAGGAGACACGTGACCACGTGTGAGGGAAGGCATAATCTACACGTGGCCATGTGTGAAGGAAGACTCAAGGAACACATGACCACGTGTTCCATTGCAAAGGAAAGGACGTGGCCACGTGATGAAGACTCCCATGAAGCGAAGGATTCCGATTTTTCCAATTCAAGAAGGATTCTTCTCCTACTCCAATTTGGGAAGTTTGGAAGGCTTCTATAACATCTTTTGCCTATAAATAGACAACTCTAACACCAAAGAAAGGGGAATGAGGGAATCGAATTAGAGAATTAGGGATTAATCTTAGAATTTAGCTTTACTTTTTCTTTAGTTTGTTTTTACGTTATTTTGCTTTCATTATTTTTTTTCTTCAACTTTTTCTTTAGTTTTTAATTATGTTTAAGAAGTAATTTTTCTTCTTTTGCTAATGGATTCTTGAAATCTTACATTTTCAATGTTATGACTTTATTTTGAGCTTAATTTCAATATCGGTTGATTATTTCTTAGTTTTAAGCATATTCTTATCTTTGATTGTGTTGAGATTGCCTGTTGGTTTATTGAATAAATAACTAAGAATTGGTTTTGACATAGTTAATGATTTGCATGTTCTTGGGTTAACTCTTTAATGTTTATGCATGATTATTATCCGAAATATGAAATGATTATGTGTAAATTTTACTGGTTAATACTAAGAGAGGAAGAACTAAGAATGGGTGAAAGTTAAATCTCTTGAGAAAGGCTTTAATAGACATCTAGGAGGATTAATTCAGACTTTTATGCCAAGTGTTTAATTGTTCTGAATAAGGGAGTTTAATGCTTGGAATGATAATCTTGAATAAAGTTATCTGGTTTTATTTATCTGAATTCTTCATAATCACTGGTATTATTCTTTGAATTTAAGTCATTACAATGAAAGTTAAGGTGGATAGTTTCCTTAGCAAGAGAATTCCAGTTATTGTTTTGTTTTTAATTCATGTTTTAGCTTTTGTTTTGTTTAATTTTTTTATTTTGTTTAATTTTTGCTTTTAAATCAAAAACATTTGGGAAACAATCTCGGATTAATTTAATTCATATAAAGGTATTATCCTTAGCAATTCATATTCCCTTGGGTACGATATTTGGGGTCTTAATCTATATTTCCCTATATTACTAGCCGATCTAGTACACTTGCTAGAATCCGGTCATGTACCCTTCCATAGAAACAGTTACCGTGCAATTACTCCTTTCACCACTCTTATCTCAATTAGATTCTGAGTATGGATTTCTGTCAACTCATATAAATCTAATTATGTATGTTCTATTAATTTAACCATTGTTCCCAAAATGCCCTCCATGGATCTCTATCCATCTTGGCATATTACTCTGGCCAGAGATTCTTTGAACAAGGTAATCATAGAAACATGCGAGATAACTTCCCTTGTTAAATCTGGAATGGTGAATCCTTTGTCAATCACTCAAATATCTTCAAGTAGGTCATGATATACCCAATCTCCTAACTTTGTTCACTCCCAGTTGGAAGTTATCAGTTATGGAGTTAAAGTGTACCACTTGCTACTTAAGATAACTTTGGTGATCTCAAGTCTAAGGATACTTGCACAACCGCTATGAAGAGATTCCTCACTGACATAGATTTAATATCCATGTGAGGATTCTCTTTGCAGGTTTCTAATGAACTTGTTCTTCTAACAAGCATCCACGTGTTAGCTTTGATTATCTTCCATAATCACAGTTATGAGAACCACTGCCTGAACCATTCAAGAAGCATAACATGTGCTAGTCAGTCCGAATTAACAATGTCCTATCTTGTTAATTCTATGACTAGGGATATTTAGATATTAACACATTTGCATGCAATAGACATCTCACATCATGAACACCTTCATGATTGCCTTTGCACTGTGTTTACAGTATCTAGGACTTCATTTATTAATTTAAGATTTACAGACTCATGTATTTAAACATAGCATTAATAAATGAATGATGCCTTTTATTAAGAATATAAATTTTATACATATGAAAAACATCCCTATTACATGGGCTCTAGGGCATACTCTCTAACAATCTCCCACTTGCACTAGAGCCAATCACTCATATGTCTCAGACTCATGCTATTTATATGGTGATCATGCTTAATCTGAAAAAGTGCTTTAGTGAGGGGATCTGCCTCATTGTCATCTGTGGGAACCCTTTCTATTTTCACATCATTTCTAGCTACTATTTCCCTTATGAGATGGTAGCATCTGAGAACATGCTTGGATCGCTGATGAGATCGTGGTTCCTTTACTTGCGTAATGGCTCCATTGTTGTCACAATATAAAGGAATCGGATCAACAATGCTAGGCACCACTCCTAGTTTAGTTATGAACTTTTTGATCCAGACTGCTTCTTTGGCTGCTTCTAAAGCAGCAATGTACTCAGCTTTCGTCGTGGAATAAGTAGTTGTTTCTTGTTTGGAACTTTTCCAACTAACTGCTCCTCCACCCATTATGAACACATAACCAGACTGTGATTTACAATCATCTTTGTCAGATTGGAAGCTGGCATATGTATATCCATTTACTTCCAAATTGCCCTCTCCATATACCAAAATATATCCTTAGTCCTTCTCAAGTACTTAAGGATGTTCTTGACAGCTGCCCAGTGTTCCTCTCCAAAATTGGATTAGAATCTGCTTGTGACACTCAAAGCAAATGCTACATCTGGACGTGTACATAACATAGCATACATGATAGAACCAATTGCAGATGCATATGGTATTCTATTCATGCTCTCTCTATCCTCTAGTGTCTGCGGACACATAGACTTAGAAAGGTGTTTCCCATGCACCATGGGTATAAACCCTTTCTTAGAGAGATCCATATTGAACCTCTTCAATACTTTATCTATATATGTACTTTGAGAAGGACCTAGCAACCTATTGGATCTATCTCTATATATCCTCATTCCCAGAATATAGGATGCTTCTCCAAGGTCTTTCATGGAGAATTGCTTGGATAACCATATTTTAACAGATTGGAGAAGAGAAATGTCATTTCCCATGATCAATATGTCATTTACATATAGAACTAGGAAGACAATTGTGCTCCCACTGACCCTTTTATACACACAAGGTTCATCTTCATTTTGTGAGAAACCAAACTCTTTGATTGTCTCATTGAATCGTATGTTCTAGCTCCTAGAGGCTTGCTTCAATCCATAAATGGATCTTTGAAGCTTGCATACCTTTTCACCATTTCCTGATGTGAACCCTTCTGGTTGTGTCATATACACATCCTCAGTAAGATTTCAATTAAGGAAAGCTGTCTTCACATCCATTTGCCAAATCTCATAATCATAATGAGCTGCAATGGCTAAAAGTATTCTTATAGACTTAAGCATCGCTACAGGAGAAAAAGTTTCATCGTAGTTAATACCTTCTTTTTCACGATAACCTTTTGCTACTAAGCGAGCTTTATAGGTAACTATATTACCTTCCATATCGGTCTTCTTTTTGAAGACCCATTTGCACCCTATGGGTTTTATCCCTTCAGGTGGTTGAGTTAAAGTCCATACTTTGTTCTCATACATAGAGTCCATTTCAGACTGCATAGCCTTAAGCCATAAATCACGTTCTGAACTGTTCAAAACTTCTTGATAGCTTGTAGACTCATTGTCCTCTACTACAGTTATGCCTCTATCCAAATCAATGTGAAATCCATATCTCACAGGGATAGATCGCATCCTAGTAGATCTTCTAGGATTTTGTGTATAATCAGGTTCAACTATAATCTCATCATTATGAAATTTAGTTTCGGGGTTCAATCGGTTGATCATCTTCTATTTGTGGGTCTTGAACTTCACCAAGTTCAATTTTACTCCCACTATCCTCTCGTAGGAGAAATTCTCTTTCCAAGAAGATAGCATGCCTTGAAACAAACACCTTTTTTTCTAAGGGATGATAGAAATAATATCCAAACATTTCTTTTGGATATCCCACAAATAAATATTTGTCAGACTTTACATCCAGTTTGTCTGACATTGTCCTCTTTATATAAGCAGGACAACCCCATACTTTCATATGAGAAAGCGTGTGTTTCTTGTTATTCCACATCTCATACGGAGTAACATCAACCGATTTACTAGGAACTCTGTTTAACACATAAACAATAGTTTCTAGTGTATATCCCCAAAAGGACTTAGGCAAGTCCGCTCGGCTCATCATTGATCGAACCATATCTAATAGTGTTCGATTTCTCCTTTCAGATACACCATTGTGTTGTGGTGTATATGGTGGAGTCCATTGAGATAAAATCCCATTATCTCTAAGATAATCCTGAAACTCTTGACTTAAGTATTCTCCACCTCGATCTGATCTAAGTGTTTTAATACTTTTGCTAAGTTGTTTCTCTACTTTATTTCTGAACTTTTTGAACTTTTCAAATGCTTCAGACTTATATTTCATTAGATAGATGTATCCAAACCTGGAATAATCATCTATGAAAGTAATGAAGTAGGAGTAACCTCCTCTGGCATGAGTAGTCATTAGACCACATACATCTGAATGTATTAATTCCAAAACCATTTTAGCTCGTTCTCCTTTACCAATAAAGGGAGCTTTTGTCATTTTTCCCAATAAACAAGATTCACATGTATCAAATGATTCATAATCAAATGATCCCAAATCACCTGACTTATGTAATTTGGTCATGCGTTTTTCATTTATAAGGCCTAAACGACAATACCATAAGTATGAGGTATTTAGATTATCATGTTTCATTCTGTTGGTATCCACATTATGTACTTCTTTAATTAAATCAAGAACAAATATACCATTCTCAATGATAGCTTTTGCATAAAACATATTGTTCTTAAAAATGTAACAACATTTGTCCTTTAAAAAAATATCATAATCGTTCATCAAACGACTGAAAGAAATAATACTTTTGGATAAAGCTGGAACATAGTAACAATTATTTAATTCCAGTACTAATCCACTAGGAAGAGGCAAATAGTAAGTCCCCACAACTGTTGTAGAGATGTTTTGTCCAGTAGTTGACTGCAAACATATCTCTACCTTTCTAACTCTTCCAAAGCTTCTAAGCCCCTGTAGATCATTACATAAATGAGATCCACATCCGGTATTTAATACCCAAGATTATTTTGAAGCAATAAAGTAAGTATTAATTTCAATCATATGAACACCTGAAGTAGAAGCATCAGCTTGCTTCTTCTCCTTGAGAGAATCTAGATAGGCCTTGCAGTTACGCTTCCAATGACCATCCTTTCCACAATGGAAGCAAGTTCCTTTGGAATTCTCTTTCTTGGCAACTTTCTTCTTGGAGATCCCATAATTCTTTGGCTGTGCCTTGGTTATCTTCTTCTTCTTCTTCTTCTACTTCTTGCCTTTAGCAGAAGTGACAACCATGACACTTTTTGGATCCTTCTTAAATGATCCATCAGCTGTCTTGAGCATATTGATTAACTCAGGAATGGATACTTGGATCTTGTTCATGTTGAAGTTAAGCACGAAAGGTGCATAACTTGGAGCCAACGACTACAAGATTAAATCTATGTATAGATCATTATCCATAACATAGCCAAGTCTACTCAAATGCTCAATATACCTATACATCTTCAATGCATGAGCAGCAACTGAAGTGCCTTCCACCATTTTACGGCTAAATAGAGCTCGAGCAATCTCATATTGCTCAGTTCTAGCCTGAGAAGAATAAAGCTCCTCTAGATGCAAAACGATGGTTTTAGCATCCATCATCTCATGTTGCTTCTGAAGCTCCGAGGACATAGCACCCAGCATCAGACATGCTGCTGCTTCACTATCCTCCATGTATTTTCGATAAATGCCTTTGATCTCATCAACGACATCATCTGATGGAAGTGGTGGTGGATCTTTATCCAAGACATAGTGGATCTTTTTAGCTCTGAGAACAATTCTCACTTGCCTGATCCAATCAGAATAGTTGTTGCCAATCAGCTTGTTATCCAAGATTAATCGTATATTAATGTTTGATGTGCTCATGATGATGACCTAGATGTGAAAAAGAAAAGATATAAGAGTATGTTCATATATATGTATGCATTAATAAGGTATTTAATTAATCCATTTACTCCCACTATTTTATTGCGAATTAATAGCCCTCACTATATAATCCGAGAAAACCTGATGGTTTTCTTAGTGGGCCAATATCCAATCCTTGATATGTAATTCGACCTTGACTGTGGTCAACAAGCCAAACTCCATACCCTTGAAAGGTAGGTATCTCTATACCAATTGTGTTTCTACACAACTATTGGATCATTAGGTTATCAACTCTTGATGCATGCATATCATATATGCATTCCCTAATCTTGCCTCTAGAACCATTAGCCTTGACCATGGTCAACAAACTAATGGGCTAGCTAAGATGACCCATTTAATTAGATTTGAATATATTCGATATAATGTGAGCTTGACTGTGGTAAACAACCCACACTATAAAGAACTCTGGTTCTCCTCAAATTAATGGAAGGCTTATATACCTTAGTATTTGTTTGAGGGTTTTAGTTAATTAAGTCTCATCATACATGGTTGGCATACATTGGTATGCATCCTATATCTATCACATAAATATAAGCATACAAATATGGTATAGTTATGGACTTCACTACATTGATTTCCCAGAGCCAAGAGGGAAATCAAAAGTTCACACCTAGGTAGTACGCATGATTCAAACAAGAAAAATAATTACATTATCTTCAAGCTCGTTGGATCTCTATCCGGCCCATCTTGCTCCTTGAAAATGGTCTCTATCTCTATTTCTAATTCTAATCTAAGTAATCTAATTACATATTACAATTTGAAATGAAATACAAACAAAAAACAAGTGGCCGGGACATGAAAGTCCTCATTGGGCCAAAACATTCATAATGCTCAATCATATTGGGCTTTGTCCATAACTATCCATCATGCCAATCATACACCCTTATATGCTTTTGTAATGCATAAAGAAATGGATTACTAACTTTGTTTCAACCTTTGAAATAATATTTTGAATTATTTTAATGATGTGATCAAATTAGAAAACTTTTTCCATTTTGAAAACTTTCATTTTAGGAAACCTTTTTGCATGCATGTGTTCTTGCCTTAATAATCAATCCAATTAATTATTAATTAAATATAAATTAATTATTTAATTAATTAATCATATTAAATAATTAAAAGAATCAATTTTGGGCTTAAAACCAAGGGTGGGCCGAAACCCACAAAAGTAAACCCTAAATGTGTTCACACACAAACTAGTTTTGTGTCTTTTGGACCATTTGGGCCTTTTGGAATGAGCCAAGGCCACTCCAGCCCTTAAAACCCATTAATAAACTTAATTAATGTTTATAAAGTTTAATTTAAATCAGCTCCTTGGGCCCACCAAGTCATTCATTAATTTAAACCAAGTCCGTAAACATAATTAAGCCTATTAAGTGGTTTTAATAAATTAAAATTAATCAAATTAATTTAAGGCCCATTTTAATTAATCCAATTAATTAAAAACACTTTAATATATCATATATATTAGATTTAGAAGATCAAAAGTCGTTCTAACCAAGAACACATTAAGAACACACGAATAACACCAATTTATCGAACTTTTCGACTAAACTACTTCTCATGCAAAACTTGTTCGATTTTAATTCCGTTCGATCCTATGGCTTAATATCCCATATTAAATACATAAAATATCATCTAAATGATGTTTTAATGGATCCATAAGAAATTAAATTAGAACAGCCCCTTAAATCACCTAGGGTTTCATGCCAAACTCTAATGGGTTTCACGCCAAACCCTAATCACAATCCTTCAAAAGTTTCGTTTTTGTTTCCACCAAATTTATTTTATCACACATACAACCAGAAATCAATATTTCTCATTCATGAACAATCAAATATAATATTTTAAAGTTCATGAAATAAATAACTCAAAACAAAACAAAACTTATTGCAGAAAAATATAGAATTGTATATCCATGGCAAAACCGTGGCTCTGATACCATGTTGGATTTTAACGGTTACATGCATCACCTACATGAGCGGAATTTTAAAATTTTTTAACCATTAGATTTGATCTTGCCATGAATACACAATATAACTATATGAGAATAAGAAAAATCACCTTTGATTTTTGTTGAACAGTTGATTTTACTTTGCACCGGATTGTCGCAAACCACAGTGTCCAAAATCGAACACCTCCAATGAGTAATCCACACTAGAGAGGGATAAATTGAACCAACAAATTGGTGTTTAACTAGGGCTGGCCGAAATTCCAAGAAGCTAGCTTGGAGTTGGCGCAAAAAGGAGAGAGAGATTAGAGAAAAAGACTTTCTTTTTGTTTTAATCACTTAACCCTAATTCCTCATTAGTTGGCCTTTTATAGTTAGGTTAAAATTCCAACTCCTTAATGAGATTGGGCTCATTAAAATTGCTGGAGAATTATTAATTGGGCCTCTGGAATTAATTATAATCATTTGGGCTTAATTAAATCCAATTTAAACCTTTTCACAAAAGACTATGCACAAAACCCATAAACTAGGCCCTTTGTGCAACTAATTGGATTTAAATACCCAAATGGATTCCAAATCCAACCAAATTAAATATGTGAGTTCCATAACACTTATGAAACATATATAAATTAATTTGGTGCATAAAATAGGCCTTAAGTCCTTCTGTTCTGGACTTGGCGTGTGGCCCTTACAGAAGGGCTTTCGCCAATTGCTTCATTCCACTGGCCCTTAATAATTCTTCCAATGGACTTATTAATTATTGTACCAGTCCTATAACACTTATAGTAGTCCTATAACACTTATAAGACAATAATAATTAATCATGAAATACATTATTTCAATTAGGTCCAATTTACAGAACATTTCTCAAAACTTTTACGGACAATTTTATTTGATCATAATTAATCAAACTCTTTAATTAATTATTATCATATTCACTTCTCTACCTTCATAATAATATCAAATATTATTATCCTTGTCATTTTACCATTTTACCCTTTTCTCTATATGTGTGTGACCTATTGAGTTCCTGTCCATGTTGGCAGTATAATATGTAATTGTGAGTGCTATTCAAAACTCACATGATTTAAACTCCTTTAAATCATTTTATCAATCTCTATTGATATTTTGATACATCATTATCCAATTCATGATTGGCCTCTAGTTAGGCATCATGACTATCCAAATGTCAGGAAAGTCATGTGGTCTGACTGTACCCTTCCATAGAAACAGTTACCGTGCAATTACTCCTTTCACCACTCTTATCTCAATTAGATTCTGAGTATGGATTTCTGTCAACTCATATAAATCTAATTATGTATGTTCTATTAATTTAATCATTGTTCCCAAAATGCCCTCCATGGATCTCTATCCATCTTGGCATATTACTCTGGCCAGAGATTCTCTGAACAAAGTAATCATAGAAACATGCGAGATAACTTCCCTTGTTAAATCTGGGAAGGTGAATCCTTTGTCAATCACTCAAATATCTTCAAGTAGGTCATGACATACCCAATCTCCTAACTATGTTCACTCCCAGTTGGAAGTAATCAGTTATAGAGTCAAAGTGTACCACTTGCTACTTAAGATAACTTTGGTGATCTCAAGTCTAAGGATACTTGCACAACTGCTATGAAGAGATTCCTCACTGACATAGATTTAATATCCATATGAGGATTCTCTTTGCAGGTCTCCAATGAACTTGTTCTTCTAACAAGCATCCATATGTTAGCTTTGATTATCTTTCATAATCACAGTTATGAGAACCACTGCTTGAACCATTCAAGAAGCATAACATATGCTAGTCTGTCCGAATTAACAATGTCCTATCTTGTTAATTCTATGACTAGGGATATTTAGATATTAACACATTTGCATGCAATAGACATCTCACATCATGAACACCTTCATGATTGCCTTTGCACTGTGTTTATAATATCTAGGACTTCATTTATTAATTTAAGATTTACAGACTTATGTATTTAAACATAGCATTAATAAATGAATGATGCCTTTTATTAAGAATATAAATTTTATACATATAAAAAACATCCCTATTACATGGGCTCTAGGGCATACTCTATAACACTACATTCACAATCCATGCCTCAAAAAGATAATAAGGCACATCTAGGACTCCTAGTCTACGTGACCGATGGTCGATGCCTTGACATGTTTCGGATTAGGAAGGAAACTTTGTGACTTACTATTTTAGGAATTCATTTTATTACGGCTTACATGACATACGCTTTGTCGTCCATTCATTACATGCATATATATAAGTGAATAAAATAAAGCTTGACAAACATGGGTCGAAAAAAACCTACAACTAAGATTCTGTACTATTACATATGAATCTTCAAGTTGGGCTCCTCCACTCCGGTGGGCTTCGTCTTGATTTACAAAGTCTTCAAATAAATTCTATACTAAGAAATAAATGAAACTTTTACAAAAATTCATAATGGTATGCAGGCCATATAAAATTACATAATCCAGGGCCCATGAATGCACCATGTATATTCATTCATCACACAAAACAAGCAAACAAATATATATAACATTCATGGATAAAACAAAGTTCAGTTTTTAATTAATTAAACCAAGCCCATTAGTGGAAATTGTGTACTTGAACTTTTAAGAGAAGACCCTGTGATGGGCCTAGGATGAAGCCCAATGGACTAAATCCTCTTATTGAATAAGTTCTCTTAAAAACCCAAAACACAAACTAGTTAGATTTGTGCCATAAATTAACTCTAGTATAATTTTCAATTTTGCCATTTTTAATATTATGTCATACAATCCATAAACATTAAAAATACAAATAATATGAACCAACATGAATTAAAACATAAAAATTCATGAAGATCACGGCATTAACAACAAAACAAACAAACAACATGAAACTAGTTGTTTAATGCTCACATAATGCCACAAACGATGCACAAACACTTAAAACGATTTTATGAGCCATTTAATAACTTAAATAAGGTCATAAAAATTGAGTTAAGGTTCTATTCAGATCTGATATAAATGTGTTTTTGCCATTTTAATCAAAACAAAATAAACAATGTTGATTAAACATGAAACAAACACAAACTAGTCATTGTTTTAAGTGATTTGTAAATTAATCAATTAAATTGTCATGGACCAAAATTAAAACCATTTTTAAAATATGTCCAGACCTGTTATTAATATTTAAAAATAACTTACAAATATGCCAAACACGGTTTTACATTTGATTTTGAGAAACTAGTTGTTAACAATCACATATCTCATGCAAACTAGCACCTAGTTTTAAGATTAACATGTACAATTAGGTATATATAATTAAATCCAACCATGTACATCTCTAAGAATATATTAGGACAGTATATAAATAGGTAATAATAATTATAATACCTAACTAATCATTTAAAATCATTTTTACACTAAAACAATGCAAAAAACTTAAAACAGAAAATTTCAGCATTGCGGTTTTATTCAACGAACGATTTTGATTCAAGATGTAATGCATCCAAAGCACTAAAATAAGCATGAAACAGCTCTGATACCACTGAAGGGATATCACATGGCATAAACATGAAGATCATGCAGAAGAAAATTAAAAAAAATTGATCATTCATGCCACACAATATACAACAAAGAATCGAAACATGCAATTTTAGGGTTTTATGCAACTTACAACCTTGGATGCTTTTAAAACTTGATTTTTGCTATGGAAAATATATAAGATAGACTTATATACTTTTGATCTCAAATACCAATGTCAAAGGAGCAGCCTTTATGCCACACCACTCTATGCTCATACACACACTTGCAAAGATGGCTTAAAACTAGAGTGCTAGCTCTAATCTTTGTGTACTTGGCTATGGGTATTCAAATGAAGACACAAGATCTGATCTTGTTCTTCCTAAGGTTCACTAATGGCTGCCCAAAATCCAAAGGAAGAAGAAAGAGTCCTTTTCCCTTGAGAGTGGCGGCACAAAGAGAGAGAAAAACTTACTAGGGCAAATATAATTAATCAATTTATATCACTAGAATAGGAAAACTTGTGGTGGCCGAAATCCCCTAGAATTAGGTCTAATTTTCATCCTCCATCACTTCCTAATTTAGTCATTTAAATTAATTCAAATTCTATTAGTTTTTAAATTTAAATTAATTTAAATTTGCATTAGTCATTTAATCAAAATAAATTACTTCTTTAGGGTTAGTAGTTGCCAAATTCAACTAGGGTTCCTAGCTTGAATTTCGGCTACATTAATTCCCTTTGAAGTATTATATCTTGATTAAATACAATTTAGGATTTAATACTCAATTACATTAATTAATCCAAGATAATTAATTAATTGAAATTAAACCTACTAATGCCGAAATTTCCTCTCTCATGGACCAAAGTCCATTTAGCAATTTTAATACCCATTACATACATTAATTTGACTTTAAATAAAAGCTTAAATTAATGTCCAATACTCTATTTTAAATATTTTTAAGCCCAATGCATTGTGTACGATCCTATAGGTCCATTTAATATTGGCAATAAATTAATAAATAATCCAAAAGCTATAAATATTCTCTAGCAAGATATTATAGCATTCCAAATTAAATGAAAATGCAAATGGCATTTAGTGACCTCATGCAATTTTGCATAGTCCCTTACCCATAAATATTAGAATTAATATAAGGCATGGAACTAGTTATCCTTATATTTACTAATTCCTTTCTTGATATTTTAGTGACACTGAACTCTTAGATAAATAATGATTACTCATTATTTCATCTTGGTATGGCCATACACTTCTCAGTTCACTGATCAAGTGGCCGATGATATTTTTCTCTCTTATCGAGAGGGGTAATCTCTTTACTTCCCTCATGCTCTCTAACATGAATTAGTGTATGTCCAATCATAGTAATTCATAAAGAGTTTCATAGAGATTTTAGGTCTAAGAACTCCGATGTAAAACTTGCACATGAGAAACACTTATGACTTGTACCATGTAGTGTTCTCATGAACGGATCGAATCCAGATACCATGTTCTAAACATGTATCTATGATCTCTGATTGACACTCTAGTCCTTATGATCCGTAAGACAGAACTCAACTTATCAGAGAGCGCATACTAGTCCTATTTCATTTGTTATTCTCATAAAAATGACTGACTAGGGATATTTAGAATGAAGTCTCAATTGTTTCAAAGTCTTACAATCATGTGCCTTACACATGATAACTTAAACTGAAATAACATTCTTGGATAGTTCTATCATTTGATATGCACATGAATACTATAGATAAAAAGTGCCTCATTTTATCAATTGAATGCTTTATAACAATGTGTTGGGGCTAGGGCTTACACTAATAATCTAGTGAAATTGCATCGAGCTAGATAAATGGGATTTAAACATGGGTCCATGTTCGCGAAACCATACGGTCCATTCAATGTTATTTTCTTGTTTTGATATTCATAATTTTATCACTAACTATATGTATATATATTTATTCGTACATACATATGTGGACCGAGTTCTTGGAACCATACAGCCCACCATTTAATACATATGTATTTATATAAACTTATGGATTGAGCTCTTGAAGCCATTCGGCCCACGATTTAATACATACATATTTATATACACTTGTGGATCGAGCTCTTGGAGTCATTCAGCCCATGATTTAATACATACATATTTATATACACTTATGGATTGAGCTCTCGGAGCCATTCAGCCCATGATTTAATACATACATATTTATATACAATTGTGGACCGAGCTCTCAAAGCCATTCAGCCCACGATTTAATACATACATATTTATATACACTTATGGACCAAGCTCTCAGAGCCATTCAGCCCATGATTTAATACATACATATTTATATACACTCATGGACCGAGCTCTCAAAGCCATTCAACCCACCACTCAATTTAATTATCTTATCGAAAGAGCTCTTAGAGCCATTCAATCCGGTAATCGTATTTAAGATACAGTACTGCTAAACTCCCCTAGTTGCCATGACAATCTTATCCTATATCTCCAATTCCTATCTAATTTTACTAAGGGCAAATACAAAATCATCATTACATACAATAGATAATATCATTATATATATATATATATATATATCAGCAATACTCACTCTTAATATCTATCGTTTTATCGTCTTTATCACCATAAAGCATGACATCACCAATTTAGCCATATCCCACACATTGCACTATTTGTATCATAACAATAAAGGTAAATTATGCAAAATTATATATATATTTATCGACCATCTTAATTACTTACACAGATTAATATAATTCACGTAGTCGTCATTAAGAATTCATTCAGTTCAAATTACACATAATTATTTTTATAGAAATTGTCCAACAACATTTATCTTATTGCATTGACAACATACGAAATGACAAACTAATACATTATATTCTCAAGATTTATGCATACTTGTATGTCTTGAGCTTTTAATTACATATTTCATTCAACCATTCAGATTAACGGTTAACATAAATCACTAAACTAAAATCAAGGTCACTAAACTAAAAATATTGGACATATATATATATATATATATATATATATATATGCCCAAGCATACCTTCTTAGACTAAACATAATAAATGTAGGCAACGATTTAACGATAATTCCAATATAACTTAAAAATATTCAACTTATTACTATTTATTACTAATTATTTCTATAAAATTAGTGATATATCAAGGAAATAATTAAAACTGCAATTTAATTACTACATAAATTATTTACAATCTCAGTTGCCTTAAGTTATAGTTCCATCTACCAATTCTATCTTTATGTTTGTTCCCCAATTTACTAGACCTTACTACAAAACTAAATTGTAAGTTAACCCATTAGTCCAATGAACCCATCACAAAATAGTGAAACTTAATGAAAATAGACTGGATTATAAAAGAAACAAATAAATCAATTTAATTATAGAATCAATTTAGCTATTAATTTATTTAACTATTAACAACCAGCAGTATTACTATCACCACTGCTACCCAAGATTTCATATAATCTAAATCACACATAAATCTATCATTCATTAAAAATACTAGTTACCACTACCATTGTATTTAAGCTTCACAAACATATAAGAAATAACCCCTTTACAGCTTGTTAACTATTAATTTACAATCTTTAACAAATAATACAATCCCAAGTTTAATAAAGTAGAGAAATTAAAACAACAAATCTAATATTCATTCCTAAAACTAAAACTTTAAAACTATCTCAATAAAAAAAAAACAAAAAGAGTTCCTATCATTAGCATCCTCCTTTACTTATTAAATTTAAATCATCAACAAAATATTTAAACTCAAAACTAAATCTTAAATTAGCAATACTCAACCAACAAACATATCAACCCAAATAATCACACAGCAATAAACACTTATGTCAAAGAACTAAAACAATTCTTAACCTTAATTTAATAAATGTTTACATAGGCAATTTTTGGTTAGATTCCCAAATTCAACTTATCTGCTAATATAGAGAAAAATCCAAAGTTACACCTAAGTCCAGCCACTATTTTACCAAAGTTCAAGCTAAGTATGTCACTAATTTTAAAACCAGAGTTCAATCAAATCATTAGATTCCTAAAGCCATAACTAGCAAAACTAAAATAAGTAGGATGCAGTTCCAGGCACGTAGCTACATTTTACATATTTGACTAGCTAAATAGAAAACTTCAACTTATATAACGACACAACTAACTTTGCTTAAATTATCTTCCTTTAACATCTTAAATCAAATTTTTGAAACCTCTATTTATAATTAATCAATTTAAGCATCAAACAACAACCAATAAACTAATATTGAAATTCATTTAAATAAGTTAATCCAAAGTTAATTTGGTAGTCACATACCAATTAGAGTGAAATTCCCAAATTTTTCCTCAATTTCGTCCATCACCATGCTTGTCGGAGCCTCGCCGATGCTATCCACTTGTAGCTGGTGTCACTGATAGCCCCCTGGAAGTATTCACGCGCCCCAATGCCACTCTATTTGGTTGGGATCTACATCAATTTACAATCTTTAACAAATAATACAATCCCAAGTTTAACAAAGTAGAGAAATTAAAACAACAAATCTAATATTCATTCCTACAACTAAAACTTTAAAACTATCTCAATAAAAAAAAAAGAGTTCCTATCATTAGCATCCTCCTTTACTTATTAAATTTAAATCATCAACAAAATATTTAAACTCAAAACTAAATCTTAAATTAGCAATACTCAACCAACAAACATATCAACCCAAATAATCACACAGCAATAAACACTTATGTCAAAGAACTAAAACAATTCTTAACCTTAATTTAATAAATGTTTACATAGGCAATTTTTGGTTAGATTCCCAAATTCAACTTATCTGCTAATATAGAGAAAAATCCAAAGTTACACCTAAGTCCAGCCACTATTTTACCAAAGTTCAAGCTAAGTATGTCACTAATTTTAGAAGTAGAGTTCAATCAAATCATTAGATTCCTAAAGCCATAACTGGCAAAACTAAAATAAGCAAGATGCAGTTCCAGGCAAGTAGCTACATTTTACATATTTAATTAGCTAAAAAGAAAACTTTAACTTATATAATGGCACAACCAACTTTGCTTAAATTATCTTCGTTTAGCATCTTAAATCAAATTTTTGAAATCTCTATTTATAATTAATCAATTTAAGCATCAAACAACAACCAATATCCTAATATCATAATTCATTTAAATAAGTTAATTCGAAGTAAATTTGATAGTCACATACCAATTAGAGTGAAATTCCCAAATTTTTCCTTAATTTCGTCCATCACTATGCTCGTTGAAGCTTCGTCAGAGGTGCACCGATGTTGTCCACTTGTAGCTGGAGTCACCTGTAGCCCCTTGGTGGTGTTCTTGTGCCCCAAGGCCTCTCCATTCGTTTAGGATCTACCTTAAGAACAATCTGCATCTTCCTCTCCGATCTATTCATTGCCGAAGATTGGAGAAGGATAGAGGGTACCATGACGATCGTCTTATCGCTAGGAGTCCTTCGGTACTAGTAGTGTCACCATTTGCCACCACCAGTTGTTTGAGAGAGGGGGAGGAATATTTGGTAAAGAAAAAGAAAATTGGAAAAAAAGATCGAATCTCAACGTCATTGATGGTGAGGTGGGCTGGCGCCACACTCGTGACAGACGATGGGAGGCAGCAATAGCACAAGGATCATCGGTGGTGGCGCCGTCCTATACCTGTTTTCTTTTTTTTTTGATTCCCACCTCCCTCCTCTCCTTCTTGTCTTTTCCTCCTTTTATTTTTCTTTTCTTTTTCTTTAATTGTTATTTTTATTTTATAAATTTGTAGCCAAGAGTTTTTTGTCTAGAAAGTCTCTAGGGATTCCTATGGTGTATTATTATTATTATTATTATTATTATTATTATTATTATTATTATTCTATTCATTTTAAATTTCTTATTACTGTTGATTTCTAAAATGCACTTGCTTATAATTATTAGTTTAAAAGCCTTCAAACTAATACCCAGCAACATAATTTCGCATTCTCAGATAACTCAAGCCTTGGGGCATTACAAGCTCAATTCCAGTTGGATTCTCGGAGGCCCACTTTTACGGTCTGAGATTGGATGGGCTCATTATAACTTATAAGCTGGCCATTGCACAATAAAAAGGGGTTAGGCCAAATTTATTGTTGATGGTCAACCTATAAAGGCATCTAATGTGGACTCAAAGAGTTAGGTATCATGGAGTCGCCACCCAACAGAATGTTGGAAAATGAATCTCAACCTTTTGATGCCTAAATAGAGATTGGTGTTTGGGACATCAATTTTACTTGGCATCCCGATTAGGTGTTTCTTATAATTAGGTTTTTATCATCAGTCCACCACCTCCCTTCTCACATGATGCATTATAAGAAAATAAATAGACACAACAATCAATTAAAAAAGCTATAAAACAATTCAATAAATAAAATAAATAAATCCGCAACTTAAACTATTACAAAGGCAAATTGTCCAACTGAAAGAATAAAGTACATACATAAATTGGGACATTGATTATGTTTTGGGAACATTGGTTCCCTCATATATATTTATAAAAGAAAAGAAGAGAGTCCTTGTTAATTTTTAGAAAACGCAAAATAAGTGATCTCAATTTTGGTGAAAATAAGACTCCTTTTATTTGTGTGTTTTTGCAATAAAAAAGTGGACATTGGTCCATTTTATTTGGAAAGCCCAATTTAATTAAGTACAAAACATTTTAAATGACTTTTAATTGATTAACAAGCTAAAAATGCTTTTTTACTAAATTATAATATCCCCAAAATGAAATACATCATAAATAATTAACGTATAAAGGAGATAAACAAAAAAAAATCAAACATAAAGCATAATTAAATAAAATAAAGATTTAAATGCAAGATAATAAAGGTAAAGGGATGGCAGAAATAATCAATTGAAGGATGGCCTCTAAAAATGCAAATCTCTAAAAAAGTACTCAAAAATAGAGAAAAAAAATTGTTCAAACAATCATAAAAAAATTAATTAACACATAAAAAAATAAATTGTGAAAATTAATTAATTAATTAACTAGAAATACTCATAAAATCAAATCGGAATAAAATAGAATAACAAAATGTAAATCATATAGGATAAAGGGAAAAATGAAATTAAAATACATCTAAACACTTAAAATGAATTAAATTAACAAAATAACACCAAAATATGCTAAAAAAGGGTGAAATAGGGGCCATAAATGCCCCAAGGTAAGACAGACGGCCACAAAAAAGGGAAAGACATGATGAAGAGAAGGCTTTGAGGCATTTCATCGGTTGCGCTGATTGACAGCCGTCTATCGAGCCTTTTTCCCATCTGTCAATTGAGGAATAAATAGAATGCAGATTTATCACACAAAAGCAAGGAAAACCAAATTTAAATCCTAAACGTACACCTCTATGACCCTAAAACATGCCAAATCTATGCAGAAATGATAATCAAATTCAAAAAAAAAATATCAACACAGCATAAAACATACCCAAACAGAATTTAAATCAAGATATCTTCATATTCTAATGGATGAAAATAATATCTTAACATACTATTCTAATGCATGTTGAACAATTTAAAGAATCATGGCATAATAGAGATTACGAGCATACAAAATAAGTAACAAAAAAACAACAAAACATGGCCTTACAAATGATGAACAAACCTAATTATCTACATGAACAGAGTGCAAACTTAAAGAGAGAAAGCGGTGGTAATCTAGAATATTACCTTTAGGAATTCTTAGTTTTATGACTCTAGAAAGCAATGATCCAAGCCTCCATCCTCTATTCCCCCACTCAAGATAAAGAAGAAGGTGTTTTCTTTCGTGTGAAAGATTACTTGAGGTTATACATTCGAGAACAGAGAATCATATTTCTATTCCTTAGAAAGTCTACCTCTGTTTTTCAAGTGTGAGAATCCCCCTTGAAAACCCTAATTTTTTGTTTAAATGTTTGGAGAAGAGTTGGAGATCAACTCTAACTCTGATTCTTCAGAAAAGGAAGATTTTATCCCATCAAATTTGATCTAGATCAAATTTGATCTCTATCCTAAATTTTCAAAAATGAAAAATGTGGAAAATTTAGAAATAACACCATAGATGACTATCTATCACTATTAGAGGCCAAAACTTATGGTTTTTGAAATTGTTTCAAAACTCTTAAAAAATCAAAGCTGAAGCCCACAAAAACATTTATAAAAGTGTGGAAACCAAGGTTGGAACTTTGAGATTCATGCTTTCTATCATAAATATGACTAGTTCCTCATCATCGGGTAACCCTGATCTAGGCTACCTCAGGTCACAGTGTCTATCATAAATATGTCTATATTTTGGCTCATTTTGGGGAGCTGGTGCACTAGTGCCAAAATAAGCCAAAATTCAAAGTAAAAGGTTAAAAGACGTGTACTTGAGGTAGCAAATCTCTGGTTGATTTTCTTAAAACACATAACATTTGAGGCAGTAAGTCTCTAATTGGGTAGTTACCGTCAACTTATTTGCATGTTAACCCTTGGTTGGGTAGTTATCACAGCTTGTCGATGTGCTAACCTTTGGTTGAATAGTTACTATCAACTTGTTAATGTGTTAACCCTTGGTAGACTGTCTGATTAGCACCAACTTGTCAGCATGTAGAATCAAGATAAGTTGCTCGCATCTGATTAGTGTCAGCTTGTCAGCATGCAGAATTAGGTAAGATTGTTGACTGGTTGCACTATCTATTGGCATGTCTACCCTTGTTGTTGTGTTTGGTTGATGCCATCTATTGGCATGTCCAACATCCTTTTGAATCAATATTCTTATTGAAAAATTTCTGGTAAATATGCATTTGTGAGGAGTCAGTGATGGTGTGCCTCATAGCTTGTTTCTTATCTATAGATCCATCTTGAAAACACTACAACATAATTCTTTCCCTCATCATTGGAAGTTAAAACAACCTTTTGGACTATCCCTCTTTCAGTGTACTTCAATTTTATACTGTGATCTTGACTTCAACCATGTGGATCAGTTTTTGATAAAGTGTTTCACCCTATCTTCAGCCATGTGTGTGATTTTTTTCGGAGCCCGTTTGATTTTGGGTTTACTCTTGGAGGCTCACTTTTAGGGTCCAAGATTGAATGAGGCTCACTATAACTCACAAATTGGCCACTTTATAATAGAAAAGGTGTTTAGGTCCAATCTATTATTGATGGTTAACCCATGAAGGCATTTAGTGTGGGCTCAAAGAGGCAGATTTCATGGAGTCTCCACTCATTCGAACATTGAAAAATGAATCTCAACCTTTGGATGCCTAAATAGAGATTAGTGTTTAAGACATCAGTCTTACTTGGCATCTTGGATATGTGCTTCTTATAATTAAGTTATTAATCCACTATCTTCCTTCTCACACAATGTATTGCATAAAATTAAATAAACACAACAATCACCTTAAAGAAAGGTAAAGAAAGCAATAAACAAAGATTTAAACCCACTATTTAAATTATTATAGAGGCCAATTATCCATCTAAAAGAATAAGATACATACATAAATCGAGCTATTTGTTAAGTTTGGAAACATTGGTTCCTAAATTGCATATTTACAAAAAGAAAGGTGAAGAGTCTTCGTAATTTTTAGAAAATATGTGCTAAGTGATTCCAATTTTGATGAAATTAAGAGTCTTCTTTGGTTTGTGTGATTTTGGAGTAAAAGTGGACATTAGTCCATTTTATTTGGAAAATCCAATTTGATTAAGTACAAAACATTTAAATGAATTTTAATTAATTAATGTGTTAAAAATTCTTTTTTACTAGCTATTACATCCTAAAAGTGAAATACATCTAAAACATAAATAAGGTACAAAAAGAGATAGATAAAGTAAATCAAGCACAAAACGTATAACATAAAGGTTTAAATGCAAGAAAATAAAGATAAAGGGAAGGAAGAAAAAATTGATTGAGGGATGGCCTCCAAAAAAATGCAAATCTCCCAAAAAGTACTCCAAAATAGGGATACAAAATTGCTCAAATGATTAACCAATAAAAGTAAATAGATTAGCACATAAAACATAACATAAATAAAATAATAATATTGAAACACATAAAAAACACATAATGGAATAATATACTTAGTGAATAGCGTGTAAAACATGCAGGAATAGAAGTAAAAAAAATAAGATTAAAAATAAGTCTAACACTAAAAATGAATCAAATTAACAAAAATAACACTAAAACATGCCAAAAAGAGGGTAAATAGAGGCCATAGACGAGCAAGGACAAGACAGACGGCTAAAAATGAGGGAGATAAGGGATTAGGAGAAGGCATAAAGATATCCCATTAGTTGCACTAACCGATAGTCATCTGTCAAACCTTCTTCCTATTTGTCACTCGAAGAACAGACAGAATGCAGATTTTGTCACATAAAAGCAAATAAAACTAGATTTAAATCCTAAATATACAACTTTATGACCCCAAAACATGCCAAATCTTCCAAAAAAACCAATGCAAGAAATTTAAGTCATGCCAACACCATATAACACATGTCAAAATAGAATTTAAATTGAAACATCCATTATGCATTAATAAAGAAGAAAGAAACACTAATATCCCATTCTAGCATATTAAATATATTCAGATCATTATGACATTACGAGAATTATTAATAAATAGATTAAATAACATAGGATCATAAATTATGACATTATACAATAACAAATAAATGAATCTAACTACATGATCATGATATTATTTAGAGAGACAAAGAAACTTAAAGCCTAGAATATTACCCTCAGGAATTCTTAGCTCTATAACTCTAGAAGCAGCAATCCGAGCAAAAATTCTCGATTCCCACACTCAAGATAAAGAAGAATGTGTTTTCTTTGCTGTGAAAAATTGCTTGAGGTTATGGTCTTGAGAATAGAGAATCAGATTTCTCTTTCTCTAAAAGACTACCTCTTTTTCCAAAAAAATGAAAAATCCCCATTCAAAACCCTAATTTTTTGTTTTTATATCTGGAGAAGAGTTGGAGATCATCTCTAACTCTAATTCTCTAAAATAGGAAGATTTAGTCCTCTAAAATTCAGCCTAAATCAGATCTTTAAAACTTTATCATTATCTAAGATTTTCAAAACTGAAGAACATGAGAAATCTAGAAATAACCCCATAGATGGGTGTCTATAGATGACAGATGGTCATCCCTTACACAATTCCCTAACATTACAAAAATACCTTTCAATCTAACCTGGAATAAAGGAAAAAAGCCACAGATGGCCGTCCCTCTATGATAGATGATTGTTTGTCAGTATTAGAGGTCTAAACTTAAAATTTTTTTGAAATTGCTTTTAAAAAATCTTAGAAAATTAAATTGGAAAACCACACAAACATTTATAAGAATGTGGAAATAAAGGCCAAAACTTCGAGATTCATGCTCTTTGTTGGAAATATATTGCTTCCTTATTATCGGATAGCCATAATTTAGATTGCTTCGGGTCACGGTATCTACAATATAGATCAATCACCAGTGAAGGATTTCACTTTGTCTTCAGCCATGTGGATCAATCACTAGCAAAGGCTTTCACTTTGTCTTTAGCCATATGGATTAATATCTGGTGAAGTGTTTTGCTTTGTCTTCAGCTATGTGGATCAATCACTAGCTAAGTGTTTCACTTTTTCTTACTTCCCACCAGTTCTATAATTCCTTTGTCCAAAGGAGATGGGAAAGGTTATGACCATCTCTTTTAAATTCTACCAGAGTCAAAAAATATATGCACTTTGTTGTATATCTCTTTCGATTTCAACCTATTTAGGTGACTCTTTGTGGTGCCATAGGTGTCTTAAGGGATAACAAAGGAAGAAGAATCATCATAGATTTCCATCCATTCCTTATTCATAAACACTTTATCCTTCTAATTTAGTTAGTATGGGTATCATTAATAAGTTTCTCCATTCCATAAGTAAACAATATGTCTACTATAGGTTTTGTGACTTTCTATGATCGTGTTTCCAATATAGGGAAAACCATCATCATCAGGGCTATCTGTATGATAATTATCTATGAGATGTAGTATATATGTCTCTTGAGAGGGCTTTAGTAACTATGATAAATATGTAGCATATATGTCTCTTGAGAGGGTTTAGTAACTATGATAAAGATGTAGCATTATTGCTTTGCTTATTGAATTTGTAAGATTTATTATTTTGTGTCATTTTAGTCAATTGTGGTCAAATATGGCCAATTCATTCTTTTGTCATTTTCTCTATCATTTTTGCTCTTTATTAATTTACTTTGTTATGTTTTTCATCTGTAGACATCGTGACCTGAGGCAGCCTAGATTAGAATTATCCGATGTTGAGGAAATAATATATCACTGACAAGCAAGTTCGGATCTCGAAGTTCCATTCGTGGATTTATCATTTTTTATTAAAGATTTTCATGATTTTCTAAATATTTGTAAGTATTTCTAAGTGTTTTAACAATATACATAAAAAACCCTGAATTGGACTTCCTGTGGTGACAGATAGCCATCTGTCACCTGAAGGGTGGCCATTAGTGGGCCCCTCTCTCCTGTGTAGTGTAAACCAAGGGTGTTTTTGGAAAGTCGAGATCTAGTAATGAGGTATGACCATCCTTTATTAATAGACACCCGTTCCTAGCTCGAAACCTAGATTGTCCCATATTTTCCAAAATTTTCAAAAGAAGAAGTTTATCTGATAAAGGTCAATCTTAGATTTAGGGGATTTGATCTCCAGATTTTGCAATTTTTGAGTTGAAATTGGATTAAAACTCTTCCTTAGGTATGAAAACAAAAATCTAGGATTTTAAAAAGGGGAGGAATCATTATTCTCGAGATTAATCATTAGAGAAGAAGAAAAACTAATTTTTTTCTCTTTCTAAAGGTTTTTTACTCTAGCAATTTTCTTCAAACACACACAATGAATTTCATACTTTCTTTAAAAAATCAAAGCATGATTTAGAGTAGAGAGCTAGACTACATAATTCATAGAGTTAGAATATCTCCTGAGGGTAACATTCCAGGCTCATTCTCATTTTCTCTCTCTACAATTCATTCACATGATTTCATGATTATTGAACACTGATTTAATCTATTTTAATTGTTATATCTTAATAATGTGCATGATTTATCAAAGTATGATTCATTTTTAAAATATGCTAGAGATTATGGTAAATTTTATAAATTCCTCCATTTTTGTCATATAGAGCTTTTTCCTATTCATATATGTACTATAATTTTGTAATTTTGATGCAATATAATGGATGTTTAGGTGTTTTTAATGTATTTTAGCATGATTTAGTGCTTAATTATTTCATATTTAGGGCTAGAAAATTATTTGTGTGGTTTTCTGCATTTTTACCATGATTCTGCACTTTTTGTTTTGTTCCTAAGGTGATAGACGGGAAGAAGGGCTGAAGGATGTTTGTCTCTCTTTTGAGGGACGGGACATCTTAGTCCTTTCCTCTTGTTCATCCTTTGCTCCATGGGTGGCTGTCCCTCACTCCTTTTAGCCATCCATAGGGATTTATTAGGGTATTTTTCATGTATTTTTCGGACTTTATAATTTCCATGTATTTCGATGTATTTTTGTTATTGTGCATATTCTTATACCTGTAATTAACCTATTTGTATGAATAAGTATATAATTATTTTATTATAAATGATAAGTTATTTGTTTTGTGTGATTTTTTCGAGTAATTGGTATATTTATGGCTGTAGAGGACATACAATTCTTTTTGCATAAGAGGTCGCACTCCCCCACTTGTCACCATCTCTATCCCCTGGTTACATCGTTATTTTACATCTTAATTTGTTTATTATGGTGTTGTTTTTTTATTTATTTTTGTTATTATTGGTACTTTATTTTTATATGTATTATTTTTTGGGGTTGTAATAGTTAGTAAAAAAGGATTTTTCAAGCACGTTAAAGTAAAGGGCACTTAAAGCGGGTGTTTTTTACAAAACATGGACCAATGTCCAATTTTTTTTTACCCAAAGCCACACAATATAATGAATGCCTTTTTTGTAAATATGAATGAGGGAACCAACGTTCCTAACCCAAATTAACTTGCCGATTTATATATTTATATTTATTTGTGCTTTGATGTTGTGGACAATTTGTTTATGTAATAATTTTTAAGTAGGATTTTATTTTAAGTATTTATTTATTATTTTTTGTTTGAATGGGATATTTACTTAAATTCTATCGTTTGCATCATGTGAGAATGAAGAGGGGATTAATTCTATAACTCAATTATAAAATTAACATTTAACCAAAGTGCCTAATAAGAAGGGTGTCCCATACACCAGTATTTGTTTTAGGCATCAAAATAAGGTCGAGATTCAATTCCCATGTCCTGTTGGGTGGCAACTCCATGACACCTACTTCTTTGAGCCCACTAGTAGACGTCTTCATAGGTTAACTGTCAGCAATAATTAGGGTTCAATCCTCCTTGTTACGAAGTGGCGAATTTATGATTAAAAGTGAGCCCCCTTTTAGTCTCAAGACCTTAAAGTAGGCCCCAAGAACAAACCTAAAAATGCAGGGCAGGCTTCGGTGCGCATTGCAGTGATGACTCCACCAGGGACCAAAGAGACTTTTCTTTAAAAAGTATTTTGGTTATGTCACTTATAATTGGGTTTTATTCATCAAATCCTATCTTCTTTCTAAATTGCATTTCTTGCATACATCATAGAGCTTTAGAATTAAGTTAGGCATCTCTTTTTAGGCCCGGTGCTATCTTAAAGCATGCCCTACGTTCACTCAATGTAAAGAGGTGTCGAGGAGATCCACCAGCCCAAGTCCAGTACCAAATGGTATATAAAATGGTGATCCATTGGTCGTTATACTCATGATGAGCTAGACCTATTGGCAGGGACCGTACTTAGGTAGCCCTAAAGTTTTATCACCTTTAACTCGAGCCCATGTAAGGACCATAGCAATTTCCCTTAGGTTGTATAACCATAATAACTTTTGCTTGCTATATGGACCTTTATGTATTGACCAAACTCAAACAAATTAGAAGGGTACCAGTCAAAGGCTGCCATACCTCGACAGGCCCTACTCAATCTATATGAGTTAGTCAAAATACATAATGGTCAAAACTCATATGCTTGCACTTTTAAATAAGGAGGTTATGCTGTTGGTTCTTTATTATGCACCATGTGCATCTATTAAGTACTTTGTTAACCCATGGGCTAAGCCCACCTAGGAAAGAGACCACACAACCTCCTGTGTGGGAGTAATAAGGTTGGAAGGCTTTGTCTATATTTGTATGTGCTTGTGATTGATGTCTAACAAAACCATGCATTGCATTTATGCATGATGTATATACCTTGTCCATACATTATTTACCATGCATCATTCCTAACCTCTGACTCTTGCATCCATCATAGACTCGTCTAGGTGGTCCAAAAGGTCAGATGGGTGTCTAGTTTAAAGGTTTATATCTAATCAAGTGAGATCAGATTCGGGTTCAAATTTGGGTTTAAAAGTTAGTTCTGAGTTGGGTTTCAATCAATTATCGAAAAGAAGTTAGGAAATGAGCTCATAAATGGCAAACGATAAAGTGAATGAGACTGTAAGGAGAAATGAGACTAGGATAGTTACTGATGACACCACATCAAGGTTTTCATTTTTTAGGGAAAGGGCAAATGTCACTCCAATTAGGCCTTCAATAGTAAGGGATGACTTGGACCGGAGAATGGATTGGCACCTACAGGAATTTATGGAGAGGGTATTGGCTATGGTTGGTGAAATGGTGGCTTCTATAGCACCTAACACTAAAACTCAGCCTATAGCATATGCTCGCAAGATAGCAAAGCCGATACATGTTGGGAATGCTGCCACGGCTGATGCTACTGTGCTTTAAGATTCACTTAGAAGGGAGAGGAGGCATGATCCTGAGGATGATTTCATAGAGGAAGAGAATGAAGACTATATCCCTCTAATGATAAACATAAGAATAAGGGGTTTTTGTGCTTAGGATCTAACTTTTAAGAAGATGGAGAAGAAGATAAAAGCCATGTCTAGGCTGTTGTTAGTTGGTAGGGGGATGAATCTTAAAGATAAGGATTTGGATGTAGATGAGCCATTGCCCCAAAGTTTCAAGATGTCAAATTTACTGAGGTTTTATGGTACCTCATACCCATTAGCACACATCAAGATGTACACACCGATAATGAAAAGGACCACCCTATCCAAGAAATAGAAAGTGGAATACTTTTACCCGAGTTTGATTGGACCTGCAATAGTCTAGTATCACGATTTGGATAGACGAACTAAGGAAGATTAGGACTTGCTGATTGAGAAATTTCTCAAGTAGTATGATTGTAGTATGAGGATGAAAGTCACTCTAAAAGACCTTGAGTTACTCTAACAAAAGCATGATGAATCTTTCCATGAATATCTCACCAGATGGAAGAATAGGGTGATGGAAATGAAAAGGAAACATGATATTGCTAATCATTTCAGGTTGTTTATTTAAAATGCGAGTCCATACTTAAGAGATGGTTTGAAAAAGAAGGGTCTAAAAGACTAGGAGTCCTTGAATGATATAGCTATAGAAGCTAAAGGGGAATACTTAGCCAGAAGGGCAAGTACCGAGAATGCAAAAAGGAATTTTGGCAGTAACAAGGTTATCGAGAATAGTAGTGGGCAAAAAAGAACTGGAAAGGTCGTAGAGGTGTCTGCTACAAAAGTTAACTGGCAAAGACATTATTCTAACTTGAAAAAATCATTGTCTTGGGTGTTGAATAGGCTGGTTAAAAAAGGGAAGCTTCAACCATTACCATCAAGACCCAAAAAAGGTCAGGGCCTCCCCTACCATAAGGATGATCAATACTATACATACCATCAGCATACAGGGCATTTGATCGATTATTGCCGCACTCTGAGAAACAAGATTAAAGACTTGATAGATGGCAAGTAGATTTTAGACCCTAAGAAGAGGGATAAAAAGAAAAAGGGAGGAAACAATGCTATACGCCATCTAATATATATGATTGGGTCCAGCTTACCTGAATTGTATGTGATGAAGGACTTGTATGGGAATGAGTACTTGGCTGTTACTCGCTCAACCCCAAAAGTAACAAAGCTAGTTGAGAAAAATCAGCCAGTTTCTATGATTGACTATTGGGATACCCTTGCAAAGAGTGAAGATGAAGGAGGTTTGGTGCCCATTGATATCTGGAGTTTAGCCAGTGAGGATAAAGAGGAATCAGAGGAAGAAAAAAAAGTTAAAATAGTCATAAGAAGTGGGAGAGTGGCCCCAGAGATCGAAAGGCAGTCGGTTCCTGCATAGTGCCAACAAAGAAGGAAATTAAAGATAATCAAATAATTAAATAATTGAAGAAGACACAAGCTCATATATATATTTGGAATTTATTAAGGTAATCTCGTTTGCATAGATATAAATTGTTAGAGGCTCTAAGCGAGACTACTGTCACTACCACTATCCACCCTCTGAGTTATTAGATTTGGTTAGGGGAGGAATCAGTGAGCATGTGGTATACTTTGATGCTAACTTGCCTGTGGAAGGAATAAGTCATAATCATCCCTTCTAAATCAAAGCTTAGGTTAATGGGAAGAACACAGTTTGTCTGATGATAGATTATGGGTCATCCATTAATATCTGTCCTTTAGTGACAATTTTAGCTTTCGGATTGAATAAAAATATGCTAAGCAAGTCTAATATAGCCATTTCTGCATATGACAACTCTAAATGACAAGCTGCTGGGACCTTTAAGGCTGTGGTAAAGACAGTGCCTATTGAGACTGAAGCCGAGTTTGTGGTTTTGGCTATCCCAGCAAAATTCTCTATACTTCTCAGAAGACCATGGTTGCATAAGTTGGGAGGAGTACCACCTACATTACACCAGATGATTAAGATTCCCTACAATGGTTAGGTGGTCATTATTAAAGTAGTAAGGGAGAACTAGGTATCTATGCCCAAAATAGCTAAATAGTTGTTCAACAGGTTTCATGTGGCAGTCATTAATGAAAAATAAAATGAGGGTAGCCTTCCTGACAGTCCTCAAGTGATCAATATGCTTAAAATATGAATTTTTTGCCTAGTGTTGGTTTAGGTAAGAATTCTCAGAGACCTCAGACTACTGTAGCTGCTAAGGGTCAGAAGGACAAGAAGGGGTTAGGCTTTACAGGCTTTGATAAAAAAGGTAAGGAGAAGAAAACAGTGAAAGGAATTCCTTATATTTCTCAAAGTTTTGTATCATGTTCAGGCCTATGCCTTTATTGTAAGGAAAAATGAGCCTCAGATAATAGAGGGCTAGTGTCGAGATTTAAACTATTCAATGATGTCTTTGATTGGGAATAAGGAATCATCAAGCCAGTCGAGGATTTCTGGAATGAGGAGATTATGTTGCACCATTCAGCTTGGGATAAAGAAACCGTACAGAAAGTCATGACAGAGAAGTTACTTGCTACTCAGCTGAAACGTTAAGAGAAGATGCAAGCCAATGAATCACCCAAAGCTGAACCAGAGGCCGAGGAGACATTTGATGCTAACAAGATTGAAAAAGATACTTTTATTGATATTGTTTATATTCGTAAACTCTTGAATGAGAACAATATCTGCTCTTTTGATTACATTAATGAGATGAATAATTTTGCTTACTTGTGTGATGTTTCTTCTTCAATATGCATGATCATGATCATAAAGCATTTATATTTAACATTAACTTAACAAACACATGTTCATTTAATATCAGAACTAAAGAAACCCAAAAGAAATTCTATTGGAATCAAACAATAATCCTAAAAAGAGAGAAACATTTGAGAGAATATTGAAAAAATATTAAAAAGGCTTTGCCTAGACTATGAAGACATGCTGGCGATAGACTGAGAAGTCACTGAACATGCTATTTTGACATATTTGGGGTGTAAACTAGTTAAAAAGAAGCTTAGAAGACTTAAACTATAATGGGCTGAAAAGGTTAAGGATGAAGTCAGAAAGCAAATAGAGGCTAAGTTCTTGGTGGAAGTCCAATACCCTACGTGGTTAAAAAAAGTAGTCCTTGTAGCAAAGAAAGATGGAAGGGTGAGAGTTTGTGTGGATTATGGAGACCTGAACAAAGCTTATCCCAAGGATGACTTTCTTTTGCTTCATATAGATTTTATGGTTAATAGTGCAGCAGCCTGTGCTATGTATAGTTTCATGGATGTATATGTAGGGTATAATAAGATTCTAAACAAAATAGTGGATATGATCAAAATAGCTTTTATAACCGAGTGGGGGACATATACATACCGGGTCATGCCTTTTGTACATAAAAATATAGGTGTTACTTATCAAAGAATGGCCACTAAGATATTAGATGATTTGATCCATGAAGAAGTAGAGGTGTACGTAGATGACATGATGCTTAAGTCAGCTACTAGAGAAGGCCACTTCGTGGCGTTCGAGAAGTTTTTTTAGAAACTCAACAAGTACAATATCTACCTCAACCTAAAGAATTGCATATTTAGGGTTACTTCAGGCAAAATTTTAGGCCATGTCATGAGTCAGAGTGGTATAGAAGTGGATCATAACAAGGTAAAAGGCCGTTAGAGAGATACTAGAAATAGAATGGGCTAGATAAAGACTATTGTAGCTTAATTTTCTTGATGGGGAGAGAATGAGGGTATATTATCACAACTAAGTTTATTAGAAGAGGTTGGCCCACTCATTTAGGAAGGAACTTAGGAAGCACCCTTTGAAAGAATAAAACTTAGTGTTTAAACAAATGAGACTAAGGATTCCAGATATTTAAGGCAAATTTAGGCCCACTTAGGAAGGACCTTTCGTACTTAAGAAGCTGTTATCCAATGGCGCTGTTATTTTGTCAGACAGTGATGGTAATGAGTTTCCATAACCTATGAATATCGGTAGATTGAAAAGATTCTATGGCTAAAAGACTAAAAGATAAAAAGAAGAAAATAAATGTCCCATGGGTTGAAAACTGAAAAAACGACGGCCTTGCTAAGATTGGGTTCCTCGCCAAGGTGAAAACCAAAAAAAGGCACTTAGGAAAAAATTAAAGACTAAGAGAAAATAATCAATCAAGAAAACCTGAGAGAGCTAATTGATGATAGTAGTTATGATGCTTGTAAACTTTCATTTTGAGATTGAATAATATGTGTCATTAAGATAAAGTTAAATACTAATCATGTGTACTGAAATTAGAAATGAAATGTTATAAATACATTTATAAATATCTTCTATATATCTGAAAGTAACATTTTCTATCATATGTTCAATAAGGGCAAAAACATCATCTATAAAAATGTTTGATTTAATCTATTAGTATCATATCTCTCTCCATCCAGGTGCCTCAGGTGAGAAAGTCTATTGTTGACAACTGGACTAGTGACCCACTGCTTGCATAAATCAGAGGTAGTAAAATCACAAACACCTGTGTTAGTAATAGTAGTCCTCATAGAAAACTGAGTTCAAATCCTCTGATAATATTATGTCACAAAGTAAGCAGTAAGTATGCCTTTACGAAAACCCAAAGTTGCCTAACCATGTCTTGAATACCCCGAACTAGCAAACACAATGGGCAAAAACATAAAAGGTGGCTCGATAAGGACCACAGAGAAAAATGCATCCCAACTCTCCATCTATAACCACAGAGGTAATAGGTAACTAGGGACACTTGAACCTAATGTTAGCATCTATAGAATGATTAAGCCAATCAACAGCGTCCTGAGTTGACTGAAACTCACGCTGAAGGTGCTTAGTTGTGACATGCCTTATGGGGTAGGTCCATGTAGCTCTAACTTAAGGAGGAGGCTCAGACAATAGCTGCAACTTCTCACGAAGCTATACCAAAAAGAAAGTCATTGAGGTAAGTTGGATTCATCTCAAGAAAAAATAAGGCATATAAATGCATGAAAATCCAAAATGGTGCACATTTCAACAAGAAAAGCTAGTATGAAAACCCACAGGGGGCATGCTACCTTTAAAGATAAGGAAATGCCTAAAGGAGCAAAGAACTGCCTGTTAAGAACAAAGAAGAGCCATACTGAGTAGAAGACTTATGGTGAAAGTCATCCAAGCCTATAATGGTCTCTGCCATGATCAGAGGAAATGGATTGTGCACCCAGCGTATGCCATCAACAACATCAAACAACCCATAATCTGTAGTCATGGGATCACCAACACGCATCAATAGACATCGAGAAAGGCAGTACTACACCAAAATGGAAGGTGGGAATGTCATCAAAATTAATCAAGACATCTATTAGCCACTCTAGTGGAAAGGTCTCCCCATGAGGTACTTGAACCCTGGCCTCAAAAGGAACAACACCCAGGGCACAAACCACCTTTTTAGGATAAGTGACCATAGGAGAGGGCAAGCATGGTCCAGCATCGAGATCAAACCTGACACCCACCATGGTAGCAAATTCCTCAGGTAAAAGGCACAACTCATAGTGAGTGAATCAGAATACATGAAACCTAAGGTCCAAAATCAAAGTACAACAAACAAAAAAATGTTTATATGGAGAGATTCTTCTCAGAAACCTCAAACTTGAATAAGGAGCTAAAAAAGGGTCCTCCCAGATTTTTGAGTCATCTAGTAACCAGTGTAACTTCATGAGCCCAGTAGTAATGTTGTGTGATTTTTGAACAAAATAAAGTGCAGGAATAATAAGAGAAAATAAATAATAGAAAGAAGAACAGACAAGAAAGGAAAAGAAAAGAAGAGAAAGAAGAGTACCTGATGGAAGCCTCCTAGAAGTGGAAAAGTTAAAGGCACAAAATCAAAGCAAAGAAGCACTATTTATAGAAAAGCGATGAGGGATGGTCGTTTCTCATCTGAGCGAGCCACAGGTTGCTCATCCCTTACCTCTATAAAGCCAAAAGTCACACTGTTGCATGTCCTATGCATTGCACATATATATTAGAGCGTTTGCCTTTGTTTGCATTTTACAAGTAATTTAAAAGGACTGATGACCTAAATGTTCAAGCCTGGAGTATTTAGGAATTTCTAGAACATAAAAATCAATATTTTACGGAGAAACGATCAATTTTAAGGGGTATTTTTGACTTTTGGACACCTGTATGTAGTAAAATATAATTAAAATTTGTAAATCTTATAAAAATAATATTGTAACCCATAAAAAGGATGTTAATAATATTATAAATTAATTTTAGATGGATAGAGAATGAAAAATTGAGGAAAACGATAAAAAAATCAAAGAAAATGGAGTTAAAATGTGAAAAATATGAGAAAAATAAAAATAAAGGGCAAAATGGTCATTTTGGCTTGATGGACGGGGCACCCTGTCTATCCCGTCTGTTGCCAGGAGAAGGATGGCCTTCCCATCGCTCACTCAATTCTAGCCATTGAAAGGCCATTTCCTTCATTTTCCATTCAAACTCTATAACTTCCGGCATACGAATCCTCTCAATGATTTTTCAAGCTTTTCTCCTTCATATGATGTCTAATTTTCGATCTGTTTGTGCCTACTGACACTCTGAAAATGAGACACATGTTAGAGAGTGTAGTTTTCTACCTTTTTATTTTTTTGTCTGCTCTTTCCAAGTAATTATAATTTAATAATTTTGTATATTTTCTCTCTTTCTTTTAGTATTCTCTTAAGTTAGAATGTAACTTAGGCTAAAAAACATTAGTTTTAGGCACGATGGACCTGGGCACTTGCTTTTGTATTTATATTTAGTGTATTTTTGTTGTTCTACTTGGTTTTCAGCTTGAATATAAATAATGCCTAATAGTTTAAGTAACATAGTGTAAATACCATACCTTTCTTGCATGTCACTGTGTACTATAAGATACCTTATGTATGAGCATATAGGACATGTAGCATTTTATTTCTAGGCAATAATGTATATAATCTTTGAATTTTTAGGTGCATTTTTATTATCTTTGTTATTACACTAAGCATGAATACTTCGAATTTATGTTGTTTGGCGGCCTTAATCGCCTGTGGCTCATTGTATGCTTTTAAAATGTGCCATTTGTGTAAGAAGGCAATGTTATTCCTAGTTGGAATGCTGTTAAATTTTTGTCTTGTTTTTATCATTCTTGTAAGGCATAAAATATTGATATTTATGTTGTTAGGCAGCCTTGAAGGCATGTGTTATGTTGCTATTGCTTTAAATATGTCTTTTGTATAGGGAGAAGTCACATTCCTAGCCGGAATGCTGCCAAAATTTTGTTAAGATTTCTAAAAAAATGTGAAATATAGTATTAGCAGCTATGATAACCTGTGTGTTGTGTGTTACTTAAATATATCTATTATGTAGGGGCCAGTCTCATTCCTAGCTGGAATGCTGTTGAAATTCAATTTTTATAAATCATGCAATGAGTGTTTTTACCTTTTTTTTATGTATAATTCTTAAAATCATGCGCTTGTTAAACATTCCTTATGTAAATTAGTTGTAAATATTTAAATTCTTATAAATTTTGACATTTTAATTTGTCCATGAATTAATCAAGTACAAACTAACATGTAATATTTTGCAGGATGCTTCGCATAACAATGCATCCCTAGCCTTCACAGCGAGTATCGGCATACATGATGCCTAAAAAAGCTATGAGATACCAAGCCCTGGGTCAGGTCCAGTACAGAGTGAGCCGATACATGTCCAGATAGTTCCTAAAGGACTTTTATTTATTACAGGAGGCTGATAGGCTATTAGCCAATGTAGGCTAGATTGATTTCTTTGCCCCCAGCTTATAGGACATATGTAGATGTGACCAGAGAGGTATTGGCTACTTCATGGTATGGAGGGTATCAATGGTCAGAGACACCCGAGAAGGGGCAGTCTAATTTAGAGCCATGGGGATACCGTATAACATCACCAGGCATAGGTTTATAGAGGTCATAGGGCTTCCTAGTGGACCAGGCACAGTCACACTGTCCAGAATGATGGAAGGCTATGACATTGCCTGGAGTAGTATATGACTCAAACAAGGCAAAGAGCACGATGTTAGCTCTTTAGATCTACAGGTACTTGTAGAAGGTCTTATCTGCCTCTTACCTCGGATGCACTAGGAGTTCAGGTAATGTTCATTCAGCAAATATTACCAATTTATGGGGGATGCAGTGAAACACCCTAAACCACATCTTTACTATATAAATGCAATCTACGTCATTTTATCCATCTAATCATATGACTAACATAATAATAAGGATTATCACATCCTTACTATACATTTATTTGAACAAGCATGTTGACTTCATATGCAATCCCAATATCTTATTATTGATAATACTATATCATCATACTTTAGCTATTTATCTTTCATGTATAGTATTCAGCATTTCAGCACATTTATATAAAGTATTATAGCTTCTAGATGCATGCATAAACTAGTATTCTCACTATGAGCTTATTACAGTCTTCACTTCCATATAATTTACATATATATTTATTACAAACTCTTATACATATTAAACATGTAAGGTACTAAACAAAGTTTATCAAAAGTTTCCTACATCCACTTCTATAGACTGGTATTGGCTTGTCCTGATGCAGAAATAGTTCCTGTGCAAAAGCCTTGCCTACGAAAACCTACACGGATCAAAATAACCCGTGCTAAGCTATACAGCTTAGTGGGGATTCTAAACATGAAAGACAACCACTCACAGTGGTCATCAAAATATAGGATATTCATAACAATTGAATAATAATAATACTTGTATAACAAGATAACCCTTCACAATTCATTCAGCATACTTGAGTTCATACAATTCAATATGAGATATGTATATAATATAAATAGATACCAATACATGTTTAAGAAACCACTGTTAAACATGATAAATCATATATCAGATGCATAGTTCATACTGTGATTCACTGTGATACATTATTGCTTTACTTTAGCCTGCTTAGATTCTAAGAGTGGATAACGGGATCGGTGGATACCCGAGGGTATCAAAACTATGAATATCCGAAGATATCAAAACTATGGACCCAATTAGGGCCAATTATACGGTGGACCGGTCAAGGACCCAAAAGGGCCAAGTAACAACCCAAATGAGTTGTGCAAGATCTAGCAGGATCAACTATACTGTGGACCTAAAAAGGTCGACTGTGGCAGCTGCAATTCCCTATAGGCGCCTATCTATCCACAATTAAATTCTAGTAGCAGGCAATATAGTTTTTCATGTTTATATATTATATATATATATCATTCTTGTGCTTGTCTCATACACCCTGTACACTTATATGTTCATATTATAGTACAAAATTTTCAACTATATAAACATGTATTTATACTCACATGTAAAAGTTCAAGTGTCAGTGATTGAACATACCTCTTAATGAACTTATACTCGAGCATGTTATTCTTTAAGCATCACATCAAATTTTAATCATAATATCATACATATAATTCAATGGTCATTTTATAGTATCACACATTCACATATTCATGCCATAATTTAATATAAACTACATATTTTAGATATACTTCAAATGTTAGAGTAAGCATTGGTAGTTTATTTGATTAAAAAGTGCATTTAAGTTCAAAAGGAAAAGGCCACGGCTGAGACATTTCGTCTCGGCCGCGACGAAAGGCTGTAATCGATCACAGAAGGTGGCCACGGCTGAGACAAATGGTCTCGGCCGCGACCAAATACTGTAATTTGGCCACAGAAGGTTGCCACGGCTGAGACAAATGGTCTCGACCGCGACTATCCTTAAGGCCTTAATAATTTTTTTTTGCGAGACAGATTTACAACTTCAAATTACACAACATTTTTGACATTCCAAAAGATATTTTCAGCAAAAGTGTTCTTCTACAACATTGTTTCCCTACGTTTCTAGTTTCTAAAACATCAAAATCGCTGCAATATCATGTCTAGAACTCGAGATATGTACAATTTACTAATGGATGTTCATCATAATAAGCAACACAGAATCTCCGATTTTCAAGTGAACATTAAGCAATCTTATAAGCATTATTTGACTTTGATTTCTCATATAAATTGTTGGTCTTGAAGTCTATTTTAAGTAGGAATTGACCTCATGCCATTCTGATCATTGTACAATCATTTATTAAGATTTTACCCAAGCTGTTCAATATTAGCATCAAAGATGCATCTAATGTTCCATCAATGTAGGGATTAATTTAGAGGCCAATTTAGTGATATTTTTCAAATACACTTTTATACATATATCTCATATGGAACTATAAAAATTACCAAAGCTTTAAATTAAGATCCCTAGCTCATTTTATAGCTTAATTACAGTCAATAATTTCAGCAAATCTTCATGTAACACATATTGTAACATATTCTAAATTCATATCTCATCCCTATTATTTCATCTATCACACACATGCACCTTGATGATACAATCAACAATCACATGCATGCAATGTGAGTACCATCCCATACCTTAGCCGACCCCTATCACACCCAAGCTTTCAATCCCTTGCAATATCCTTGCCTTTATCCTTTCTATCTCCTCCTTCTTTAACTACAACACAAATCATCCCCAATCCATCATTTCCAGCAACCAAGCCCATCCGAAATTCACATAAGGAAATGAAGAAGAAGAAGAAGAAGGGGATGAAGATATCCAAAATTAAACCTTACCTTTATAATCTTTACCAATTTCTTCTTGAATAATTAACATGCATGAAGTTTTCTTTAAGATTTCCTTAGAGATATAGATTAAGCAAGCAAAAGAAATAGGAAATCTCTCTCATTCCACAAGCTTAGCCGACCACACTCACTTCCATCTGAATTTCTCTTTCCATCCACTAAGTTACAGCCTATATAATGATAAGGAAAATTCCCCAAGTGATCCTTTCAAGTTTTTGCATGTTACCAAGATTTCCCACCAAATCTTGCATGTCACATTAATAACATCTAATTCTTTGCATGTCACAAATTATACCCCACCATTTAATTAATTCTTAATTCAACCTCATCATTTAACCTCTTTCTTAAATTAGCCTCTCCGTTGTTCTCAAATTCTCAATTGACCCCATTAAAATGTCATAATTACCAATTTAACCCAAATCAATAATTATACTCCAATTAAACCCTCAATTAAAAATTAAATCACACTAATCAATTTATTTCCCATGCCATTAAAATAAATAAGACATAATTTATCCCTTAATCACCATTAATACGAATTTCTCATTAAATTCTTAATCTTAATCAAATAAAAACTCCTCTCAAAACATAAAATTCATTTAGGGCTAAGTAAGGGTCTCACAATTCTCTCCCCCTTAAGGAATTTCGTTCTCGAAATTCATACCTGAATTAAAGAACTGAGGATATTGCTTCTTCATGGCTGCCTCTGGTTCCCAGGTTACTTCTTGTACACCATGATTTGCCAAAGTACTTTAACTAGAGGAATCTGCTTGTTTCTCAATTGCCTGATCTCCCTAGCCAGGATTTCCTTCGGTTGCTCATCATAAGTGAAATCCGGCTGTAACTGAATATCTTGAACTTGTAACTTGTGAGATTCATCCGAGCGATATCTTCGAAGCATAGATACATGAAACACGTCATGAAGCTTGGCCAACTCCATAGGAAGAGCCAATCTATAAGCTACTGGTCCGACTCTTTGAAGAATTTCGTACGGACCAATGAATCTCGGACTGAGTTTTCCCTTTTTCCCAAACCTAAGCACTTTTCTCCAAGGAGATACCTTAAAAAATACTTTGTCACCCACCTGGTATTCGATGTCCGTTCTTTTAAGATCAGCATAAGATTTCTGCCTATCACTCGCTTCTTTCAGCCTCTGTTTGATTACTTGAACTTTTTCTTCTGTATCTCTAACAAGGTCAGGACCAATTAACTTACATTCAGTCAACTCAGTCCAGCAGACTGGAGTTCTACATTTCCTGCCGTACAAAGCCTCATATGGTGCCATTTGAATACTCTTCTGATAGCTGTTATTATAAGCAAATTCCATCAAGGCTACATATTTATCCCAACTTCCAGAAAACTCTAAAGCACATCCCCTCATCATATCTTCTAGAATCTGAATAACCCTTTCAGATTGCCCATCCGTTTGAGGATGAAAAGCTGTACTGTACTTGAGTTGTGATCCCAAAGCTTGCTGTAAACTCTGCCAAAATCTCGATGTGAACCTTGGATCTCGATCCGAAATTATAGACACAGGTATACCATGTAACCGTACAATCTCATTCACATACAATTCTGCAAGCCTATCCATGGAATAATCAGTTCGAACTGGTAAAAAGTGAGCTACTTTTGTTAACTTATCCACTATTACCCAAACAGCATCATATTTCCTTTGAGAAAGAGGCAAACTAGTAACAAAATCCATGGTAATGTCTTCCCACTTCCACTGTGGAATCGGAATGGGATTCAAGAGACCTGAAGGAAATTGATGTTCTGCTTTCACTTGCTGACATGTTAGACATTTAGAAACATAATCAACAATATCCTTCTTCATGCCAGGCCACCAGTAAAACTGTTTCAACTCTTGATACATCTTGTTCCCACCTGGATGCATAGTAAATGTAGTATTATGTGCTTCATGCAACAATATTCTTTTCACTTCTTTGTCATCAGGGATACACAACCTGTTATGGTAGTATACACCACCATCTTCTTTCACTGAAAAATCAGATTGATCACCTTCACAAACTGCTTTAACAATTTGTTGTAACTTGACATCATCCTTCTGAGCATCAATCATTGTCTGCCTAACCATGGGCCTAACTTAAAGCTGTGCTAGTAAAACACCATCAGAAGCAAATTTCCATCTGCACTGTTTTAACATCAACACTGCCATTGACTTACAACTCAAGGCATCAGCAACCACATTCGCTTTTCCTGGGTGATAGTCAACTATACAATCATAATCCTTGAATAGTTCCAACCATCTTCTCTGCCTCAAATTAAGTTCTTTCTGAGTAAGCAAGTACTTGAGGCTTTTATGGTCAGTATAAATCCTGCATTTTTTCCCATACAGATAATGCCGCCAAATCTTTAAAGCGAATACCACAGCTGCCAGTTCTAGATCATGAGTCGGTAGTTCTGTTCATGTGGTTTCAACTGTCTAGATGCATAAGCTACAACTTTACCATCTTGCATCAATACACAACCCAAACCAACCTTAGAAGCATCACTGTACATTGCATACTCTTTCCCTGACACAGGTTGAGTCAAAACTGGAGCTTCAGTCAACATCTTCTTCAACCTTTCAATGGTTGCTTGATAATGATCAGACCATTCAAACTTAGTATTCTTTCTCAACAGCTTAGTGAGGGGTGAAGCAATGACAGAAAAACCCTTCACAAAATGACGATAGTAACCTGCCAACCCAAGAAAACTTCTAATTTCATGCACATTCCTGGGTGGTCTCCAATTAACAATAGCTTCAATTTTATTTGGATCAACCCTAACACCTTCAGCGAATACAACATGACCTAGGAAAGAAACTTCCTTAAGCCAGAAATCACATTTACTCAGTTTGGCATACAACTCATTTTCTTTCAAAGTTTGCAATACAATTCTCAGATGTTCAGCATGTTCAGCTTCATTTCTTGAGTAAATTAATATGTCATCAATAAACATAACAACAAATTGATCTAAGTAGGGTCTGAATACCCTATTCATAAGATCCATAAATGCAGCAGGTGCATTAGTCAACCCAAATGGCATAACTAAAAATTCATAATGCCCATAACGAGTCCTAAATGCAGTTTTAGGAACATCCCCATCGTTAACTCTGAGCTGATAATATCCTGACCGCAAATCTATCTTTGAGAACACACCAGCACCACTTAACTAATCAAATAAATCCTCTATTCATGGCAAAGGATATTTGTTCTTCACTGTCACTTTGTTCAACTGTCTATAGTCGATACACATTCTCATAGACCCGTCCTTCTTCTTAACAAATAAAATCGGAGCACCCCAAGGTGAAACACTGGGTCTGATGAAGCCTTTGTCTATCAATTCTTGTAATTGAACCTTCAGCTCTTTTAATTCAGATGGAGCCATTCTGTATGGTGCCCTGGAGATTGGGGCCGTACCAGGTAACAGATCAATAGACAACTCAACATCTCTTTCTGGAGGAAGACCAGGTAATTCCTTAGGAAATACTTCTGGAAATTCTTTCACAATCGGTATTTTGTCAAGCTCCACTGTATCCCTTTTTGAGTTAAGGACTAAAGCTAAAAATGCTTCACATCCTTTTCGAAGATATCGCCTAGCTTGTATTGCTGATATAACATTAGTTGATAGCTTAGAATAATTGCCTTCTACTACCACTTCCTTTCCTTCATTATCCCTGAGGGTTACTATTTTCATTTCACAATTTACCACTACATGATTCTTGGATAACCAATCCATTCCCAGAATTACATCAAACTCATGAAAAGGCAACACAATCAAATCTGCTGGAAACTCTCTCCCTTGAACTACTATAGGACAGTCTTTACACACCTTATTAACAATTGTACTATGTCCCAATGGACTAGTTACACATACATCAAAATCTAACTGTTGTGTTTTAAAACTATCTCTACCCGAAACCCCAATACAAACATATGAGTGAGTAGAGCCAGGATCAATGAGTGCATGTATGTTACAATTATAAAGAGAAAAAGTACCAGCTATAACTTCTAGAGCATCCTGTTCCTCCCGAGCCTTCATGGCATAAGCCCGTCTAGCAACCATTTGAGTATAAGGTCTATCAACTGTTTCTGACATATTCTGGGACTGGGATCCATGATGAGCTGCTCCAAACCTTCCTCTGCCTCTACCTCTTCCAGATGGAGGTGCATTAGAAGCTCCCCTGCTATTCTGTTGCTTAAAACCTTGATCTGGTTTCAAAGGACAATTTGCCATGAAATGATCAGTACTACCACATTTAAAGCATTCTCCAGCTAGTTTCCTACAATTACCCTAATGATGCCTGGAACAATGAGGACACTCAGGTGCTTGACCCCCACTCTGTCTTCCTGAAGCTTCCCTTTCATTTTTAGGCTTGGTAAAGGATTCTTGCTTCTTTCCTTTACTAGAAGAATTGAAAACAAATTCTGCAGGCTGGCCTCCTTGAGTCCCTCTAAATCTTTTTTCAGCAGATAATCCTCCCTTGAAACCACTTCTTTTATGCTCTCTCTCTCTTTTAGCTATCTCATACTTTTCAATTTTCATAGCAGTTGTGACCAGTTGATTAAAATCTACCACATTTAGAGATGTAAATCCAAACAATTTTTCTTTAATTCTATCATTCAGCCCATCTTCAAAGTGCCTGCATTTGAACACTCCTGTCAACATCTCCTTGGGAACATATTTGTATAATCGGCTAAATTCTTTTTCATATTCAGCCACATATAGAACTTTTTGTCTCAAGCTCAGAAACTGCTTCAATTTCTCCTCTTTGTAAGCCTCAGTAACATATTTCTTTCTGAACTCCCCCTCAAAGAATTCCCAGGTAAGTGGGTCAGGTAACTGAGGTTGTCTCAAAATCAACTTCCACCAATCATAAGCCATGCCTTGAAGTAAGGACATAGCACAAGATACCTTATGGTTTACAGGACAGTTAATTTCATCAAATATCCTTTCCAGTCTTTCTAACCAGAACTCAGCTTCTTCAGATTGTTCTAAATTAGTGCCCATAAACTCTTGTGCCCCATACTTTCTAATTTCAGATATTGGAGCCTTGGGCATAGTCATTCTTTGCAGAATCTGGGCCATATCCTGAGAAATTTTTAACAAAGCTTCTCCAGGAACTGTAGTAGGAATTTCATTTCGATGCAAAGAAGAAGTCATTGGATTAGGAGGATTTGATCTAACCGGTAAATTACTTTCAGCCGATTCTTCTATAGTATTCCTAGAAGAATTCTCCATCTTTAATCTATAAGAAAACAGGAACTTCTGCATTAGGCCAACACAACACTATCCCATATTAAAGTTTCTATACTTGCATTGCCCAGAAAAGGCTAAACCTATGCTCTGATACCAAATTGAAACACCCTAAACCACATCTTTACTATATAAATGCAATCTACGTCATTTTATCCATCTAATCATATGACTAACATAATAATCAGGATTATCACATCCTTACTGTACATTTATTTGAACAAGCATGTTGACTTCATATGCAATCCCAATATCTTATTATTGATAATACTATATCATCATACTTTAGCTATTTATCTTTCATGTATAGTATTCAGCATTTTAGCACATTTATATAAAGTATTATAGCTTCTAGATGCATGCATAAACTAGTATTCTCACTATGAGCTTATTACAGTCTTCACTTCCATATAATTTACATATATATTTATTACAAACTCTCATACATATTAAACATGTAAGGTACTAAACAAAGTTTATCAAAAGTTTCCTACATCCACTTCTATAGACTGGTATTGGCCTGTCCTGATGCAGAAATAGTTCATGTGCAAAAGCCTTGCCTACCAAAACCTACACGGATCAAAATAACCCGTGCTAAGCTATACAGCTTAGTGGGGATTCTAAACATAAAAGACAACCACTCACAGTGGTCATCAAAATATAGGATATTCATAACAATTGAATAATAATAATACTTGTATAACAAGATAAGCCTTCACAATTCATTCAGCATACTTGAGTTCATACAATTCAATATGAGATATGTATATAATATAAATAGATACCAATACATGTTTAAGAAACCACTGTTAAACATGATAAATCATATATCAGATGCATAGTTCATACTGTGATTCACTGTGATATATTATTGCTTTACTTTAGCCTGCTTAGATTCTAAGAGTGGATAACGGGATCTGTGGATACCCGAGGGTATCAAAACTATGAATATCCGAAGATATCAAAACTATAGACCCAATTAGGGCCAATTATACAGTGGACCGGTCAAGGACCCAAAAGGGCCAAGTAACAACCCAAATGAGTTGTGCAAGATCCAGCAGAATCAACTATACTGTGGACCTAAAAAGGTCGACTGTGGCAGCTGCAATTCCCTATAAGCGCCTATCTATCCACAATTTTTTCATGTTTATATATTATATATATATACATATATCATTCTTGTGCTTGTCTCATACACCCTGTACACTTATATGTTCATATTATAGTACAACATTTTCCACTATATAAACATGTATTTATACTCACATGTAAAAGTTCAAGTGTCAGTGATTGAACATACCTTTTAATGAACTTATACTCGAGCATGTTATTCTTTAAGCATCACATCATATTTCAATCATAATATCATACATATAATTCAATGGTCATTTTATAGTCTCACACATTCACATATTCATGCCATAATTTAATATAAACTACATATTTTAGATGTACTTCAAATGTTAGAGTAAGCATTGGTAGTTTATTTGATTAAAAAGTGCATTTAAGTTCAAAAGGAAAAGGCCACGGTTGAGACATTTCGTCTCGACCGCGACGAAAGGCTGTAATCGATCACAGAAGGTGGCCACGGCTGAGACAAATGGTCTCGGCCAAGACCAAATACTATAATTTGGCCACAGAAGGTTGCCACGGCTGAGACAAATGGTCTCGGCCGCGACTACCCTTAAGGCCTTAATAATTTTTTTTGCGAGACAGATTTACAACTTCAAATTACACAACATTTTTGACATTCCAAAACATATTTTCAGCAAAAGTGGTCTTCTACAACATTGTTCCCCTACGTTTCTAGTTTCTAAAACATCAAAAATCACTACTATATCATGTCTAGAACTCGAGATATGTACAATTTACTAATGGATGTTCATCATAATAAGCAACACAGAATCTCCGATTTTCAAGTGAACATTAAGCAATTTTATAGGCATTATTTGACTTTGATTTCTTCATATAAATTGTAGGTCTTGAAGTCTATTTTAAGTAGGAAATGACCTCATGCCATTCTGATCATTGTACAATCATTTATTAAGATTTTACCCAAGCTGTTCAATATTAGCATCAAAGATGCATCTAATGTTCCATCAATGTAGAGATTAATTTAGAGGCCAATTTAGTGATATTTTTCAAATACACTTTTATACATATATCTCATATGGAACTATCAAAATTACCAAAGCTTTAAATTAAGATCCCTAGCTCATTTTATAGCTTAATTACAGTCAATAATTTCAGCAAATCTTCATGTAACACATATTGTAACATATTCTAAATTCATATCTCATCCCTATTATTTCATCTATCACACACATGCACCTTGATGATACAATCAACAATCACATGCATGCAATGTGAGTACCATCCCATA